>CAKAOJ020000203.1:302500-365000 GCA_916701645.2 Sebastolobus alascanus | reverse complement strand
TTTTTGACCGTCTCCATCTTGGTTTTTGACCGTCTCCATCTTGGTTTTTGACCGTCTCCATCTTGGTTTTTGGTCGTCTCCATCTTTGGTTTTTGGTCGTCTCCATCTTGGTTTTTGGTCGTCTCCATCTTTGGTTTTTGGTCGTCTCCATCTTGGTTTTTGGCCGTCTCCATCTTGGTTTTTGGTCGTCTCCATCTTGGTTTTTGGTCGTCTCCATCTTGGTTTTTGGTCGTCTCCATCTTTGGTTTTTGGTCGTCTCCATATTGGATTTTGGTCGTCTCCATCTTGGTTTTTGGTCGTCTCCATCTTGGTTGGTCGTCTCCATCTTGGTTTTTGGTCGTCTCCATCTTGGTTGGTCGTCTCCATCTTGGTTTTTGATGCCTTCAGATGTGGTGGTGTTTACCGTGTTCACGAGAAGAGTCCATATGAACGCTCCCCCCCTCTTCTGATATTCACGACCTCGTAAGTGTCTCATTCTAATTCTGGAGTAAAACACTCGACTTTGACAGATAATCCCGTGTTATCCCGTCGTCACTTAGTTGCGTCTCCACTGACTTTAATCCTCTGCTCGCTCCTAAAATCATAACAGGATTATAAATGTGAAAGGAGCGTCCTTTCATTGAATATCAGAGCTGTGCAGAGTGGTGGACGCACAGGCCTGTGATGAAGAGGATGATGATGATGATGATGATGATGATGATGATGATGATGAGGATGATGATGATGATGATGATGATGATGATGAGAGGAAAACTTGTTTTCCGAGTTGAAGCTCATTAGAAAAAGAATAAAAATAAAAGAGGTCCAAAGAAAACAAAAGTACAAAAAGAATTGATAAGTAAATGTCAGCGTCCTGTTTCTTGTTGTCCCGTATGAATATTCAGCCACGTTTTTCTCTGAGAGCTTCTTGATGTGGGCGCGTCCTCCCTGCCTGCTGTCCTAGTTGTACCTGCGACAACAACAACACACACACTTAAAACACACACACACTTAAACACACACAGTGACGGCAGCCGAGCCAAGTTGGCGTCTCTACAAAGAGAAACCCCCCCCCAACACAGCAGTAATGACACAGATCTGAAGGGGGGCGGATCCACACCAGGACTCATCGGGGTGGGAACAGGGACTGGATGGGGGGGGGGGGGGATGGTGAACACACACACACACTCTGACAGTGAAACCAGATGTGAGGACACACACACACTAAATGTCCTGTTTAATACATAATCTTCACCACACACACGGAGACTTTAGTGTCATGTAAAATTCACCTCCTGAAGTCGACGTTTGATGCGACAAATGACAGAAAAGTGACCGAGAGGGAAAAGATGGTTGTTGAAGCAGCGAGCTGCTGCTGGTTTCATGTTGTTAGCTCATTATGGAACTCATGAGGGCAGCTCAGAGTTATCACAACCAGCTTTATTGACCAAGTTTGACTCTGGTTTGAAGTTGTTACCCTCAGAATTATTTACAGGAAGATAGAAACAAGGACAGAGAGGTAAAGATAACCATAAAGTTATCATGGTGGAAACTGATGCAGTACGAAGTGGGAAAGAGTTCAAATAAAATAAAATAAAGGTTATCAATAAGGTGCATCTAGGTTTTTGGCCGTCTCCATCTTGGTTTTTGACCGTCTCCATCTTGGTTTTTGTCCGTCTCCATCTTGGTTTTTGGTCGTCTCCATCTTGGTTTTAGACCGTCTCCATCTTGGTTTTTGGTCGTCTACATCTTGGTTTTTGTCCGTCTCCATCTTGGTTTTTGACCGTCTCCATCTTGGTTTTTGGTCGTCTCCATCTTGGTTTTTGTCCGTCTCCATCTTGGTTTTTGACCGTCTCTATCTTGGTTTTTGTCCGTCTCAATCTTGGTTTTTGACCGTCTCCATCTTGGTTTTTATTTGTTTACACAAAGGTACAAGTTGATATAACATAAACAACAATAAATGTGATGGAGAAGTGCAAAAAACCCTCAGAGGAGCTTGATCAAAAGAGAATAAAACGTGTTTTAGTCCCTGCTGTTGGTTATTGTGAGTCTCTGTTGATGTGTGATTGTTGTAAAACGTCTCCGGTCACCGACGGCGGCTGCAGCGATGACGTTCAAACACCTCAAACATCGACGGTTTGGGAGTTTCCTCGTTGTTGTGTCTCTGGTGTGGAACTAACGGCGTGACCTGGTTCAGAGAGTTTATACGGGACCAGGACACGGCGAGGAGGTGGTACCGCCGCTGCGTTTCAAACACGACCCCTCTGAGAGGTTCTGGTTGGGAAGTGTGTCAGCGAACACGGCGGTGATCACACGCACCAACACAGAGTTATCGTCTGATATTCTAATTAGCACGACATCAAAACAGGAAAGAGGTCCACCAGCTCCCAGCAGACAGCAGCCTGTCCAACAGCCCTACCTTCACTGTGTGTGTGTGTGTGTGTGTGTGTGTGTGTGTGTGTGTGTGTGTGTGTGTGTGTGTGTGTGTGTGTGTGTGTGTGTGTGTGTGTGTGTGTGTGTGCACGCCTCACATCGACAACATCAGAAACTTTTCAGGTCATTTCAGCTCCGGGGAGGAAAACTGTGAAGTCGTCGTTTCTTGCAGATTTCTGTCTCTTTGTTCTTTCTGACTTCAGGTTTTCTCTGTTGTTGCTCAAAGACACGTCAACAGGATACGGTGGGAATCGAACCTGTGACAGCGTGGCTGCAGCAAACCTCGATTTACTGTTGTCCGTCTTTAACCCTTCCTTAGGAGCAGTGAACTACTGTGAAAATCCCGGGGAGAAACTTGAGGTTCAGTGTCTCGCTCACGGACACTAGGTCAGGTTTACCCTTCAAACTACAGATAACTGACCATAATTTAAGACTACATTAAAGGTCCCATATTGTAAAAAGTGAGGTTTTCAGATCTTTTACATTATAAAGCAGGTTTAAATGCGATATAAATACTGTTAAACTATCAAAACGCTCAATATACGGAGAGATACACACAGCCAATATTCAGAAATTGCGTGTTTTGAAACAAGCCGTTAGGATTTCTGTCCATTTGTGATGTCACAAATCTACAATATTTAGAACGTTACACTGTTTTAAACGTAAACCTCCCAGTTTATTTCCTGTTGCAGTGTATGTGAATAACATCAGCTGACAGGAAGTAAACATGGACACAAATGGTTGCCTAGCAACGCAAATTCCGTTGCAATTCCATTGAAATGCACTAAAACGGAGCGTTTCAGACAGAGGATAAATACAGGTATATTCAGACAGACAGTACAAGGAAAATAATGGTTTTTTTGAACATTACAGCATGTAAACATGTTCTATTAGAAACACAAAATACAAGTATGAACCTGAAAGTGAGCAAGATATGGGACCTTTAATATTGTGTTTTTTAATTGCAATTTATTGTGTTTGTGTAGATTTTAAAAGTAATTTTACATGAAATGTGAGGTAATATTTTACAGATTTTTTTTTTTTTCATCATCTTTATCGTTGAGACTGTCCAAACATCAGAGTTAGATCAGACGGTGAACCTTCAGACCAACAGACAGTAAATACTGTGATCCACGTAGTGTTGGACGTCATCATTCCTTTAACCTTGTGTGTGTTTAATCAGTGTGTGAGTGTGGCGGCAGGCCAGCTGCCCTACTGTCACCCTGATTCAATCTGACCCTCGGGGGGGGGAACCTTCCTCACAGAGGGGAGCTGTTTCCCAGGGGACACAGAGGCTGATGGACACACCAAGGACAGCTACCCAGCAGCCCCGGCAACGGAGGCGAGCTGTGAAGTGGTTTTAGTGGCTGCTCGGGGTACCGACACTTTAACGTTAAACTTTTAATTTTTTAGCGTTACGTTCTTTTTATGATCAATTAATATCATTTTATTAAAACTAAATCTAATCATCTAATAAATGATGATGTATTATTACAGATTAAACTACTCAGCAGTATATAAAAGTAGCTCCAATTTTTTACCTGTATCAGAATCACAAATACTTACAGTTGCTCTTCTATAAATATAAAGAAATGTAAGAAAATAGAAATAAATGAGTATATAAAATGTTAGTCATGTACATAATTCTACAATATATGTAAAAATTAAAAATGAGAAAATGAGAATGTAATAAATATTTACAAATATAATTAGCTGCAACATTAAAGTGATGAAGACATTAATGCATCAATAATTATAATATAATAATATAATATAGATTATTCTACATAATGAGTACTTTTACTTCAGTAACATCTTGAATGCAACAGAGTATTTCAACACTGAGGTACTAGTACTTTTACTCAAGTACTTCTTCCAGCTCTGATATTTCCCTCCTTTTCCTCTGCCTCTACCTGTGACCTCTGACCTCTGACCCTCCTCGTCGTTTGTGGATTGTAATGATGCTGATCTAACAGTTCATCATCCTCACCTCCATCATCATCATCATCATCATCATTCTGATTATCTGCCCAACAGAAAGAAGGAAAAGGAGAGAAGATGGAGCATCGATCCGTCGTCCAATCACACGTGTTGAGCGCCGTCAGAGGGAGGAGTCGACGGATGGAGAGAATAAATGACTGAATCTATGAGAGAGAGAGTTTAATAGTGAAGAGATGGAGAGAAACAAGAGAAGCGAAATGATTTTCTGAGCAAACGAAGGAAGAAAGAAAGAAGAAGAAACATCACTGAAGACATGAAATAAATATAAGAAGACAAACGAGAAGATTAAGAGAAGTAAAGAAGAGAGGAATATACAGAGAAGAGATGTGGAGGAACGAGTGAAGCAGAATAAGAGAAGAAGAAGAAGATCTGCGGTGAATTTAACAAAAAACTAACAGGTCAGAATGGTTTTATATCAATAATACAAATTATATAAATATAATAATTATTGTTGTGAATATTCATAATGTAAATTCTGTTTGAGAATGTGTACAAACATTTTATTATTTTATTATTTATTATTATTTATTATTTTATATGCAACATTTAAATTGAATAAATTTTCATTTTACTCGTCAGCTACAAGCAAAAAAAATGATGACAGGCTCATATCTTTTAGCAAAAATCTATATTTTATCTGTTATTTGTTATTATTTGCTTGGCTCTATTTTAACAGTTATTTCATTGTTTTTACTTTTTATTTATTTATTTACATCTGTTTTGAAAAGTGTATATAAATAAATGTATAATAATAATAATAATGAATAATTGGATTGGAAAAATGATAAAAAAAAGAAGCTTTTTATTAAAATCTAAACAACTAGAACAAAATAACTATATAAGAAATATAATATAAAATATGCAAATAAATATGAAATTATAAAATGTATTAAAGATATTTTGAAGAATGAAAAATAAATTGTTTCTTTGTGATAGGGAGTGTACTCTAAATAAACAAAAACAAGTTAAATATTATTATTATTATTGTTATTATTATTATTATTATTATTATTATTATTATTATTATTATTATTATTATCTGTGGGTGACTTTCATCAAAGAACATGAAAGATAAAAACGAATTGATTTTTATCGACTGGATTGGAAATATAATTTTTTTAAAAATCACTAAATTCCATTAAAACTCTTTATTTAAATCTATCAAGCAGAAAAAAATAGTTCTTTAAGAAATAGAATATAAAATATGTAAATTAATACAAGAACATAGAATGTATTTTAAATAATTAATATTGAATTGTTTCTTTGAGAAAGTGAGTTTATTCTAAATAAACGCAAAATGTAAAATAATAATTAAGTAAAATCTTTTGTTTTCTATCATCACTTTATTATTTTATCTGCATACAAACAATAATTCTGAATAATAAAATGTAAAAACAATAAATACAAATATTACTGAATTTTAATAAGATCTCAGTGATCAATGAATTCATGACACATTAATGTAAAACTAATAAATAGATATTTATAATTATAGCCTAAATAATCTATGACAGTATTAGTAAATTATTACCTTTGTCTTTTATTCATAAGTGAAACAAGTGATTATTAGAAAGTTTAATCACAAAGATTCCTATAAGTTGAACTGTCCAATCAGGAGGAGGTTGAGTTTTATTTGACCAATCAGGAGGCTGAGCTGATGTTTGTGTTCTGACTGCAGGAGCGAGACATGAGGACGAGTCCAGACTCTGAGGAGGTACATTAACATACAACATTAATAACACGTATTTATTTATGTATATGTTTGAAAAATATTAAATGTCTAATAACCGTGATATGAAATGTTCTCTTAGATTAACACATTAATAATATTAACGTTGTCTCCTGTTCACCAGTCCGTCCGGTGTACAGCGTCCGGCTGCAGCTGTGTGTGTTTCAAACCAGGAAGTGTCCAACTCAGGTCATGTGACCGCTGTGGACACGGCTGGGTCCCACACGGTGAGACACACACACACACACACACACACACACACACACACACACACACACACACACACACACACACACACACACACACACACACACACACACACACATACACATGTTGGTATTATTACAAATCTAACTACGACCTGCCTGAAACAAAATTTAACTTGTTTGTGTCCCGAAAATGCAGGTGTCCACTAAAGATTTGTGTCCCGAAAATGCAGGTGTCCACTAAAGATTTGTGTCCCCATAATGCAGGTGTCCACTTAAGATTTGTGTCCCCATAATGCAGGTGTCAACCTCAGGCTTGTGTCCCCATAATGCAGTTGTTCAAACAGTATTGTATTCCCACAATTTAGGTGTTAAAACAGGTTTGTGTCCCAACAATGCAGGTGTCCACCAAACATTTGTGTCCCTCAAAATGCAGGTGTCCACCTCATACTTGTGTCCCCACATTGTAGGTGTCCACCAAAGATTTGACCAGAGCTGCTCCTGTTTTCTGATCCCAACAAAACAACTTTTAAAATGTGAAAAACGTTCCAGTTTCTCTTCAGACTCTCTGAGGTTCATAAAGAAAGTTCAGTTTGACAACGACACGATGTTGGACTTCACACACACACACACACACACACACACACACACACACACACACACACACACACACACACACACACACACACACACACACTGCAGATGTGTTCAGTCGCCACGGTGACATGAAGTCAGGTGTCGCTGTCATCACATCACCGAGAGCATCTGGAGAGAACATCTGCACGCGAACACACGTAGATAATGTTTTTCAGGTGGTAAACACACATCTGTTGTATGTTTTTTATTATATTTTATACATTTTTACTTTATGTGTTTTATTTTATTATCTTATCACAATATGATGTGAGTATTTACTTTCCATATTCTGGTGATGTATCAGCGAGAAGATGACAGTATGACTCATCGTCGTCCTCTTCCTCTCCAGCCTTGGCGAAGCTCCAGTTTCAGGCCCAGCCTCCCTCCAGCTGCGGCCCAGTGGAGGTGGCCCTTCCTGGGCTGGTGTTCGACCTGAGCTCCCTGGTCCTCTACGGAGCTCAGGCCGTTCCTGTTCGCCTAAAGATCCTTCTGGACCGTCTCTACAGCATCCTCACACCAGAACAGGTACCTGTTAGCTATAGAACAGCGAATGGAGAGTTATATTCTTACATGTGGTTGTGTTAGTGAAGCAATAGATTACATTTGATGTGTTACAGATTACTTTTTGTCTTCTTCAGGTCGGCCACATTCTGCACACACTGGGCTGGAGTTTGGGGGATTATGTTCGAGGGTACATGCTGCAGGTAAACACTTACACAACGTCAAATCAATATCTAGCGTCTGATGATGAAAGTTAGCTTTACTTTTAACCTTTTACCACCAACATTAGCGCGTATATGCAGGTTTTATAAACACGGGAAGACTCACTAAAAATAGGCGATAGACTCCTTTCAGAGTTGGTGATTGTTGGAACAGTGAAAAGACAAAGTTGAATGAAGCGTGTTCTGATGATCAGGGAGGTAAAATTACTGTTTCTGTTAATGGAGTCTGGTGGCTTTGAAGAGCTCATATCAATTGTGTGATTTGTATGTTGACAAATTACAAAAAATTATTCAAATCCCTGTTGATTAACTTATTATATAAAGGAATGAAAATAAGCGTGTCCACCTGGAGGTCTTGTTTCCATCACTGCTGATGGTAACCGTCCCCACTGAGGACAAAAGCCAGATGTTAGTGGGTTTTTTATAGTGGCTGAGTGTAGGATTAACAACTGGATATATTATATATATTAGATATTGATCTTTACCTGAGTCTTGTGAGAACTTCTGGTGTGATTCCACACCAGTATACACCAGTATACACCGTATACCGTTTGCTTTTAGGTTGAACCAGATCAACCAGACTGACATTTGAAAGGACAGAAAGAGACAAAGATGAGCAACAACTTGTACAAACTAACTGGTTTTAAGCAGATTCATCCACATGTTGATGATGCTTCTGCAAGAACTCCAGTAAATATGTCCATAACTTTTGTGTTGTGTCCTGTTTGACTCACAGGACTTCTGTCCCAACCACCCGACATCTCAAACTGAACGTTCATGAAATCAGGATTTAAACTTTTTCACTCTTCGGTTATGAATCTTGCAGAATTTGCCGCTTTCATGTGTTCACATCAGAGGTTTATTTTCTCTCCAGCATCCCAGTGGGAAGGTGTTGGACCGCTGGCTGACGGCAACCCGTGAAGAAGAGCTGCTCATCCTCAAACAGTTCCTTCGCTTTGGCGAGACGCGCCCCATAGTGGAGCTGATGACGCTCCAGTGCCTCAACCGCCTCTCTGATCCGGCGCTGAACCTCCTGCCGAAAAGCTTCCAGTCGAACACGTTGGGGAACGCAGGAACTCCGGGAGCGTTTAGGAACGCGAGAGGAGAGTCACGTTTAGTGGCCGACGTCTGTCGGATTAAGAAAAACAGTCCGGCTGACCACGGCGACCCGGTCCACCATTTTGAAAACATTCCAGGTGGACCGTCGTTGCTTCTGCCTTTCCACTTCCCAAGCTCCACCGTGCACTGTTTGGCTCCTCCCACCAAGGTGATCACTTCTACGACCTTCTGGTTCCACAACTAGAAACATTAGAGAAAGTTTCTTAGTGTGACCCCCCCCCCCCCTCCTTGTTTTTCTCTGACCAGGAGCTGGTTCCTCCCAGTAAGCTAACACAGTGTCTACGGAGGCTCAGTGGGACCAAACTGGGAGAGAATCACAAGCAGGAAGGAGGAAGAAGAGACCAAGAGAATGATCCAGGTTTAGAAATCAAAGCAGACCCAGACAAGCCGAACCCGGCCCGGTCTATATGGCATCAGGACCTCCGGTTCCACGACGACCAGGAGCTGGAGCTTCACAACTCCTCACTTATCCTCACTTCTTCTTCACTCCATCCGTCCATTTCCTCCCCTCCCCCGAAGATTTCCCAGAAGCTGCAGAGCTCCTGTTCCTACTCTCTCAATCCTCTCCCATCCTTCTCCTCCTCCTTCCTCTGTCCTCTTCCTACCCCCTCCTTTTCGTCCTCCCTCCTCCGTCCTCTCCCGTCTTCCCTCTGCTCCCTCCCTTCTCTTTCACCCGCAGGAGGTCGGAAGGGGAGGGTCTGCTGTGGCGTTTGTGGGAAAAGCTTCTATGACAAAGGTAGGAAGGTTGGGGTTTCTCCAAGTCTGCTACACATCCAGCATTGAGAGGGAATGCAGGTTCCACGAGGTTCAGGTTTAGATCCTCTAGACTCTATTTATTTTGGATCTTGGTGTTCCACAGGGTTCAATTCGAGGTCCTCTACTTATTTTGTTTCTTGGTGTTCCACAGGGTTCAATTCAAGGTCCTCTACTTATTTTGTTTCTTGGGGTTTTAAATGGTTCAATTCAGCTCCTCTGCTGATCTTCAGATGTAAACAAAAGAATTTTACTTCTCAGGAGAAACAAGCCCACAATACTATGTAGAAGTGGATCTCATGTGTGGTCGTCATGGTGCATGTTTGGTCTGGATTTGCCCGTCCTGCTGGTTTCCGGTCCAGAAACAGATCAGCTGCTGTGTGAAGTCGATGTGATGTTGCACCGACTTAACAAGAGCACCGTTCTCCTTCCTGTTTGTGCAGGAACGCTGAAGATCCACTACAACGCCGTCCACCTGAAGATCAAACATCGCTGCACGGTGGCGGGCTGCACCATGGTCTTCAGCTCGCTGCGCAGCCGGAACCGCCACAGCGCCAACCCGAACCCGCGGCTACACACAGGCGCCGCCCACAGAAACACCAGCGTCCACTCTGACACACAGATACACAAAGACAAAGACGTACACGAAAAAGACATCAGCGACACACTTTGGGAGGAGGATGATGATGCACACACACTAGTGCACGAACACACCCTGAGAAACGGGTTAAACGGTCATACAAACCCCCAACATGGTTGCCGTGACGACACGCCCCCTCAAGCCGACTCCCCTCCTCCTCCTCCTCCTCTTCCTCCTCTCCTCCCAGCTCGCGGTGCTTCCTCGCTGGGTTCCCCTCAATCTCTCGTCCCCCTGGTCCTTCCTGCGCCACAGAAAACCGAACGCCGTCGACACCCGCTCAGCCTTCACGCCAACCGCCCTGCACCGACTCCCCGACCCGACCCCGGCCCCGTCACCACGGCGACCTGCACCAGCCAGGCCGTGTCACGTGAGTGTGATGTCACAGAGGGGAAACGAGAAGAGGACGGCACCGGCCGGTGGGAGTCAGGTCATCCCGTGCAAAAGAAGAAGCCCAGGAAGTCGAGCATGCCGGTGAAAATAGAAAGAGAGACGGTGGAGGGGGGGAGACACGAAGAAGAGGAGGAGGAGTGTTGAAGGTTGATAGACATGAAGTAAAACCAGAGTCACATTGGTTTAGACTTTCGTAGCCTGATTTCAGATCAGTATATATACCGGCAGTCTTGGTATCTTGAGATAGAGATATGTCGAACTCCATTAAGATATTTTGAAATGTAACATTTACTTGGTTGTCAACTAATCTGCGTACATGAAGTTACACAAATTAACACGTTTCTTTAATAAAAACGACTTATTCTTTAATTCGGCATTCATGTAATTAACCAACGAGCATCTAATTTAGCTTTTTCATTTGGAATTATCTTTACATCCTCGCCCAGACTCGTATTGCAAACAGGGGAAATTAACTCAAGTTACACAACAGATTTGTATGATGTACTGTACATATATATAAATATATAGCTTAACGAAGACGAATGTCTCAGAAAACATGGACTAATATGACATCTTATTTATGATTTCAGCAACTGTAATAAATAAATGGTTTTGTTTTGTTCTGTTTCTTTCTGCCATGATAAATGCTTATATATATATATCTAACAGCATGCTGTTCCCCTGTGTTTGTTGTCTGTTATTGCAATAAAAACTACCTTCATACATTTAGCTGTACTTTTACTTAAAAGGGAATTTAAATGCAGGACTTTTACTTTTAATGGAGTATTTTTTTTACATTGTGGTATTTATACTTTTACTGAAGTAAAATATACTGCTTCCATCCACGGCTACTAATGAAGACATTGAAACTATTGAACACGTGTTTGTAGATTGTTTTCATGCTACTTCTTTTTGGTTTCATTTACAGAAGAATCTCTATCATACTAACAAAGACTGAGATATTACTTATTGTCAACAATCCCAGTTTTTCGGCAGATGAGATTAACATAATTAATTTGATTATTATCTTAGCAAAATATTGTATATATAAAATGATATGGCATATTTTTAAAGATACTGATTTGAAAACATATTTGACTATGATTGATAACTTAAAACTCAAAAATTCTAAATTGACTAAAAACTATTAAATTGTTTAGTCATTTCAAATTTATTCCAGTGTTTTAACAGACCTTGAATGTTTTTTTTTTATTTATTTTTTTTTTTTATTCATCTTTTCCTTTCCTTACAATTTATTTGTTGTATAATTTATAATTTATTTTTATATTATTTTTAAACTGTAAGATATTTTTTATTGAGTGATTTTCTGGGAATTTGGGAATTTTAATAAAGTTGGGACGGACTTTTATTTCAAACAGAGATTATACTGTGTTTTTAATTTGTTAAGATATGATCTTATTTTATTTTTCATCTCCTTTCCTTTTTTTTTTTATATGAATTTTGATGTAATTGTATCCTCATTTATTTATTTATTTATTTATTTATTTATTTATTTATTTAATCTCTTTGAAAGAAGAGGAAGAGGAACCACCTGGCTCAGGTCTCGGTTTCTACTCGGATGACATTTAAGCACGCACCCAAAACCCGGAAACGGGTGAAGCTAATAAACCATGCCAGGCCTGAGTTAAATCTCTCCATCACACAGTTAAACCGTGTTAACATTAAGATGTCTAAAGGAGCGATCCTGAGAGGCTTCGTGGCTCAGAGACTCGCAGCCGCTTCTCAGGAGATCCAGGCGGTCGTGGACAGAATCGTGTCCGGCTATGAGGAGGAGGCTTCGGGCTTCAGAGAGGACATCGACCGGCAGAGGAGGGAGCTGGAGCTCCTGCAGGATCAGCTCTCACTCTGCAAAGCAGGTTGCTCATTCATTTATTAGCATAACAACATAAATCCTAAAATTATTGTCTTGTGAAGCACTTTGTAACATCTGTTTTGAGAAGTGCTATATAAATACATTTATTATTATTATTATTATTATTATTCAAGTCTCGGTATGTTGCTATAGGAACGTGCCGAACTCCATTAAGATTTTTATAAATTTAATATTTACTTGGTTGTCAACTAATCTGCATACATGCAGTTACACAAATGAACACATTTCTTTATTTAAAACGACTTATTCTTTAATTCGGCATTCATGTAATTGACCAATTAGCTTTTTCATTTGGAATTATCCTCACATCCTCACATCCTCGCACAGCTCTTATTGCAAACAGGGGGAAGTTAACCCGAGTTACACCGCAGATTTGTGCTTATTTCCCCTTTATGTATTGCTGCTTTGTGTGTGCCGAATTTACGTTTAGACACCAGTGCTGTTTTTAATTGTACTGAATCATGTTTTCCTCACATGTATACTTTAAGTTTTGGTGAGAGAAAATAGAATAGCATGATTTTGTTATTGGGGTTTGGCACATGTGCTATCCATACAGGATTTGACAACCAATCACGCTAGAGCAGAACATGCTGGATAGAATAATATTAATATTAAATGTATCAAACATTTTTTTATGCGTAGAAGTTAGTTTCAGTGAGCTAGAATAAACACATTTTTAACATAAAACTCCTATAATCAAACACATTTTTAAATAAAACCCTATAATCACACATTTTTAAATAAAACCCCTATAATCAAACACATTTAAAAAATAAAACCCCTATAATCAAACACATTTTTAACATAAAACCCCTATAATCAAACACATTTAAAAAATAAAACCCCTATAATCAAACACATTTTTAAATAAAATCCCTATAATCAAACACATTTTTAAATAAAACCCCTATAATCACACCCATTTTTTAAATAAAACCCCTATAATCAAACACATTTTCAACATAAAACCCCTATAATCACACCCATTTTTTAAATAAAACCCCTATAATCACACCCATTTTTTAAATAAAACCCCTATAATCAAACACATTTTTAAAATAAAACCTCTATAAACAAACACATTTTTCAGAAATGTGAAGTGAAAATAATTTATTTATTATTTATTTTCTGTCCAGGTGTGAGGCGCAGCAGGAGCCTCGGCAATGTTGAGGAAGAGGAGGATGAAGATGAGAAGCATCCAGAGAACCTGGAAGACTCGACTGATCAAACTCCATCAAGGTTCCTCAGAAAAATAAAGTTCAACCACCTCAACATTTTGATTTAAATTAATTCGCTCCCATAATTAACCTTCAGCCAATCTTCATCTTTCAGGTCTTTTCCCCCCCGATGTTATTATAAGAGGAGGAAGTCTGGCAGACCTCAGATCAGTGAAACACAGAACCACGTAGACCTCAGGATCCGGATCCTGGAGGACTCTCAGACCAACGTGCTCTCAAACAGCGGTGAGTGTAAAACTACGAGTGTTTCTCGTAGGACGTCTGAGAGATCGTTGTGTTCATCGTCTCTCCTCCAACAGTTCTGAAGAAATGTCCGATGCTGAAGCTGAAGTGTCCCCGAGACCTGCAGGAGGACGACTTCCTGGACTTGCTCAGGTCCACCTTCCCTCAGCTGTCCGGAGACGACAAACCTTTTGACATGTTGACATCGGACAAGAGACGGAGACTTCGTCCTCTGAGAGTGAAGACGCTGACGGCGGAGGAGATCCACAGAAACATCAGCTGCTCCGGATGGAAGTCGACTCTCTACATCAGACTGAAGGTGACCTCTCTCTCTTCACATTCACGTTCCTGAAAGTAGACATCTTTTATACAAATTATCTATATTTTTTCTAGACACAAAAGGAACGTCAGCTCAGAGAAGAAGAGATTCATCCTCTCCAGGACTCGATGTCCACCGCTGCAACGCACACCTGTGATGGAACCAGACCTGAGACAAGGTAAGTCACAGGACATCACACAAAGTGGCTAAAAGTATGTGGACACCTGAACGTTACAGCTGTGTGTGAGTCCAGAACCGAACCAGAACTTTATGTCAGAGAGAACACTTAAAGACTGAGAACAGGTTGGTTAACGTTCTACTTCTGATTAAAGAACAGCTTCTCCAAGCTTTTCAGTTGTCTCCCACTAGGACGTTAACGATTCAGGTATTCATGCCGAACCGAACACGGTACAAGTTCTCGGTCCGGATACACGGTATGTAGATTGATTACTGGACCAAAGTTCACAAGCGTGAGTTCCACCCGGAATCTTTTACGCTTCGTCCACACTGGGAACGTCAGGAGCGCGTGCTGCTGCTGTCAGCCCTTTCTTTCTACATAGAGTTCTCCTTTCATAATGTCCATTTCATTTCATTATAAATGTCATTTATATTTATTTTATACAGAGAAAGGTTCAGAAATGTATGGTAATTAGTAAATAATAGTAATAATCCACAATTAAAACCCCGTACTTTATTCATTCATGGAGCTCTGCAAGTCACTGCATGTTCTACAACACTGTCTGGCACATATTCCAGAATAAAAGCCTCGTGTTAACAAATGAGGGAATTCTGTCCACAAAAAAAACAAAAAACGCTTGAGGGCTTTTGTTTTGAAATGAAAGCAGGAAGTGTTGATTTAAAAATAAATATTTACTTTTTTCATCTCCGTAACATTTTCTACAGATAGAGACATGTAAACTGTAGTAATGTTGCTGATATGACGTCAATATACAGTCAATAGATCACTTTAAAGTTGTTTCTCACCAGTGTGCTGCAAAAATGTGGAAAATCAACTCTCAACTCTGCACGCCGGGTTCGGTGCGAATTATCCACGTTGCCGTGTTCCGTTTTCGCAATGAGTTTCTTCTTCAATATGCTGATGACATACCTTTAATTTTGGCAGAAAAGAATAAACAAAAAAGGGAGTTTTAATGTGCGGATGCTCTCACTAACTGACTCAGTGACCTGTATACTAGCTGGAGGATAAATAACGCTCCAAACTTACGCCTAAATATTGGAGAGGAAAAACTGTCATGGCCATTTTCAAAGGGGTCCCTTGACCTCTGACCTCCAGATATGTGAATGTAAATGGGTTCTATGGGTACCCACGAGTCTCCCCTTTACAGACATGCCCACTTTATGATAATCACATGTAGTTTGGGGCAAGTCAAGTCAGCACACTGACACACTGACAGCTGGTCAAACATATACAGTATTTCTGCAGGCGGAAATCCACTGAAGTCAAGATCTGTCTTTTCCCCCGCCACGAATGTCCCACAGAGCTGTGAAAGCATTCATAAGAACCCACAAAATCAGTTTTTATAAATTTCCGTGCGAATTTTTCGGACGAAAATCCGTGCCGTAGGCCCTTAGCAACATTCAGCACAGGAAGCTGATTGGAGTGCGAGTCAGGAACACTGTGGCGAGCGGCGGAGCTGGAAGATTCGCCTGCAGGTTCCCGGTCAGTTCCAACAGCAACAGAGAGAGAGTTGTGTTTTAAGACCCAGACTCACCAAGCAGACATCAAGGAACAAGCGGCGATGAAGACCGACTGTTGCGTCACCTTCGTCTTGGCCGACAAGTTGCACTTGAACGCACCGCAAAGACTACAGCCGACGGCCAGTTAGCACGTACGTTCTGCGCCTGCGTGAGAGGAAATAAGTCTCCACGCCAGCAGGCGGCGGCGGACGCTACAAAGTGAAAGAGTCTCATCTCAGAGCAGCAGGAGTCAGATTTCACACACAAGACGAGAGAGAGTTGACAGACGAGACGATGGCAGAGGATTTGGTGTCAAAGCGAAAAGCAAAAGCGCCTATTTGGCAATATTTCAGATTTAAACCCAACGCTATAAGGGTACCTTAACGTTAATGAGGTAATCGGGTGGAAACCTGCAGCCTCGTCCAGGTCAGGAACTCCCTCATGAACAGTTGTTGTGCTGACGTTGCTGAGTATGACCCGCTCTACACCAGTGGAGATATTCACGGCTTCTATGCACCACAAAAGAAGCTGCTGGACCCGCTGGTTAGAAAAGATGTTCACATACTTTTGGCCGGAAAGTGTTGTATAACTTACCGCCAACATATAATCAGACAGACTTTAAACACCTCACTTCTGTGTCCATCAGCTCAGCATCACAACAACAAGACATGGAAACAGAGGAGGCTGATGATGAGGATCGGGGGATATCAGAACCAGCTGAGAGTAAAGGCGAAGAAGCGCATTACAGCGATGACGATTGGAAACCAGGCAAGAGCGACGATGAGCTGAAAGAAAGTGACTCTGAACTTCAGTCTGAGACGACGAAGAAAGAGAAAGCCAGACGTTCTGGTGTCAGGACCGCCAAGTCAAAGACTGAGGATGATGTTCTCTCCTGCAAAGTCTGCGGAGCTCTGCACAAATCAGACGTCGCGCTTGTCAAACACGCCTGGAGTCACGTGGACGATCCGGGAAGTCTTTGCGGAGTGTGCGGAGAGCTTTCAGAGTCCGTGGAGGCGTCGAGGGATCATCTTCAGAGTCACCACAAAACTGACGACTGTCACATTTGCGGGGAGTCTTGCCTCGGCGTCCTCGGCCTCAACGAGCATGTGGCTGCCCACGCGGGGGAGAGACCGTACGAATGCGATGTTTGCCGTGACGCATTTGCATTGAAGGTGTCCCTGGAGAACCACCAGAAACTCCATGAGGCCGGGAAACTGAACAAATGTTACACTTGCCACAAAGTGTTCGCACTGAAGGAGCAGCTAAAAGCTCACCGCAAGACTCACACCAGCAAAAAGACGCACCTCTGCGGCGTGTGCGGCAAATCCCTCAGCGACTACAGATCTTTATCCCGCCACAAGATGACCCACTCTGGGGAAAGACCTCACAGCTGTCAGGTTTGCGGGAGGCGTTTCAAACTTCCCGGGACGCTGAGGCAGCACGAGAAGATTCACACAGACCGAGAGAGATCGTACCTCTGCGACGTTTGCTGCAAAATGTTCCTGACGAGCAAGCAGCTGCAGATCCACATGAGAACGCACACCAACGAGAAGCCGTACCACTGCGGCGAATGCGGTAAAGGATTCACCACCAAGGGACCTTTGACGATTCACATGCGGGTCCACACCGGAGAGACACCGTACTGCTGCCCGGACTGTGGCTGGTCCTTCAAACGCAAGATCAACCTGGATAACCACGTGACGGTCCATTCAGGCCTCAAACCGTTTGTTTGTGGGATTTGTGGGAAAGCGTGCGCTCGCAAAACCTACCTGACGGTCCACATGAGGACCCACAACGGGGAGAGACCATACAAGTGTAGCCTCTGTGACAAAGCCTTCACTCAGAGCCACTGTCTGAAAACACACATGAAGAGCCACCAGGTGGCAGAAGCTGCAACGTGACACTGACGATGGACCAAAGTCATATTTTAATTTTCTCCTGTGAGACTGTGAATTATTGTTTTCTTAAGTTATTGTTTCTGAACACTGTGCAAAGTTTATTGCATGTCGCGCTGTGCGGGATGGCTCGAATAAAATCTTGTATCAGTTTGTATAATCTCAGTTTTCCGTTTGTCAGATGATGAAATTACAACCAGGTGAACTGTAATGTTGTGATATACGCAAGTAGTAAGAAAAGAGGGTAACACTTTATAATAACTATCATTTATAAATGGTAAATTGATAGTTAATTAAACTTGGTTAGTAGTTATTTTAATGTTAGCAAAGAAATGATAATAATGTCCACTAATTAATGCTATAATTTGTTATTTTAACAGTTTATTATTTCACACATTATAACATTTTATATACTATATATATATATATATATAATATTTGTTAATGATTAAGATATTATTTGTAAACCTTAAAGAAATTGTTTATAAACATTGTTTGGATGGTTATCATAAAGTAGCAACTGATGGTTATAATAATTTGTTTAATGGTTAATAAATACTTTGTAAAGCATCTATAAACATTATTTAGATTAGATAGTTAATACTTTGTCAATGATTAATAATTGGTTTCTGGTCCATTTATCTATATAATGTTTATAGCTGTTTTACAAACTATTTCTTTAAGGTTTACAAATCATTTGGTATTCACTAACAAATACTTAATAAAGTATATAAAATATTGTGTGCAACAATAAACTGATGATTAATACTTATCAGCTATGATACAATATAGAACTTATAAACTAAGTATTTCATATTTACACAATTTAATGATAAAATAAAAAATTATAGCATTATTAATAATTAGCAAACATTATTAATTATCATTTAATTGTTTGTTAACAGTAAAATAACTATTAACTAAGTTTAAATAACTATCAATTTACCATTTATAAATGATGCTTATTATAAAGTCTACAGCAGCTCTTTGAGGCTGTACGTAACCACTGCGGTGCTTTGAGTTAAATGCTATCAACATGCTCACAATGATTACGTGAAATAAAATGCTGATGTTAATGTTAACAATGTTCACTGTTTTTATTTAGCAAGTTATGCTTTTATTGACTCACTGGATTTACTACCGTCACAGCAGTCTGGGTCGCCCCACAATAACATCCACAGTTCACTCTGGATTAAAAAACAGTTTTGTGCTACTCTCTTTGTAATCGTCGTAGAATCCTACTTAACAGACCACTAATCTTTCGGTTTAGATGGTGGATGATGGTCCTGAATCCAGTCTTTTTGCATTTAGTAATGGGGTGCCACAGGGATCTATTCTTGGTCCTTTACTATTTACTAATATAATAGATAAAATTATTCTTCCAAATCAGTCCTGCAATATCCGTTTTTATGCAGATGACAAAATTTTATATATCTGTGATCATACTCCAAACTAGGCTTTTACTCATATCCAGTCTGATTTCTTTCTTAAAGAAACAGTGTGTAACATTTAGGGGATCTATTGGCAGAAATGGAATATAATATTAATAAGTAATGACTACTTTTCACTGGAATGTGATCCAAATGTATCTTAAGACATATCTGTGATTAAGATGTGAAGAACAGGTGAGTGCAGGATTTTTTTTTTTTGCTATTCATATTTAATTACACTTTTTTATGGTAAATTACAACAGTCAAATTCATTTTTCACATCATTGTGTCGCTGGGAGGTCAGATCACAGGTACAGCAGCACCACTATTTGAATATCATACCAATCATCATCAGTTTGTGATCTGTAGAGAGATCTGTAGAGAGATTGTACAACGGAAACACAATCAGAGTAAATTAATGTGACATTTATTCTTTTGTTTAAATACAGTAATGTTATACATGATTATATCACAATATCATTAAACCACATTATTGTATAATATATGTATAAAATACATTATACTATAACTTCACTGACTAGTGCACACATAAGGTCAACTTAAACATCTTAAACTTTTCCAAAACATTAAAATATATTTCCAAAATGTAAATAAAAGTCTAAGAAAAACAGTCATCAACAGCTGAATTTACATTGGCGCCAACAATGTGTCAGTCGTTAACTATGGTTCATTTAATCAGTCCATTAAGATGAACATTTGACAGGATTCAAATGACTCCTAAACAAAGAGGTGTGTATTCAAATCAACTCCTGTCATTTAGCCCAACACACCTGTCTGTCGGTGTGTGCATGGCTGTGTTTTAATCACACTTCACCCGTGACTCCAGTTTTGGACCATATTTCCTGCCAGATTTTGAACGTAAAGTGCAAATATTTTGTCGTCCAAGACAATCTGAGATGAAGTCGGGCCGAAAATCAATGCAGAGAGTGACTAGTTCATTTTCCAGATCTTTAACATTATTAAACACACACTTTTAGCTTGACTTTGTCATTTAATGGTATCACATATGTCTCATTAGTTTAGGCTTTACCATGCGGCATGGCTCTAGAGGTGTAATCTTGAATATATCTCATACATCAGTATTGATGGTGTTAAATTAACACCGCTTGCCATCAGTAATGGGGTGCCACAGTAGTCTCTTGTTGGTCTATTACTATTTTCTTTATACATAAATAACATTATTCTCCTAAATCAGTTCCGCAACATATATTTTTATGCAGATGACACAATTTTATATGTCCATGGTTCCACTCCAAATCAGTATGTGGTATTCTCTCATCATATAATATAAAATACATTATACTACAACTTTACTTATTAGTGCACACATAAGTCCATAATCTTGTCTAATCTAATCTAAAATTTCCTAAACACTAATATTAATTTCCAAAACGTGAACAAAAATCTATTAAAAACATATACTTTTACCTTGACTTTGACATTTAATGGTTTATCATGCGCCGTGGCTTTAGAGATGTAATCTTGAATATATCTCAGCAGCTTTCAGATAGATTGCGTTAAAATTTTGTACAGATATTCATGGTCCCGTCATCAAGTCAACATTTTAATTTGTCGAATACTTTGATTCGTAAACCAATACCTGCAGGACTAATCACATTCCCATCAGCCTCAGCTGTACTTATTGTTAAGTGTGAATCACCAAATATTAGCATGCTAACACGTTAAATGGTGCTAGTATTGAAGGTGTTGAATTAACACCTCTTCCCATCAGTAATGGGGTGCCACAGGGGTCTATCCTTGGTCAATTCATATTTTAATAAAACATGAAGGACATTATTCTTCCAAATCAGTGCAACAACATACATTTTTATGTAGATGACACCATTTTATATGTCCATAGGTCCACTCCAAACTAGTACGTGGTATTCTCTACATCTACCTGCATCTTACCATCCTGTTATTAAAACTTTAAATGGTACCCAAATGACTCTTGCTGACTCATTCAACATCCAAATTCAACATTTAACTGCAACATTTAAAACAATAATTTAAATGAATTTGAAATATTTAAACTTGGTTTTAATTTGAGAATTTGCAGGATGATACTCTCACATTTAATCTTACCCTCATCCTGATTCAGTGTTTTGTTTACAGCATTGTAATTTTCCTGCCCGGTGTAGAAACAGCAGAGGTAACACCAAACTGCTGGGCGGACAGAACCAGATTATGGACATCAACATGGAACACGTGTCACTAATCACAGATGAGTCGTACATCATAGTACCAAGCAGATTCGCCACAAACCGTAACAGTAGCACTCCCATTATAGCCATGATGGTGTAGAAAGCCCTCTGCTTTGATTGGTCAACCCGCTCCCGGTTCCCACCCACTTCCCCCGGCCCTGGACGCTTGAGAGCGCAGAGAACTGAAATGCTGCAAAAAGAGATGGCAATTAAGACAAAGCCCATAGTGCAGGAGTAAGAGATCCAGTTGGACTGAAGGCTGGCTAGATAAGTTACAGGCATCCATCCAAAGGTCAGTAACCAAACACATCCAATGCTGATGTTCCTGATCCTGACGCCGCCCGCCTGCCTCAGACCCAGGTAGGTGACGGGGTGAACAACAGCCAGGTAGCGCTCCACACAAGTCAGGAGGTGAAACAGAGCCAGTCCGAGGGAGGTGACGGACAAGACGTCGAACCCCACCATCATCATCTCTTGGAGATCGATGAAGCCACCACAAAAGAAGAAGATGAACCCCAACAATTCAATCAGCTGCATGGCGATGGACTGATAGGTGAAGACGTCAGAGTGACTTGTAGCCGTGGAACCGGAGCGCTGTTTCCTCCACCGTTGGTAACCCAGGTAGAGGACGAGGATGGAGAGAGGGAAGAGGAGGATGCAGGTGATGGAGTAAGCAGAAAAGACGAAGATGCTCATTCTGGAACTGAAGCATTTGCTGATGGGAAAATAGAAGGAGGAGTTGGAGAAGAAGTGAGGAGGAAGAGGGGGATCAGCAAAGGAAGAGGAGTTGACTGACATGTTTGTAAACATGGAGGCCTGAAGAGGAGAACAAAAGGGGGAGATGAAGAGAGACAGAAGGTTAAAATCAAATGGAGACAGAGGAAATAATCTCTCTTATAAATGGTGTCTCAGTTATCATCAAAAGAGTCGATTCAATTTCATCAGAAATATCAAAAACATTTCGGACTGATTTACATGCAATAATTTCTAACAAATCTTCAGTTAACCAAAATTATTTCATGGTAGATTTTAAAAAGGATCTAAAAATTACATTTTCGAAAATTCTTTTAAGAACTCAGAAGTTCAGTTAAATTAATGATTTCTCAAGTAATACCAATTTAGAAATTAAAATCTAAAGAAAAATAAAACATAACATGCATTTTAATGTGAAAGAACCTAAAACACAAATGTGAAATGACTTTGCAAAACACAAGTTATCACGATATTAAGTGATAAAACTCATCCAGGAAATAACGTTAGCAAAGAGAATCAATTTCTAAAACATCAACATGACACTGACTTTTAGATTAATTCAATTTATTTTATTAAAGATCACCCACCTCAGCAGAGTTTCTTTCTGATCGTCCTTCTCCTGCGTCTCCAAACTCTCTGACTGCTCTTCACTGGAATCTGATCCAAATATATCTTAATACGTATCTGTGATTAACGTGTGTGAAGAACAGGTGAGAGCAGGACTGTAGGTTTTGCAATTCATATTTGATGATACTTTTTTACGGTAAATTACAACAGGCAAATTTATTTTTCACATCATTGTGTCACTGGGAGGTCAGATCACAGGTACAGCAGCACCGCTATTTGAATATGATACCAATCATCATCAGTTTGTCATCTGTGCTGTGTGATCTGTAGAGAGATCTGTAGAGAGATTGTACAACGGAAACACAATCAATCACACAAAGTCATATTTATTATTTAATTTGAATACAGTGATGTTATACATGATTATATCACAATGGCATTATGCTACATTATAGTTTAATATAGTACACATTATACCAGTAGCGGGCCGTGTAGGCCTTCAGTGCTATCCTCCTGCAATTAAACCACCTTTGCATAACCTCACCATGACACTAGGGCTATATGCTATTGTCATTCGACGTAACTATTTATTCACAGTGATCGTAACCTTTATCGAGTGGAATAAAGTGATTTATTCTCGCTCCCAGTGCTGCCGGGGCGATCAGTCCTCATCAGTAAAAAGGTATTGAACAAAGACAGATGTAATGATATACAAATTTCTAAAAAAAGAAATTATCTAACGAAATATTAAGCTTCAATCCATATATGTTGGCGTTTAGCCTTTCAAAAACAACATTTTCACTGCACACTACTTAGCTCCAACCTCTCGTGTCACTTCTGGTTGCAAAAAAACAAGATGGCGACTGCCAAAGTGCGGAACTCGATGCTTCAAAACAGTAGTCCACAAACCAATGGGTGACGTCATGGCGACTACGTACACTTCTTATATACAGTCTATAATTATACTACAATTTTACTGATTAATGCACACATAAGTTCATACTGAAATATCTCACAAAATTTTAGATGGATAGCCATGAAAAAATGTACAATCGTTTTCCCCAGAGGATTTTAATTTATCCAGTACTTTGATTCAACAACAAATACCTGCAAAACTAATGACAATCCCATCAACCTCAGCTGTACTTTTTGTTTAGTGCAAATCAGCAAATATTATGCTAAAATGCTAAATGGTTCTGGTATAGATGGTGTTGAATTAACACCTCTTCCCATTAGTAATGGGGTGCCACAGGGGTCTATTCTTGGTCAATTCATATTTACATAAATCATAAATGAAATTATTCTTCCAAATCTGTGCTGCAACATACATTCTTATGCAGATGACACCATTTTATATGTCCATGGTTCCACTCCAAACTGGTACGTGGTATTCTCTACATCTACCTGCGTCTTACCATCCTGTTATTAAAACTTTAAATGGTACCTACATGACTCTTGCTGACTCACATAAACACCTGACAGAAATATTTAAACTTGGCTTTAATTTGAGAATTTACAGTGTGATACACTCACATGTAATCTTACCCTCATCCTGATTCAGTGTTTTGTTTACAACATTGTAATTTTCCTGCTCGGTGTAGAAACAGCAGAGGTAATACCAAACTGCTGGGCAGATCGAACCACAATGCAGACATCGGCAAGACACATGCGTCACCAATCACAGATGGGTCGTACATCACATTAGAAAAAATATTCCCCCCAAACCATAGCAGTAGCACTCCCATTATAGCCATGATGGTGTAGAAAGCCCTCTGCTTTGATTGGTCAACCCGCTCCCGGTTCCCACCCACTTCCCCCGGCCCTGGACGCTTGAGAGCACAGAGAACTGAAATGCTGCAAAAAGAGATGGCAATTAAAAAGAAAACCATAATACAATAACAAAAGATCTTTTGGAACTCAGGGCTGGCTAGATAAGTTACAGGCATACATCCAAAGCTCAGTAACCAAACACATCCAATGCTGATGTTCCTGATCCTGACGCCGCCCGCCTGCCTCAGACCCAGGTAGGTGACGGGGTGAACAACAGCCAGGTAGCGCTCCACACAGGTCAGGAGTTGAAACAGAGCCAGTCCGAGGGAGGTGCCGGACAAGACGCCGAACCCCACGAACATCATCTCTTGGAAATCTATGTATCCACCACAAAAGAAGAAGATGAACCCCAAGAATTTAATCAGCTGCATGGCGATGGAGTGATAGGTGAAGATGTCAGAGTGACTTGTAGCCGTGGAACCTGGGCGCTGTTTCCTCCACCGTTGGTAACCCAGGTAGAGGACGAGGATGGAGAGAGGGAAGAGGAGGATGCAGGTGATGGAGAGAGCAGAAAAGACGAAGATGCTCATTCTGGAACTGAAGCATTTGCTGAAGGAAAAATAGAAGGAGGAGTTGGAGAAGAAGTCAGGAGGAAGAGGGGGATCAGCAAAGGAAGAGGAGTTGACTGACATGTTTGTATACATGGAGGCCTGAAGAGGAGAACAAAAGGGGGAGATGAAGAGAGACAGAAGGTTAAAATCAAATGGAGACAGAGGAAATAATCTCTCTTATAAATGGTGTCTCAGTTATCATCAAAAGAGTCGATTCAATTTCATCAGAAATATCAAAAACATTTCGGACTGATTTACATGCAATAATTTCTAACAAATCTTCAGTTAACCAAAATTATTTCATTGTAGATTTTAAAAAGGATCCAAAAATTACATTTTCGAAAATTCTTTTAAGAACTCAGAAGTTCAGTTAAATTAATGATTTCTCAAGTAATACCAATTTAGAAATTAAACTAAAGAATTATAAAACATAACATGCATTTTAATGTGAAAGAACCTAAACACAAATATGAAATGACTTTGCAAAACACAAGTTATCACGATATTAAGTTATAAAACTCATCCTGGAAATAACGTTAGTAAAGAGAATCAATTTCTAAAACATCAACATGACACTGACTTTTAGATTAATTCAATTTATTTTATTAAAGATCACCCACCTCAGCAGAGTTTCTTTCTGATCGTCCTTCTCCTGCGTCTCCAAACTCTCTGACTGCTCTTCACTGGAATCTGATCCAAATATATCTTAATACGTATCTGTGATTAAGGTGTGTGAAGAACAGGTGAGAGCAGGACTGTGGGTTTTGCAATTCAGATTTGATGATACTTTTTTACGGTAAATTACAACAGGCAAATTTATTTTTCACATCATTGTGTCACTGGGAGGTCAGATCACAGGTACAGCAGCACCGCTATTTGAATATGATACCAATCATCATCAGTTTGTCATCTGTGCTGTGTGATCTGTAGAGAGATCTGTAGAGAGATTGTACAACGGAAACACAATCAATCACACAAAGTCATATTTATTATTTAATTTGAATACAGTGATGTTTTACATGATTATATCACAATGGCATTATGCTACATTATAGTTTAATATAGTACACATTATACCAGTAGCGGGCCGTTTAGGCCTTCAGTGCTATCCTCCTGCAATTAAACCATCTTTGCATAACCTCACCATGACACTAGGGCTATATGCTATTGTCATTCGACGTAACTATTTATTCACAGTGATCGTAACCTTTATCGAGTGGAATAAAGGGATTTATTCTCGCTCCCACTGCTGCCGGGGCGATCAGTCCTCATCAGTAAAAAGGTATTGAACAAAGACAGATGTAATGATATACAAATTTTTAAAAAAAAAATTATCTAACGAAATATTAAGCTTCAATCCATATATGTTGGCGTTTAGCCTTTCAAAAACACCATTTCACTGCACACTACTTAGCTCCACCCTCTCTTGTCACTTCTGGTTGCAAAAAAACAAGATGGCGACGGCCAAAGTGCGGAACTCGATGCTTCAAAACAGTAGTCCACAAACCAATGGGTGACGTCACGGCGACTATGTACACTTCTTATATACAGTCTATAATTATACTACAATTTTACTGATTAATGCACACATAAGTTCATACTGAAATATCTCACAAAATTTTAGATGGATAGCCATGAAAAAATATACAATCGTTTTCCCCAGAGGATTTTAATTTATCCAGTACTTTGATTCAACAACAAATACCTGCAAAACTAATGACAATCCCATCAACCTCAGCTGTACTTTTTGTTTAGTGCAAATCAGCAAATATTATGCTAACATGCTAAATGGTTCTGGTATTGTTGGTGTTGAATTAACACCTCTTCCCATCAGTAATGGGGTGCCACAGGGGTCTATTCTTGGTCAATTCATATTTACATAAATCATAAATTAAATTATTCTTCCAAATCTGTGCTGCGACATACATTCTTATGCAGATGACACCATTTTATATGTCCATGGTTCCACTCCAAACTGCTACGTGGTATTCTCTACATCTACCTGCGTCTAACCATCCTGTTATTAAAACTTTAAATGGTATCGACATGACTCCTGATGACTCACATAAACACCTGACAGAAATATTTAAACTTGGCTTTAATTTGAGAATTTACAGTATGATACTCTCACATGTAATCTTACCCTCATCCTGATTCAGTGTTTTGCTTACAGCATTGTAATTTTCCTGCCCGGTGTAGAAACAGCAGAGGTAATACCAAACTGCTGGGCAGATCGAACCACAATGCAGACATCGTCATGAAACAGATGTCACTAATCACAGATGACTCGTACACCACAATAGAAAGCAGATTCCCCCCAAACCGTAACAGTAGCACTCCCGTTATAGCCATGATGGTGTAGAAAGCCCTCTGCTTTGATTGGTCAACCCGCTCCCGGTTCCCACCCACTTCCCCCGGCCCTGGACGCTTAAGAGCGCAGAGAACTGAAATGCTGCAAAAACAGACGACAATTAAAAAGAAAACGATAATACAATAATAAAAGATGTTGTTTAACTCAAGGCTGGCTAGATAAGCTACAGCCATCCATCCAAAGCTCAGTAACCAAACACATCCAATGCTGATGTTCCTGATCCTGACGCCGCCCGCCTGCCTCAGACCCAGGTAGGTGACGGGGTGAACAACAGCCAGGTAGCGCTCCACACAGGTCAGGAGTTGAAACAGAGTCAGTCCAAGGGAGGTGACGGACAAGACGCTGAGTCCCCCGAACATCATCGCTTGGAGATCGATGTATCCGCCACAAAAGAAGATGAACCCCAAGAATTGAATCAGCTGCATGGCGATGCAGTGATAGGTGAAGATGTCAGAGTGACTTGTAGCCGTGGAACCTGGGCGCTGTTTCCTCCACCGTTGGTAACCCAGGTAGAGGACGAGGATGGAGAGAGGGAAGAGGAGGATGCAGGTGATGGAGTAAGCAGAAAAGACGAAGATGCTCATTCTGGAACTGAAGCATTTGCTGAAGGGAGAAGAGGATGAGGAGTTGGAGAAGAAGTGAGGAGGAAGAGGGGGATCAGCAAAGGAAGAGGAGTTGACTGACATGTTTGTAAACATGGAGGCCTGAAGAGGAGAACAAAAGGGGGAGATGAAGAGAGACAGAAGGTTAAAATCAAATGGAGACAGAGGAAATAATCTCTCTTATAAATGGTGTCTCAGTTATCATCAAAAGAGTCAATTCAATTTCATCAGAAATATCAAAAACATTTCGGACTGATTTACATGCAATAATTTCTAACAAATCTTCAGTTAACCAAAATTATTTCATGGTAGATTTTAAAAAGATCCAAAAATTACATTTTAGAAAATTCTTTTAAGAACCCACAAGTTCAGGTAAGTTAATGATTTCTCAAGTAATACCAATTTAAAAATTAAAACGTAATGAAATGTAAAAAAAGACTTAACATGCATTTTAATGTGAAAGAACCTAAAACACAAATGTGTAATGACTTTGCAAAATACAAGTTATCACAATATTAAGTGATAAAACTCATCCTGGAAATAACGTTAGTAAAGAGAATCAATTTCTTAAACATCAACATGACACTGACTTTTAGATTAATTCAATTTATTTTATTAAAGATCACCCACCTCAGCAGAGTTTCTTTCTGATCGTCCTTCTCCAGCGTCTCCAAACTCTCTGACTGCTCTTCACTGGAATCTGATCCAAATATATCTTAATACGTATCTGTGATTAACGTGTGTGAAGAACAGGTGAGAGCAGGACTGTGTTTTTTGCAATTCATATTTAATGATACTTTTTTACGGTAAATTAAAACAGGCAAATTTATTTTTCACATCATTGTGTCCCTGGGAGGTCAGATCACAGGTACAGCAGCACCGCTATTTGAATATGATACCAATCATCATCAGTTTGTCATCTGTGCTGTGTGATCTGTAGAGAGATCTGTAGAGAGATTGTACAACGGAAACACATTCAATCACACAAAGTCATATTTATTATTTAATTTGAATACAGTGATGTTATACATGATTATATCACAATGGCATTATGCTACATTATAGTTTAATATAGTACACATTATACCAGTAGCGGGCCGTGTAGGCCTTCAGTGCTATCCTCCTGCAATTAAACCACCTTTGCATAACCTCACCATGACACTAGGGCTATATGCTATTGTCATTCGACGTAACTATTTATTCACAGTGATCGTAACCTTTATCGAGTGGCATAAAGTGATTTATTCTCGCTCCCACTGCTGCTGGGGCGATCAGTCCTCATCAGTAAAAAGGTATTGAACAAAGACAGATGTAATGATATACAAATTTCAAAACATGTTTTTATCTAACGAAATATTAAGCTTCAATCCATATATGTTGGCGTTTAGCCTTTCAAAAACAACATTTTCACTGCACACTACTTAGCTCCACCCTCTCGTGTCACTTCTGGTTGCAAAAAAACAAGATGGCGACTGCCAAAGTGCGGAACTCGATGCTTCAAAACAGTAGTCCACAAACCAATGGGTGACGTCAAGGGCGACTACGTACACTTCTTATATACAGTCTATAATTATACTACAACTTAACTGATTAATGCAAACGTAAGTTCATACTGAAATATCTCATCAACTTTTAGATGGATAGCCATGAAAAAATGTACAATCGTTTTCCCCAGAGGATTTTAAGTTATCCAGTACTTTGATTCAACAACAAATACCTGCAAACCTAATGACAATCCCATCAACCTCAGCTGTACTTTTTGTTTAGTGCAAATCAGCAAAAATTGTGCTAACATGCTAAATGGTTTTGGTATAGATGGTGTTGAATTAACACCTCTTCCCATCAGTAATGGGGTGCCACAGGGGTCTATTCTTGGTCAATTCATATTTACATAAATCATAAATGAAATTATTCTTCCAAATCTGTGCTGCAACATACATTCTTATGCAGATGACACCATTTTATATGTCCATGGTTCCACTCCAAACTGGTACGTGGTATTCTCTACATCTACCTTTGTCTTACCATCCTGTTATTAAAACTTTAAATGGTACCCATATGACTCTTGCTGACTCACATAAACACCTGACAGAAATATTTAAACTTGGCTTTAATTTGAGAATTTACAGTATGATACTCTCACATGTAATCTTACCCTCATCCTGATTCAGTGTTTTGCTTACAGCATTGTAATTTTCCTGCCCGGTGTAGAAACAGCAGAGGTAATACCAAACTGCCGGGCAGTGAGAACCAAAATGCAGACATCGTCATGAAACAAATGTCACTAATCACAGAGTTGTACATCACATTAGTAAAAATACTCCCCCCAAACCATAGCAGTATCACTCCCATTATAGCCATGATGGTGTAGAAAGCCCTCTGCTTTGATTGGTCAACCCGCTCCCGGTTCCCACCCACTTCCCCCGGCCCTGGACGCTTGAGAGCCCAGAGAACTGAAATGCTGCAAAAAGAGACGACAATTAAAAAGAAAACCATACCGCAATAATAAAAGATCTTGTGGAACTCAGGGCTGGCTAGATAAGTTACAGGCATCCATCCAAAGCTCAGTAACCAAACACATCCAATGCTGATGTTCCTGATCCTGACGCCGCCCGCCTGCCTCAGACCCAGGTAGGTGACGGGGTGAACAACAGCCAGGTAGCGCTCCACACAGGTCAGGAGTTGAAACAGAGCCAGTCCGAGGGAGATGCCGGACCAGACGCCGAACCCCACGAACATCATCCCTTGAAAATCTATGTATCCACCACAAAAGAAGAAGATGAACCCCAAGAATTGAATCAGCTGCATGGCAATGGAGTGATAGGTGAAGATGTCAGAGTGACTTGTAGCCGTGGAACCTGGGCGCTGTTTCCTCCACCGTTGGTAACCCAGGTAGAGGACGAGGATGGAGAGAGGGAAGAGGAGGATGCAGGTGATGGAGAGAGCTGAGAAGATGTAGATGGTAATTCTGGAACTGAAGCATTTGCTGAAGGGAGAAGAGGATGAGGAGTTGGAGAAGAAGTCAGGAGGAAGAGGGGGATCAGCAAAGGAAGAGGAGTTGACTGACATGTTTGTATACATGGAGGCCTGAAGAGGAGAACAAAAGGGGGAGATGAAGAGAGACAGAAGGTTAAAATCAAATGGAGACAGAGGAAATAATCTCTCTTATAAATGGTGTCTCAGTTATCATCAAAAGAGTCGATTCAATTTCAACAGAAATATCAAAAACATTTCGGACTGATTTACATGCAATAATTTCTAACAAATCTTCAGTTAACCAAAATTATTTCATGGTAGATTTTAAAAAGGATCCCAAAATTACATTTTCGAAAATTCTTTTAAGAACTCAGAAGTTCAGTTAAATTAATGATTTCTCAAGTAATACCAATTTAGAAATTAAACTAAAGAAATATAAAACATAACATGCATTTTAATGTGAAAGAACCTAAAACACAAATGTGAAATGACTTTGCAAAACATAAGTTATCACAATATTAAGTGATAAAACTCATCCTGGAAATAACGTTAGTAAAGAGAATCAATTTCTAAAACATCAACATGACACTGACTTTTAGATTAATTCAATTTATTTTATTAAAGATCACCCACCTCAGCAGAGTTTCTTACTGATCGTCCTTCTCCTGCGTCTCCAAACTCTCTGACTACTCTTCACTGGAATCTGATCCAAATATATCTTAATACGTATCTGTGATTAACGTGTGTGAAGAACAGGTGAGAGCAGGACTGTGGGTTTTGCAATTCAGAATTGATGATACTTTTTTACGGTAAATTACAACAGGCAAATTTATTTTTCACATCATTGTGTCACTGCGAGGTCAGATCACAGTTACAGCAGCACCGCTATTTGAATATTATACCAATCATCATCAGTTTGTCATCTGTGCTGTGTGATCTGTAGAGAGATCTGTAGAGAGATTGTACAACGGAAACACAATCAATCACACAAAGTCATATTTATTATTTAATTTGAATACAGTGATGTTATACATTATTATATCACAATGTCATTATGCTACATTATAGTTTAATATAGTACACATTATACCAGTAGCGGGCCGTGTAGGCCTTCAGTGCTATCCTCCTGCAATTAAGCCACCTTTGAATAACCTCACCATGACACTAGGGCTATATGCTATTGTCATTCGACGTAACTATTTATTCACAGTGATCGTGACCTTTATCGAGTGGAATAAAGTGATTTATTCTCGCTCCCACTGCTGCCGGGGCGATCAGTCCTCATCAGTAAAAAGGTATTGAACAAAGACAGATGTAATGATATACAAATTTAAAAAAAAAAAATTATCTAACGAAATATTAAGCTTCACTCCATATATGTTGGCGTTTAGCCTTCCAAAAACAACATTTTCACTGCACACTACTTAGCTCCACCCTCTCTTGTCACTTCTGGTTGCAAAAAAACAAGATGGCGACGGCCAAAGTGCGGAACTCGATGCTTCAAAACAGTAGTCCACAAACCAATGGGTGACGTCACGGAGACTACGTACACTTCTTATATACAGTCTATAATTATACTACAATTTTACTGATTAATGCACACATAAGTTCATACTGAAATATCTCACAAACTTTTAGATGGATAGCCATGAAAAAATGTACAATCGTTTTCCCCAGATGATTTTAATTTATCCAGTACTTTGATTCAACAACAAATACCTGCAAAACTAATGACAATCCCATCAACCTCAGCTGTACTTTTTGTTTAGTGCAAATCAGCAAATATTATGCTAACATGCTAAATGGTTCTGGTATAGATGGTGTTGAATTAACACCTCTTCCCATCAGTAATGGGGTGCCACAGGGGTCTATTCTTGGTCAATTCATATTTACATAAATCATAAATGAAATTATTCTTCCAAATCTGTGCTGCAACATACATTCTTATGCAGATGACACCATTTTATATGTCCATGGTTCCACTCCAAACTGGTACGTGGTATTCTCTACATCTACCTGTGTCTTACCATCCTGTTATTAAAACTTTAAATGGTACATACATGACTCTTGCTGACTCACATAAACACCTGACAGAAATATTTAAACTTGGCTTTAATTTGAGAATTTACAGTATGATACTCTCACATGTAATCTTACCCTCATCCTGATTCAGTGTTTTGCCTACAGCATTGTAATTTTCCTGCCCGGTGTAGAAACAGCAGAGGTAATACCAAACTGCTGGGCAGTGAGAACAACAATGTAGACATCGTCATGAAACACATGTCACTAATCACAGATGAGTCGTACACCACAGTAGAAAGCAGATTCCCCCCAAACTGTAACAGTAGCACTCCCGTTATAGCCATGATGGTGTAGAAAGCCCTCTGCTTTGATTGGTCAACCCGCTCCCGGTTCCCACCCACTTCCCCCGGCCCTGGACGCTTGAGAGCGCAGAGAACTGAAATGCTGCAAGAACAGATGACAATTAAAAAGAAAACCATAATACAATAATAAAATATCTTGTTTAACTCAAGGCTGGCTAGATAAGCTACAGCCATCCATCCATAGCTCAGTAACCAAACACATCCAATGCTGATGTTCCTGATCCTGACGCCGCCCGCCTGCCTCAGACCCAGGTAGGTGACGGGGTGAACAACAGCCAGGTAGCGCTCCACACAGGTCAGGAGTTGAAACAGAGCCAGTCCGAGGGAGGTGACGGACCAGATGTTGAGCCCCACCATCATCATCTCTTGGAGATCGATGAAGCCACCACAAAGGAAGAAGATGAACCCCAAGAATTCATTGAGCTGCATGGCCATGGAGTGATAGGTGAAGACGTCAGAGTGACTTGTAGCCGTGGAACCGGAGCGCTGTTTCCTCCACCGTTGGTAACCCAGGTAGAGGACGAGGATGGAGAGAGGGAAGACGAGGATGCAGGTGATGGAGAGAGCGGAGAAGACGTAGATGGTAATTCTGGAACTGAAGCATTTGCTGATGGGAGAAGAGGATGAGGAGTTGGAGAAGAAGTGAGGAGGAAGAGGGGGATCAGCAAAGGAAGAGGAGTTGACTGACATGTTTGTATACATGGAGGCCTGAAGAGGAGAACAAAAGGGGGAGATGAAGAGAGACAGAAGGTTAAAATCAAATGGAGACAGAGAATATATATGACGACACCTTGAAGCGAGCGGGTTCTTCTTTATTTTTCTCCTTGGCGTACCGTGACTTTTTCTTGCGTACCGGCACTTCTCTCAAGCTGCCGGTACTCTTTTCTGCCCTCTCCATATCAGGTTCTCCGGGCAACTCATAATCATACACCGCATTGCCAGCGTTTGTTCGCAAAAAGTTTTGAGATTTCAAAAACAATTCGGATTTTGGAGTAGAGAGATTCAAGACAACATTTCCTCTCCGAGTCTCTGATGTAAGTTCAGAAACAAATCTGGTCAATGACCCTACTCACTTTTATGTCTACTGCGATTTGACTGATTTACAAGTTTAAAATTCACTTAAATTAATGATTTCTCAAATAATACCAATTCAGAAATTAAAACGTGAAGAAATATAAAAAGACTTAACGTGCATTTTAATGTATAAGAACAACATAAAAGCACAAATGTATAATGACTTTGCAAAGCACAAGTTATCAACAATATTAATTCATAAAACTAATCCTGGAAATAATGTTAGTAAAGAAGAAATGAAGAAAAATCAACATGACAAGTCTGTCTCTTGCTGCTTTTCAGTCATCAACAGTAATTTGGATTTAACATGAAATTACAGTTTGTATCAAAGGAAAGGAAAAAAAGTAAATGAATAGACATTATTAAAGTAATTAAATTTATTGTAATTAAAAAAAACACCCACCGAATCGGTTTCTTTCTGATCGTCGTTCTCCTGCGTCGTCAAACTCTGACTGCTGTTCACTGGAATCTGGTACAAATAGCGTAATACTTTCTGTGTATGTTCTTTATGTTTGTGTCTGTGTGTGAAAAGCAGGTGAGAGCAGGTCTGTGAGGGTTTTTTTTTGCATGTTACCAAACTTATTCATAGTTAATGATACATTTTCACGGTAAATTACAGAAGGCAAATTTATTGCTCACATTTTTTGTCACGGGCAGGTCAGAACACCACTGTTTGAATATTATGCTAATTTTCCCTGCGTCAGTGTTTCATCTGTGCTGCAAAACGGATTATTCTTGTTCATTTACTATTTACATTAAAAATAAGTAACATTATTCTTCCAAATCAGTTCTGCAACATGCATTTTTATGCAGATGACACCATTTCATATGTCCGTGGTTCCCCTCCAAACTAGTATGTGGTGTTCTCTACATCACGGTTATTCAATTAAAATTCAAAGGGGTCAAGTTGTTAAAATTCCCGCCTCATAATGTCTAAATTGCGTCCTATAGCCTAACGTTTATATGGACATCACATTATAATTGTAAGATACATTTATGCACAAGGACAAGATGCAAGCACTGTATTTAGTTTATTTACAACACCTGTCCACAGGAGGCTTTTTAAAAAAAGTTAAAATAGAAAAAAATACAAACTCAAAAATATATCCACAAATACATACACAAGATACAAAATACAGGTGTGTCTACAGGGTATTAGTTGTAAGAACAATGTTTGTTTTCTTCTAGCCATACCTCTATTAAAAACATTAAAATTTCCTAATGTTACTTCTAACTCTTTAAAATAAAATGAACAACGTACATTTCCATATCATTTCAACTATATTGTCAATTCCCAAAGTAGGATACTTTTAACATACAGACAAATGTGTACTATTCTTCTGCAACCTGGTGTAACCTGTTCTAATTTAGATAGAGTCAAATTTACTCGTCTAATCCAATCTCACCAATTAGTCATTTCTTATTGCTGTAATGGTTGCAGTTTTCTTGCCCTGTGCAGAAATAGCAACGGTAAAACCAAAGAGCTGGGCAGACTGAACCACATTGCAGTACTCATCACTAAACACAAGTCACTGTGAACCAACAGTGGTGACATGGTTAGAGCAACGCACACAAGGACTCCTCCGAACCACAACCACAGCACTCCTGTTATGGTCACGACTGTGTGGAAAGCCCTCTGCTTTGATTGGTCGACTCGCTCCTCATCCCCGCCCACTTCCCCCGGCCCTGGACGAATCAGAACATGGAGAACGGAAAGACTGCAGAAAGATACGGCAATTAAAGAGACGACCAATGCGCAGAAAAATGGGATGGCGGGAAAATAAGGCTCGTACAAAACTGTTGCACCAATCCATCCGAAGCACAGCAGCCAAACACACAAAACACCGATGTTTCTGATCCGGACCCCTCCCGACCGGCTCAGGCTCAGGTAGGTGACGGGGTGAACAACAGCCAGGTAGCGCGCCACACAGGTCAGGACGTGAAAGAACATCTCTCCAGGAAAAGCCATGTTACAAACATGGAAACCTAATTTGGCCATCATTGTGAGATCAGTGTAAATGCCACAACAGAAGAAGATGAAGAAGACGAGAGTACTCAGCTCCAAGGCGGCCATGTGGTAGGTGAAGAAGTCAGAGTGGCTTGTTGTCGTGGTGGAGCGCTGCCGCCGCCATCGTTGGTGACCCAGGTAGAAGATGAGGACGAAGAGAGGGACGAGGAAGAGGATTTTGGTGATAAAAAAAGTAGTGTATATGAAAAGAGAAACTCTGGAGTCATAGCAGTAGTAGAGTAGAAAATGGAGGGAGGAGTTGACTGACATATCTGTTTGGATGAGAGACAGAAAGAGAAAAAGACAAAGAGTTCAAGCCAATCCATCCAGTAGATGTCTAGATAACAACTTTAAAGGCTCAGACAAAAAAGTCCGAAAAAATGTCAGAAAAATGTTGGAAAAAAAAGTTTTTAAAAAAATTGTCGGAAAAAAAGTAAAAAAAAAAAAAAGGTCCGAAAAAAAGTAAAAAATAAAAAAAGTCAGAAAAAATGTCGGAAAAAAAAGTAAAAAAAAAATGTCGGAAAAATGTCCAGAAAAAAGTCAGAAAAATGTCCGAACAAATTTTTTTTTTTAAAAAGTGAAAAGAACTGTCTTAAAAATGTCAGAAAAAAAAGTTTGAAAACATATCTGAAAAAATATCAGAAAAATGTAAAAAAAAAAAAAAGTTTGAAAAAATGTCAGAATTATGTCTGAAAAAAAAGTTTTAAAAAAATTGCCTGAAAAAAATAAAAAAATAAAAAGTCAGAAAAAATGTCGGAAAAAAAGTTTTAAAAAAGTAAAAAAAAAATGACTGAAAAATGTCCAGAAAAAAGTCATAAAAATGTCCGAACAAAAAGTTTTAAAAAAAAAAGTAAAAAGAACTGTCTTAAAAATGTCAGAAAAAAAAGTTTGAAAACATGTCTCAAAAATGTCTGAAAAAATATCAGAAAAATGTAAAAAAAAAAAAAAGTTTGAAAAAATGTCAGAATTATGTCTGAAGAAAAATGTCGGAAACACTTTTTTTTTTAAAAAAAAAGGTCTGAAAAAAAATAAAAAAATAAAAAAGCCGTAAAGACAACAGCCGACGGCCAGTTAGCAAGTACATTCTGCGTTTGCATGAAGATTTGTGTGCTCAAGGATGAAAATTAGCATTCTTGCTAACTCTGCATGTTTACATCCTGTATTTTATACTAACCTTCACTAACGTGCTCTTTCCCAATTTTTGGAAACATTTCTAAAAGTGTATGAACTTGAAATTGCTGTAAGTTTTGATGAAGGTCCTTCTCGAAATTATAGTACACAAAATAACTTAAACTCTTTCTACAGAGTTGTAGTAATTCAAAGGTTTCTGTCGGTGATAAAACAGTATTCTGTGTGGTGACCTCAAAAGCCCAATATAAGAAAAATCTTCTGTTAAAAAAAAAAATTGCAATTTATAAGAATTCATATTTCATAATATTCATAAAAAATGAGGCAACAACAATGAAGTTATTAAAGGACACCCACCTGGTCGGCGGTGTCTTTCTTTCCTCTCCTTTGTCTCCAAACTGGCTGACTGCTGCTCAGATACTGATCATATACTGCTGTATCTGGTATATCTGTATATTAATGTTGGACTGAGTGCTGAGCTCACATGTCAGAGTGACAAACAGCAGCAGGATTGTGGGTATTTTTGCATGTTGCAAAACAAATAAAGGATTTTGTGACTCCCTAGTGTAAATCACAGCAGGCAAATTGTCTTTTCACTTTATTCCTCTGCAGAGTTCATCTGCTAAACAGCACAGTAGAGTTATAGAAGAGTTAAGTATTTCCCAGGAATTCTTGCCAAAAGCTCGTCACCCTGTCTCTAAACGCCCAGACACACCAACCCGACATCAGAGAACTAGCAGCGACGAAGGCCGCCCGTTGAGTCGCCTCACGTCGCCTTTCCTAACTTCCATTTCTCTTCTCGTGCACTGATTCATTTAAGCTGAACCTCCAATCAGGGTGATCTCTCTCACCGCCGATTCAACATGCTGAATCAGCCCAAAAACTTCCAACACGGGAAGACTAGAGCAAACGGTGCGGGACACACCGGAAAAACTAGACCGATGGACGCTCACGACGGCCCCAAACTGTCCGACGGCAGCTCTCAGTTTTTATTTATACAAGGACCGGATGGCGCGTAACAACGACCCCAGTAACCCATAATCCCACAGGACTCCCCGGGGACACGGTTGTAAGCCTTCTCCAAGTCCACTAAACACATGTAGACTGGATGAGCAAACTCCCATTACCCCCCCTCCAACAGCCCTGCAACGTTTTTATTATTTTACCAAAACCACTTTAACTTTTAGTAGCCTTTTAGCTCGGGTTTGGTCTCCACCAACCCCTGAGGAAAATTTGGCTCCACTTTCTTTACCTGCAGTGCAGGTTGACCCACGTCCTGAGTTCACCCGGCTGAAGAGTCCTGGAAAACCTACTAGATCACTGCCAGTGGTGTTGTTCTGCAGCTCACCCTGTCAGAATTTGCCTACTTTGATTTACAGTCTAGATTCGACATGAATTTGTTTTGAAACATGCAAAACACCTGCTGCCTCCAATCTGTCACTCTGACATATAACACCATTAATTACCCACACCCAGATAAGCATTATGATATTAGGACGTGGAACCTGTGAACAGCAGTCAGTGAGTTTGGAGACGCAGGAGAAGGACAAACAAACACTACTGACGAGGTGGGTGTTCATTATTAACTTAATGATTTTCTGTTAACATTTTTAGCCACGCCGGTACGTTACCTTCCCTAGAGCCGGTTTACCACTTTGGTCCTGACTGAAATATTTCGACAACTGTTGTATGGATTGCAATGACACTGTGTTCTAACATCCACGGTCCCCAGAGGACGAATCCTACCGACTTTGGTGATCCTATGACTTTCCCTGAAATGTCTCAACAACCATTGGATGAATTGTCACCAAATTTAGTGCAGACGTTCTTGTTTCCCTCCGGATGATTTGAAATAACTTTGGTTATCCTGATTCATCACAAGGATCTAAGAATCAAACAAATAATTTGATCATTTGTTGATCTGTCGCCCAACAGCTCATGATCACCACTGCAGCCAAAGAACATATATTACATTATTCATTAATTTAGAAAAAATGTCCGAAAAATGTCTGAAAAAAAGTTTAAAAAAAATGTCTGAAAAAAGTCAGAAAAATGTCAGAATTTTTCTTTTTTTGAAAAATGTTAAAAAAAATACATATAAAAAATTGTCTGAACAAAAGTTAAAAAAAAAAAAAAAAGGTCCGAAAATAAGTAAAAAAAAAAAAAAGTTTGAAAAAATGTCAGAAAAATGTCTTGCATTTTTTTTTTTTAAGATTGTCTGAAAAAAAAGTAAAAAAAAAAAAAAGGCCGAAAAAAATAAAAAAATAAAAAAGACTGAAAAAATGTCAGAAAACTGTCGGAAAAAAAGAGTTTTAAAAAAAATGTCTGAAAAAAAAGTAAAAAAAAAAAAAAGGTCTGAAAAAAAGTAAAAAAAAAAGTCCAAAAAAATGTTGGAAAAAAAAGTAAAAAATAAAATGTCTGAAAAATGTCCGGAAAAAAGTCAGAAAGAAATTTAAGAATAAAAGTCATAAAAATGTCCGTACAAAAAGTTGTAAAAAAAAAAGTAAAAACAACTGTCTGAAAAATGTCAGAAAAAAAAGTTTTGAAAAATCTCTGAAAGAAATTAAAAAGGAAAAAATGTCAGAAAAATGTCTTAAAAAAGTTTTAAAAAAATGTCTGAAATTTAAAAAAAAAAAAAAGTCAGAAAAATAAGTTTTTAAAAAAAGGTCCGAAAAAAAGTAAAAAAAAAAAAGTCAGAAAAAATGTCAGAAAAATGTCGGAAAAAAAAGTTTTAATAAAGTAAAAAAAAAATGTCGTAAAAATGTCCGGAAAAAAGTCAGAAAAAGTTTTAAAAAATGTCAGAAAAAAAGTTAAGAAAAAAAGTTAAGAAAAAAAGTCAGAAAAATGTCCTTAAAATGCCCGAAAAGCAAGTATATCTCCTGATAGGCTGACGGCATACATGCCCATGGGTGTGTTAGAAGATAATAAAAGTGATGAATTAAAGCCAATATATCCATTATTACAGCCGCATACAGCTAGCGGGAAGCCTGCAGAACCAGATATTTGAACTTTTAGGACATAATGATTTAAATGAGGGATATTTAAGTGTTCCTACTGGGAAGTTGATTCATATCCTCTGATTTACAGACGTCTCTTTATACATCCATGGACACAGACTCATTGGCGTTTTCAGTCCGTCTAGCAGCTGTTGTCAAAACAGCAGCAGAGTTTCGCCTCTTTGCTTTTAAACTCTTTGATGCAGCTGCCGAAGGAGGCGTTGTGTCACTGGTTTTGTTTGATGGAAACTTTTCGGAGGTTGTTTTACAGCACAGTTCTTCTTCTCCTCCTCAGGCCTCCGTCTACATACAGTAGATATGTCCATCAACTCCTCTTCCCCCTCCAACTCCTCCCTTGATTCAGCATTCAAATGCTACGAATCCACAGCTAGTGTTGTAATCAACACGGCCTTGAACATCACCAGAGCCTTCCTCCTCCTCCCTCTCTCCGTCCTCGTCCTGTATCTGGGTCACCAACGATGGCGGCAGCAGCGCTCCTTCGCTACGACGAGCCACGCCGACATGGTCACCTACCACATGGCGGCCATGGAGCTGATCTGGAGCTTGGGGTCTGTCTTCTTATTTTGCAGCTTTTTGACTGATCTCAGAGAGTTGGTGATGGTGACGTACTGGCTTGCATCCATCTATTACACTGGAGAAAACTTCCTTCACGTAATCACCTGTGTGGAGCGATACCTGGCTGTCGTTCACCCCATCACCTACCTGCGGTTAAGGAAGACGCTGGGAGTTCGGATCAGAAACATCAGCATCGGGTGTGCTTGGGTGCTGAGCGTTGTGTGGAGCAGTATATCTATACTTTATCCCACCATAGCCAACGCCTCACTTTTCTGCTCGTTGGGCTTCTCTTTAGTTGTCGTGTCTTTCTGCAGCCTTTCTGTTCTCCGTGTTCTCATTCGTCCAGGGCCGGGGGAAGGGGGCGGGGACAGGGAGCGGGTCGACCAATCAAAGCAGAGGGCTTTCCACACCATCATGGCGATAACAGGAGTGATGTGGTTGTGGTTCGTAGGGATCATTGGTTACACCGGTCTGGAAGCCTTGCAGCTGCTGACACCCAGTGTCTTATGTGTGGTGAAGGCTTTGATAATGTGGTTTAATCTGCCCATCAGTCTGGTGTTACCGCTGCTGTATCTACTCCGGGCAGGGAAACTATCATGTTGTTATAAAATTGGGTAAAGATAAGCTTTGGATTGGTATATTCAACTAAAACGGACCCATTGTTATATCAGATTACAGTCAATCGTACTCATATGAGATTGTTTTGATTAAATACAAGAAATTTGGAGCAGATTATATCATCTGATCATATTTGAATCCCAGTTGTGTTGTGATTATTGTAGGGATGCACCGATACCTGATCGGATATCAGTGACAATGGGGCCGATCTATTAAATTCAGTTCTATGTTTATATTCTATATACTATATGTACTTGAATTTTAGTTCCTGTTTAAGTTTTGACCAATTTGTTGCTGCATTAAAAAGGTTCACACTTGAATTGTAATTCCTGATAATTTAGAAGATTTTTTAACGTTACGTTACATTTTTAAGTTGCTTGTGTACGATTTATTATTTTAATAATAGCTAGATAACATTTCGGCAAATTTATATCTATGTATTTGTTTGTTACATTTTGTTTTACAAAGTATCGCTATCGGGACTGAAAAAGTCAGATTGGTGCATCCCTGGATTATTGTGTGGGAACTGGGAACATTTTGTTGATTTAATGAAGTTACAATGGAAATCATGTTTATCGTGCGTTTGGTAAAAGTGTTTATGGTGTTGGAGTAGTTGATAGGATTTTATTAGGGTGTTGGAAAGTGGTTGCCATGGTGTTTACAGTGTAGTTCTGGGTAGCTACTTGGGTGTTGCTAGGGTGGTTGCTATGGTAGATGATAGGGTGTTGAAGGTGTTAATCAGTAGGCGATTTGTTGTTAGTTGTCAGAGAAAAAGTTGCAATTACAAATCCGTCTTACTGATACTGATAGATTCTACTGATATGTCAGAGTCATGGTCGGGACCAGAGATTCCAACTTACTGATATTTGCTGCTTACTGTCAAATATATACGAACATATTAAGGAACATATTAATGGACTCATTCATGGATTTTCTAGTGTGTTTGGAAGTGTATTTTAGTGTTTTAGAAAGCCCTATATTGTAAGGCTTATCTGTGTGATAATCAAGATATAATGATGTTACCGTATTCAAATTAAGTAATAAAGGTGACAATAATTACTCTCAATTGTAAATGTGTGTTTTGGTTGTGTAATCTCTTCAGACGATGATGAAATACCGATGCAGACATAGGCGCTGATTTTTGTTTTTGCACATGGATGTCCAAATTTTGTGAATCTCACCAAGATGATAATTGTCACAAAACCACTTTTATTGCTCTGGCTTTAGTAATTATTAACGAAATACGACACTCCACTGCTACAAATTACCACAGGCTACACCAGACATTTTGTAGGTTTTAAAGTTGATTGCATCAATTTGGTGCACTTTGAGAGCAAAATTGCTCAACCTTTTCGGAGCAATTGCGTGATAATCGTGTATGGATCATATTATTTTGGGTTGGCTGCCTCTTGATTAAATGGCGAGAATCCACCCTGCATGATTGTTTGCTCTCTGATCTCCCTGCAGAGCAATAATGGGAAAAAAATACATTTGCCTATTTCAATGTACCGGAAAAAATAGCATCAGTTTTGCAAAATGCAAAGAACCCCACGGTCTTGATCTCACCTGTTTCTCTACACTCAAACACCTTCGAGATATACACAATCTTAACATGCATATTTTAAAACATGAGGACCAGATAGCAGTGAACCGCAGTCAGTGAGTTTGGAGACGCAGGAGAAGGACGATCGAGAGACTGCTGAGGTGAGTGTTGTTTAAAAATATTAAATTGTCTTAATGTAAAATCCACTAAAAGCAAAAAAGACATTCTTAATAATCATAATTTACATCTCACGTGTACATAGTTTTATGCTTTATATATATTACAATACCTTAGACTGTATAAATAATGTGTGCAAATGTCAGTGAAAATATTTACAGAAATATTATTTCTGTCAGTGCAACTCTGATAGACTTACCAAGGTAGTAATGGAAGCTGTTAATGGTCATACGGAAGAATGACGGTTAGTTGAAATTTAAACATAGTTAGATATAACAGTAGTATATTGTTATTATTATTCTGTGTACAACAATCAAGGGGTTATTTATTTCCATGATTATGTCTATTAGGGATACATCTTTAAATTGATATCTTATACTTTAAAAGTGATAAGATTAAACGCGATTTTAATATTTTAATCGATTGACAGCCCTTGTCTCGTCTTCTTGTATTTTCTTCCTGCTCTTCTTCCTAATCATCCTCCTCTTTTCTTCTCTATGCCTCTTCCTCTTTTTCAGACCTCCGTATTCATAAATATGTCGGTCAGCTCCACGTTTGCTGATTATTCCCTTGATACTCCTCACCTCTCCTCCAACTCCTCCCTCCCTATCCTGAAATGCGACCAGTCCAGAATGAGCGTCTTAATCTTCACAGCCTTCTCCCTCACCAACATCCTCATCCTCCTCCCTCTCTCCACCTTCATCCTCTACCTGGGCTACCAGCGTTGGAAGCAGCAGCGCTCCGTTTCCACAGCAACGAGCAGCCATTGTGACCTCTTCACCTTCCACCTGTTAACAATGGAGATGATCACAGTTTCGGGGTCTTTCTTCTTCTGTGTCGGTGCACACTTTGATCTCCCAGAGATGATGAAGTACAGCTTAGAGATCTTCAGCACCACCTGGTGTGTCAGAATACAGTTTCACACCCTGACCTGTGTGGAGCGCTACCTGGCGGTTGTTCACCCCGTCACCTACCTGGCTCTGAAGAGCAAGAGGGGGGTCCGGATCAGAAACATCAGCATCGGGTGTGTTTGGATGTTGTGCGTTGTACGGACGAGTTTAGTGACTCTAACCGACCAAATGGTTGCCGAGATTCTGTATTTCGGCTCTGTGGCCTTTTCCTTAATGGTCGTATGTTTTTGCAGCCTCTCCGTTGTCTGTGCTCTGATGCGCCCGGGGCCGGGGGGGTTGGGCGGGGACAGGAAACGGGTTGACCACATGAAGCGGAGGGCTTTCCACACCATCGTGACCATAACGGGAGTGCTATTCTTGTGCTTAGGAGGGATGCTGGTTTGCAACGCTCTTGAGGTCTCACCATTACTGAGCAAAAGTGCCGGGTGTGCAGTGCTGACGTCAGCGGTCTGGTTCTCGCTGCCCAGCAGTTTGGTGTTGCCACTGCTGTTTCTACACCGGGCAGGAAAACTGCCAGCATGTAAACACTGAATCATTGAATCTCTAGAATGTTGCCAGATTCTTAGTTATTAGAATGTTTGAGTTGGTTGCTATGACGTTCACAGTGGTTGCTAGGGTGTTGCACAGTAGTTTCTAGAATGTTTGAGGTGGTTGCTATGACGTTCACAGTGGTTGCTAGGGTGTTGCACAGTAGTTACTAGAATGTTTGAGGTGGTTGCTATGACGTTCACAGTGGTTGCTAGGGTGTTGCACAGTAGTTTCTAGAATGTTTGAGGTGGTTGCTATGACGTTCACAGTGGTTGCTAGGGTGTTGCACAGTAGTTTCTAGAATGTTTGAGGTGGTTGCTATGACGTTCACAGTGGTTGCTAGGGTGTTGCACAGTAGTTTCTAGAATGTTTGAGGTGGTTGCTATGACGTTCAAAGTGGTTGCTAGGTTGTTGCACAGTAGTTACTAGAATGTTTGAGGTGGTTGCTATGACGTTCACAGTGGTTGCTAGGGTGTTGCACAGTAGTTTCTAGAATATTTGAGGTGGTTGCTATGACGTTCACAGTGGTTGCTAGGGTGTTGCACAGCAGTTTCTAGAATGTTGTCAGATGTTACTAGAATGTTAAACGTGGTTTCTACGGTGTTCATCGTGGTTACGGGTGTCTTGTCAGGTCTTCCACAGTATGTGGTTGCTGAGATGTTACTGTGTTAGTTTTACATTCCACATTTTACAATTTTAAATTGCATTTTTTCTGCACTTAAGGGTTATAAAAGCCAATTTATAAAACCAATAGGCATACATTGGGCTTCATAGGTTTATTTACCTTTTTTCTAATGTATAACTTCTATTCTCTCCATTAAAACACTGTCAGATCATATGACCTGTTATGTTACATTTTCCTCAATAAATAATCATGATTATTCAACTGTACTGAATTGTTGTTGTTTATAGATAAAAACCACATTGCTGCACTCTTTGAGATATATTAAACATACACTCCCAGTCATTTTTCATCATCTTTCTGTTTGATTGATGGTAAATTTCACATCTGATATTTATTCTCATTACAGTTTGCTTTTTGGAGTTTGACTTGTTTGTGTGTGTGCTGGAGCTCACCAACAGAACTAACTAACATGATCAAGTAAGTGAAGACATCTCGGACATTATCAGTCCCCACGATGGCCCAGGCTTAAAATAACTCTCTCAAGCTAATCCTAGTTTGCCTGTGACAGTTTCATGTATGGGTCTGGACAGAGATGGGAACAAATGCAAAACAGGAGTAATGTTGTGTTTCCAGAAGGTAGCTGCAGCTAGTGGCCATGCAAATGATTGAATACATCATCTTTGATTTAATGTGTGAGTTCATAAACAAACATATAAACTAAACTCATAAACAAAACAGACTCAGTCAGTAGTAAACAGAATGAACTAAAAGCAGTAAAAATGTAAAATAATAATAATTAAAAGGGGCAAAACCAGTAAATAAATAATAACTAGAATGGCACTCGGAGAGCGCAGAGCTCCGCCAACGCGTGACTTTAAAAAAAGATCACAGCTGGCGGTACCGTGAGGTGGTCGACTTATTATTAACTAACTAATTATAATTAGCGTTTCTCCTGCTGCTCCACAGACGGCCGCCTGTCCACAGGTGTCCTGTCAGAGCACATTTTGATGACTGTTGGAGGGAAATAATGAGGGTTCTTTGCATGTTCCGATCACTCCTTTAGTTTTGGTCAGTTTCCTCATTCTGCAGGGAAATTCTCTTTCCATCCGCCAGCTCATCGTCTCTGTAACCAGGAAGTGATAATACACAACAAAGATATAAGAGGATAAAATTCTTTGGGAAACTCTGGTGTGAGGATGCGGCGAATGAAAAGGCAATTAGATCCTGCAGTGTCTTTATTTATCTATTTATTTATTTTAAATCAATATTATTGAACAATGTATCAGCACAATTGTACATACAGTATATGATGCCTTTGTCGGGTCAGAGTCTTAGTCTATAGGAACTCACAGGAATCAAACAAAAACACACAAAAATATATATCACTAAAAGTAAATATGAATATACAACAAACCAAATATACAACAACATACAACAACCAAAATATAAATATCAGCAACCTAAATATAAACATACAACAACCCAAATATAAACATACAGCAACCTAAATATAAACATACAACAACCAAAATATAAATATCAGCAACCTAAACATAAATATGCGGCAACCTAAATATAAATATACAACAACCCAAATATAAAAATATAACAACCTAAATATAAACATACAACAACCTAAATATAAATATACAACAACCCAATTATAAACATACAACAACACAAATATACATTTACAACACAAATATAAACATACAACACAAATATAAATATATAACACAAATATAAACATACAACCTAAATATAAATATACAGTTACCTAAATGTACCTGTACTAGGTAGCTTACAGACAAAGTGAATACCATTAACACCACTTACATTATATCTCACTGAAATGTTACTTGTTATAGGTGATTATGTCTTACAGTATATTAAGGGTTTGAGATATTTTGACTCGTAATTAGACAAATATACTTTGTAAGATTTTGCCTTTTTTACACTTGACTCCTTATCCGGATTCAGTTTTGTGGCGACAACATGCCAGTTTCCCCGACTTGTGCAGAAACAGCAGAGGCAGAACCAGACTGCTGGGTACAGTCAAACAGATTCCTAAATCCATCAACATACACAAATCCTCTTCAGTAATCGACTGTAAGTAGGAAAAACCAAAACTGAGCATAAGCCCGACAAACCTCAACAGCAGAGCTCCCATTATGGCCACGATGATGTGGAAAGCTCTCTGCTTCGATTGGTCGACCCGCTCCTTGCCCCGGCTCCCCTCCCCCGGCGCCGGATGGGTCAGAACACGGAGAACAGAAAAACAGCAGAAAGATATAACAACTACCGAGACGCCCAACATGCAGATTAATAGGGTGGTGGGAAAATCAGGCAAGTGCAGTTTTGACATCCCCAGCCATCCAAAGCACAGCAGCCAAGCACACAAAATGCTGATGTTCCTGATCCGGACCCCTCCCGTCTCTCGCAGGCGCATGTAGGTGACGGGGTGAACCACCGCCAGGTAGCGCTCCACACAGGTGAGGAGGTGAAACACAGTCTGTCCAGGGAAAATAATGCCGTATAAATATATGCCCAACAGTAACAACGTCTCACTGAGGGTGAAGATGCCCAAACAATAGACGAGTGATCCAAGAACACCGAAAACCTCCATCGTGACCGCGTGGTAGGTGAAGATGTCGGAGTGGCTCGTTGTCTGCTGACGCCTCCATCGTTGGAAACCCATGTAGAGGATGAGGATGTAGAGGGGGACGAGGAAGACGAGGTTGGCGAAGGTGTACGTGACGTAGATGGCATTGCTGCTCGTGAGTTTCAGGCATTGAATGGAGAATGTGACCTTTGCCCCAAAGGTCGCATTGAGGGAGGATGAAGAGTTGACGGACATGGCCTGTGGAAGAGAGTAGAGTAAGGAGGCAAAATATGGAACAACTGGTCGTGGTCGTGTGTCCATCAGCGGTGCTCAGAAGTTTCTGGGCCTCATGTTAGAACCATTCATGAGAACAGATAATTAATCCACGTGCGAGCGATTCACAGGAATTTGAAGCATTCACCAGTTTTCTCGTACTAAAGCTGCGTTCACACCAAGAGCAAAGCAAATTTTAGATACCAACAACTTTTCTTTCCTCCTTTTCCTCCATCAACCATGAAAGAAATAACCTCTGTTGCTGCTTTGTACATGTTGGTGAAGTCTCAGATCTGTCAGAAAACCAAACTCCGTTGTGTCTGGGTTCATAACATCAACCGGCGGTGAGCTGTATTCACATCCAGTGTTATTCCACTGACTGTATCTAGCAGCCACACGTCTCTACTGAGGGATGAACCCTAAATAAACAGATTTAATATCAATAAACAGATCAAAATGATGCTGAAATAACTACATAATGATGCTGATTAGTAAAAAGTCTGAATTCATGCTTTGTCAGGTCTGTTACCATGACGACAAGCAGACAACTTTTAAAACGCTTGTTTTCTGAATGGAGTTCTTTTTTTACTCGAGTTGAAATATTTCAACTATGAATGACTACGCAAATGACACAAATTTCGTATGTTCGCGTCACATCATTTGCGCCATTCGAGTCCCCCTGGCGCAAATTCACGTCTATTTGCCTCTTTGCATTGACTCTGTTTGTAATCACGTGATCACCAGATGATGTTTTGGCGATTCCGACTTGTAACACTCGTACGAACAAACCTCACAGAAAAAAGTAAGAGAGATTTAGGATAGAATTGCGAAAATATTCTTGCATGAGGCACATTATTTAGTCACAAAGTCACAATGAAGCAAATACCCTCCAAAAGTTTTACCGTTATAAAAAAAAAACGATTGAATATTAAGGACTACAATAAATTGAAAAGTATGAAAACATCGATTAAACCTCACCATTAGTCGTTAGCATTAGTTGGTCGATCATAAAAAGGAGCATTTATTCATAGAAATAGGCTTGACATTGACTTTCAGATAATTATTTAGACTAATAGAAACAAATATAAATTCAAATTAAAAGAGACAAACCTTTTCCGTTGTTTGTTTTCTCCAACTTGATGAAGCTGTGTCCTGTTTCCTGTTTCTCTGCAGACTGCATACGTTGCTGTCCTGTCAGAACATGTACAGCTGAGATACTGTAGGTGTGTCTGGAAGATGTCATGTGGAAAATAAACAGAACTGGGAGTTCTTTGCATTTTTGCAAAACCAACAATGAACACCTCGTTAAATCTGACCTGTGCCCTCATGTAAGAACATGTAGAACAACAACAGAATGGCCAGAGCAAGTTGTTGTAAGAGCAGCGCAGGTCAGCGTAGAGTGTGTTTACGTGGTGAAGCGGCGGCGAGTGTGTTTGATGATGTGAGCGAACAAGTGAGTTAGTGGAGCAACGTAAAAAACACCAGACTTTCACCAGGAGACTCATAATGGTGCCCCGTGTGAGACCGGACGTCAACGTTGATTTATTTGTCACCCAACTTCCGTACTTAAGTTACAGCACTTACAGAGATATTTTAACCCAAACCACATATTTTTCCTAAACCTAACTAGGTAGTTTTGTTGCCTAAACTGAAATAAGTAGTTTTGTTGCCTAAACCGAACTAAGTAGTTTTGTTGCCTAAACCTAACTAAGTAGTTTTGTTGCCTAAACCTAACTAAGTAGTTTTGTTGCCTAAACCGAACTAAGTAGTTTTCTTGCCTAAACCGAACTAAGTAGTTTTATTGCCTAAACCTAACTAAGTAGTTTTGTTGCCTAAACCGAAATAAGTAGTTTTGTTGGCTAAACCTAACTAAGTAGTTTTGTTGCCTAAACCTAACTAAGTAGTTTTGCTGCCTAAACCTAACTAAGTAGTTTTGTTGCCTAAACCTAACTAAGTAGTTTTGTTGCCTAAACGTAACTAAGTAGTTTTGTTGCCTAAACCTAACTAAGTAGTTTTGTTGCCTAAACGTAACTAAGTAGTTTTGTTACCTAAACGTAACTAAGTAGTTTTGTTGCCTAAACCTAACTAAGTAGTTTTGTTGCCTAAACCTAACTAAGTAGTTTTGTTGCCTAAACCTAACTAAGTAGTTTTGTTGCCTAAACGTAACTAAGTAGTTTTGTTACCTAAACGTAACTAAGTAGTTGTGTTGCCTAAACGTAACTAAGTAGTTTCGTTGCCTAAACCTAACTAAGTCGTTTTCTTGCCTAAACCTAACTAAGTAGTTTTCTTGCCTAAACCTAACTAAGTAATTTTCTTGCCTAAACGTAACTAAGTAGTTTTGTTGCCTAAACCTAACTAAGTAGTTTTGTTGCCTAAACGTAACTAAGTAGTTTTCTTGCCTAAACGTAACTAAGTAGTTTTGTTGCCTAAACCTAACTATGTAGTTTAGTTGCCTAAACGTAACTAAGTAGTTTTTTTACCTAAACCTAACTAAGTAGTTTTGTTGCCTAAACGTAACTAAGTAGTTTAGTTGCCTAAACCTAACTAAGTAGTTTAGTTGCCTAAACCTAACTAAGTACTTTTGTTGCCTAAACCTAACTAAGTACTTTTGTTGCCTAAACCTAACTATGTAGTTTAGTTGCCTAAACGTAACTAAGTAGTTTTTTTACCTAAACCTAACTAAGTAGTTTTGTTGCCTAAACGTAACTAAGTAGTTTTGTTGCCTAAACCTAACTAAGTAGTTTTGTTGCCTAAACCTAACTAAGTAGTTTTGTTGCCTAAACGTAACTAAGTAGTTTTGTTGCCTAAACCTAACTAAGTAGTTTTGTTGCCTAAACGTAACTAAGTAGTTTTGTTGCCTAAACCTAACTAAGTACTTTTGTTGCCTTATCCTAACTAAGTAGTTTTGTTGCCTAAACGTAACTAAGTAGTTTTGTTACCTAAACGTAACTAAGTAGTTTTATTGCCTAAACCTAACTAAGTAGATAGAATCAGTTTCTGCCATACCAGGCCGGGTCGTTGGAGTGTTAAGGAGTTGGGCGAAAGTCATATTTTTTATTAATTGTTCAATCTATTAAAAAGAGACTATTCCAGTTTTATGTTCTGATGTTGATTGACATCCTGAATTGTAACACAAACGTGTCTTAGACAGCTTTAAAAGGTCTCGAGTGTTGGTGAAGTTCAACGTGTGAACTTTCACGGAGCAGGGATTTGGTTTCTCCGGACGCAGGTTTAGGAAACAAAAAGTCTAAAGTTAGGATCAGGGTGAGGAAGCAAGGCAGGAAATATTTTCCTTTAAAGACGATCCGTCCTGAGCTGAGATGTAAACTTCTCCTCGTCGCAGCGGAAAATACTCGTCGAATATTTTTTGAATAACTCACTTTTATTTGAACTTATTTTATTTAATAAATGAGATTTAAATATTTAAAAGCTGTGACTCAACTGTGTCTTCAGGTAGATCAGTGGACAGATTCCTGCAATGCAAAGCAGCATGTCATAAACAGTACTAGTACACACACACAGATACTATTACATGGTATTCAAACCCATACTTTAGGCTAAAGGACGGCTGCTTTACATAACAGGACCGGCCACCTGCATCACTGACTGATGTCCTCTTTGTCCTCATTAATGACCAACAACATCCACAGAACTGGTGACATTTATTAACCATAAAGACATTTCTTATGTTATATAAAGTTATATAAATTATGACATTATTTATTGCCCAGATATTTAATTATCTGCTCATAAACGGAAAGGTGAAAAGAAACTAAGTACATTTACTCAAGTACAAATCTGAGGTACTTGTAATTTACTTTGAGTATTTTCTTTTCATGCAACTTTCTTCTTTGGTATAATAGATAATTGTATTAATAATAATTAGTAGTAATGATATAATTTATATTATTTTATCATTAGTTTGTGTAATATGAAATAATTAGTTTATACATTCTTTATTGTATCATAGCTGATAAGAGACGATAACAATTACATTCTGATTACTTTAGTAACTAAGTATTTATTAACAGTTTATTGTTGCAAACATTATAACATTTTATTAATACTTTTACTGTAGCAGAGTATTTTCCAGTGTTGTATTAGTACTTTTACTGTAACAGAGTATTTTTACAAGGTGGTATTAGTACTTTTACTGTAACATAGTATTTTCACAGTGTGGTATTAATACTTTTACTGTAACAGAGTATTTTCCGGGGGACCTTCGCCCCGCCGGCGTTCCTCAGGCTCAGGTAGGTGATGGGGTGAACGACGGCCAGATAACGCTCCACGCAGGTCAGGCAGTGAAAGAAAGTCTGTCCAGGGTACGTGATGAAAATCCAATAATACCCAACCGTCATCATTTCCAAACTACACGTGAACATGGCGCCGCAGTAGAAGGCCGATCCCAACACGGCCATCACCTCTAAAGTGACCATGTGGTAGGTGATGACGTCCGAGTGGCTCGTTGTTGTTCCCGCGGCAACGGAGCCCCGGCGCCTCCATCGTCGGAACCCCATCCAGAGGATGAGGATGTAGAGCGGGAGGAAGAGGAGGAGGTCGGTGAAGGTGAAGGAGATGAAGATGGAGGAGCTGATGGTGCTTTCGACGCATTCAAAGATGCTGGGATAGCTCGAGGAGTTTGAGGAGCAGCGGGGAGATCGCGCGGAGGCGTTGGAGGAGGAGCTGACCCACATGTTTGATGGTTGAAAGCCTGAAGAGGAGGAGGAGATACGAAGACTTCAGAATCATCATCATCACACTAACAGAATGGAAGTCACCCCAATATCGACCCTTTGATGATGAGGTCACGGTGTTAGCTGGAGGCTAATGCTAGCATTGGGCTAAAGTTACTAAAATATCATTGTTGACAAATCTCCCTTTAAAGTACGTTTTGAACAGAAAAAAAAATCGGCGATTAATTTGCAATTAATCACAATCAACTATGGACAATTATGCAATTAATCGCGATTAAATATTTTAAATATTCAGCTCTAATATCTATCTACAGTATCTAATAGAGCTGACTAACACTTATACGATTTTGGTTAGTTGTTAGTTGATTTAATCGACAGAACTGTAAAACTGAGTTTCTCAACACAGAATCACACTAAAGCATCACTTTAAATCTGGTGTTTATCAGAGATGTGCTCATACGTGTCTTGGAAATAAGTCATTCAGCATGAAAAAAGCAGCTCTAATATCTAACATGTCGGTTTTTACACTTCTGTTTTTATACGGATTAAACAAATGAAACTAGCTGTTTCCTCCTGCTTTAAAATACTTGGAAATGTTATGTCAAACTCTGTAATAAAACAGAGTGGTTGTAACATCCTGTGGCTACCATGAAGGTTAGAATTTAAAATAATTGTAACAGAGGTTTGAAAACTCTGAATTCACATGAAATACATATTCTGTGATAACTTCAAAAGCAAAAAACATCAATTTAAAGACTCTTAATCCTTGAAGTTAATCTTGTATATTGATGTGCATGCACCGGGAAAGAAAACAGATATATAATACTGCCAAAAAGAATGATTTCATATGTAAAAACATGCTAATATCTGCACAGTGAACACAACATGGCTGACTGTTCCAAAGTTAAAAAACAACAAGTTTAGTTTTTCTTCTCTCCGTCGAGCTAAACATGAAATTAAAACATAGTTGACCTAATTAATCGTAGTCGTTGAATTATTTTTTTCTGTATTCTGTAAATCCAAATGTTCCGTCGCCTTAATCTAAATGTTATTAATCCATTTAAAGAAAGTAAAACAGACCCACCTGGTGCGCAGTATTTATTTCTGATATCTGTTTCAGTCCAGCAGTAAGTTGTTCTGGTGAGGATGACCGACTGTTGGTGTTTGTGTTGGTTTAGTCTTGGTGGGAGGGAAACAGCCGGCTTGTTTGCATAATGCCAAACCACTGATGTTATTATCTTTATTCATTTTAATTTTCCAAGAGCCAGAGTTGTTCCAGCAGAAAGTTCTGACAATAATATCACTTAATAATATCAATGTGTTTTAGCTTCTGTAGATAAAAAACAGATCAAGTGATTGTTGAGTTTCTGTCTGTTTTACGGTCCTGAGGTTAACAAGATTCCCAAGAATATATACTGTATAATAGTTGTTAATTTACCTGTATGACCAGAACTGTGACGAAGGCCTTTTTCTTGGCTTGATCAACGTCCTGTTTGCTGCCATCACCTGGACCGGGCTTACGCAGAACCTGAGACAGAACCTGAGACAGAGGACGGGTCAATATAACAACAACAATACCAGTATATGACTACCACAGTAAAATTCCTCGCCCAAATTTAGCACAACTTCGTAGCGTTATTTATCCTCCTTCACTACCAGCTAGTGTGACATGGTTGGTACCGATGGATTCGTTAGGTTTTCTAGTTTCATATGATGCCAGTTTCTGCCATACCAGGCCGGGTCGTTGGAGTGTTAAGGAGTTGGGCGATAATCATATTTTTTATTAATTGTTCAATCTATTAAAAAGAGACCATTCCAGTTTTATGTTCTGATGTTTCATTGACATCCTGAATTGTAACACAAACGTGTCTTAAACAGCTTTAAAAGGTCTCGAGTGTTGGTGAAGTTCAACGTGTGAACTTTCACGGAGCGGTGATTTGGTTTCTTCTCCGGACCTGCAGGACGCGGGACGCAGGTTTAGGAAACAAAAAGTCTAAAGTTAGGATCAGGGTGAGGAAGCGAGGGCAGGACGTATTTTCCTTTAAAGACGATCCAACCTGAGCTGAGACGAGATGTAAACTTCTCCTCGCCGCAGCGGAAAATTTTGAATAACTCACTTTTATTTGAATTTATTTTATTTAATAAATGAGATTTAAATATTTAAAAGCTGTGACTCACCTGTGTCTTCAGGTAAATCAGTGGACAGATTCCTCCGATGCAAAGCAGCATGTCATAAACAGTACTAGTACACACACACAGATACTATTACATGGTATTCAAACCCATATATTAGTCTACGGGAAGGCTGCTTTACATAACAGGACCGGCCACCTGCATCACTGACTGATGTCCTCTTTGTCCTCATTAATGACCAACAACAACCACAGAACTGGTGACATTTATTAACCATAAAGACATTTCTTATGTTATATAAAGTTATATAAATTATGACATTATTTATTGCCCAGATATTTAATGCCCAGATATTTAATTATCTGCTCATAAACGGAAAGGTGGAAAGAAACTAAGTACATTTACTCAAGTACAAATCTGAGGTACTTTGTAATTTACTTTGAGTATTTTCTTTTCATGCCACTTTCTACTTTGGTATAATAGATCATTTTAATAATTATTAGTAGTAATGCCATAAATTATATTATTTTATCAATAAATAGTAATAATAGGAAATAATTAGTTAATACATTTTTTATTGTATCATAACTGATAAAAGACGATAACAATTAAATCCTGATTACTTAGTAACTAAGTATTTATTAACAGTTTTATTGTTGAACACATTATAACATTTTATTAATACTTTACTGTAACAGAGTATTTTACAGTGTGGTATTAGTACTTATACTGTAACAGTGATTTCCACAGTTTGGTATTAATACTTTTATTCTAACAGAGTATTTTTACAAGGTGGTATTAGGCTAGTACTTTTACCTTGCTTTTACTACAGTACAGTAAAGGATCCACAAATGGAAATGTTCCTTTGCACATGTTTTCAGTAATTATACTCCAACATTTATAATGTGTTAGAAACAAAACTCTGAATTTTCCTTTACACGGCCTTTAAGGTTTTTTTTTTTTGTCTTGTTTGTTTTGTACTGTTTATTGCATTCCCTATACTTTTGTACTTTAAAATGTGTCTTTTGTTGAAAATAAAGTTCTGAAAAAAAAAAAAAAAAAAAAAAAAAAAAAAGGATATAAAACCCCGGATGTACGGGGGCGTTCCGTGACGTATTTCCTGTCGGACTGTTTTTATGGATGCACCAGGGTGCACCTTGAACTCTTGCAGTAGATTCACTCTTCTCTTCTCTTCTCTGCTCTTCTCTTTTCTTCTGCAGGAATAAATACTTTTATTAAAGATGTATAACTTTCCGCATCTACTCGGAGCAGGAAAGCGCGTCAGTTTGCGTCTTAACTTCAGGTTTCTGCAGGTTAGCTCGTCTGCTAAGTTTTCATCACATGAAGACAGAACCAGCTCCAGGTGCTACACCAGTTCTGCCGGGTCGGAACCGGTCCGGATCGGCTGTGCATCCGGGTTCTGGGGAGATACAGCCACCTCAGGTGTGTTTACCTGTTTCTCTCTGCAGCTCTTCAAACTGTTTTAACTCTACTTTGTTGACATGGCTTCATAAACCTGTTGTCTTTATTTTAATATACCATGTTTATATACTGCTGGGTAGTTTAATCTTTAATAATAATAAAAATAATACATCATATTTTACTCAGTAGTATTATTAATCTTAATTTGCAAAGTAACTAGAATTATCAGACAAATGTAGTGGAGTAAAAAGTACAATATTTCCCTCTGAGATGCAGTGGAGCAAAAGTATAAAGTAGCAGAAAATGGAAATACTCAAGTAAAGTACAAATACCTCAAAATTATAGTATAAGTAACGTTACTTGAGTAAATTATCATCCCACCTCTGGATTTTGGCATGAAAATACATGCAGACAATCACAAAGACCAAAGAATTTTTTTAGTGTCTTCGTTTGATGGAGGCTCACACAGACCTCTCCAACAACAAAGACAATATTATTATTATTATTAGTAGTAGTAGTAGTATTATTATTAGTATTATTTGGGCTTTTTGTGCCTTTATTATACAGTTGTGAGTAGAGAGATGAGGGAGAGAGACAAACTACAATAGTCTCCAGCTGGGCGTGAACCGGATGTTAAAATGTTTTTACTGAATTATTTTTTTTACTTACAGTAAAAGTACTAATACCACAGTGTAAAAATACTCTGTTACAGTAAAAGTACTCATTACATCTGGAACCATCAAATGGTTTTACAGGAAAAATCACTTCAAACATCAAAATAGTTTCACATTCATTTTCTGTTTGACTAATTGATTATTTTAACTAATTGATTAATGGACTAATTGCTTAAGGACTAATTCATTAGAAGATCTCAATCTGGGCAGTTTGTGAATGAAGAAACAAAAAAAAAAAAAAAAAAAGGAATAAATAATTAATAATTAAAATAATAAATAAAAAAAAAAATATAAAATAAAATTAAGGTAATTCAAAAAACGAAGTCACCCCAATATCGACCCTTTGATGAGGAGGTCACGGTGTTAGCTGGAGGCTAATGCTAGCATTGGGCTAAAGTTACTAAAATATCATTGTTGACAAATCTCCCTTTAAAGTACGTTTTGAACAGAAAAAAAAATCGGCGATTAATTTGCAATTAATCACAATCAACTATGGACAATTATGCAATTAATCGCGATTAAATATTTTAAATATTCAGCTCTAATATCTATCTACAGTATCTAATAGAGCTGACTAACACTTATACGATTTTGGTTAGTTGTTAGTTGATTTAATCGACAGAACTGTAAAACTGAGTTTCTCAACACAGAATCACACTAAAGCATCACTTTAAATCTGGTGTTTATCAGAGATGTGCTCATACGTGTCTTGGAAATAAGTCATTCAGCATGAAAAAAGCAGCTCTAATATCTAACATGTCGGTTTTTACACTTCTGTTTTTATACGGATTAAACAAATGAAACTAGCTGTTTCCTCCTGCTTTAAAATACTTGGAAATGTTATGTCAAACTCTGTAATAAAACAGAGTGGTTGTAACATCCTGTGGCTACCATGAAGGTTAGAATTTAAAATAATTGTAACAGAGGTTTGAAAACTCTGAATTCACATGAAATACATATTCTGTGATAACTTCAAAAGCAAAAAACATCAATTTAAAGACTCTTAATCCTTGAAGTTAATCTTGTATATTGATGTGCATGCACCGGGAAAGAAAACAGATATATAATACTGCCAAAAAGAATGATTTCATATGTAAAAACATGCTAATATCTGCACAGTGAACACAACATGGCTGACTGTTCCAAAGTTAAAAAAACAACAAGTTTAGTTTTTCTTCTCTCCGTCGAGCTAAACATGAAATTAAAACATAGTTGACCTAATTAATCGTAGTCGTTGAATTATTTTTTTCTGTATTCTGTAAATCCAAATGTTCCGTCGCCTTAATCTAAATGTTATTAATCCATTTTAAAGAAAGTAAAACAGACCCACCTGGTGCGCAGTATTTATTTCTGATATCTGTTTCAGTCCAGCAGTAAGTTGTTCTGGTGAGGATGACCGACTGTTGGTGTTTGTGTTGGTTTAGTCTTGGTGGGAGGGAAACAGCCGGCTTGTTTGCATAATGCCAAACCACTGATGTTATTATCTTTATTCATTTTAATTTTCCAAGAGCCAGAGTTGTTCCAGCAGAAAGTTCTGACAATAATATCACTTAATAATATCAATGTGTTTTAGCTTCTGTAGATAAAAAACAGATCAAGTGATTGTTGAGTTTCTGTCTGTTTTACGGTCCTGAGGTTAACAAGATTCCCAAGAATATATACTGTATAATAGTTGTTAATTTACCTGTATGACCAGAACTGTGACGAAGGCCTTTTTCTTGGCTTGATCAACGTCCTGTTTGCTGCCATCACCTGGACCGGGCTTACGCAGAACCTGAGACAGAACCTGAGACAGAGGACGGGTCAATATAACAACAACAATACCAGTATATGACTACCACAGTAAAATTCCTCGCCCAAATTTAGCACAACTTCGTAGCGTTATTTATCCTCCTTCACTACCAGCTAGTGTGACATGGTTGGTACCGATGGATTCGTTAGGTTTTCTAGTTTCATATGATGCCAGTTTCTGCCATACCAGGCCGGGTCGTTGGAGTGTTAAGGAGTTGGGCGATAATCATATTTTTTATTAATTGTTCAATCTATTAAAAAGAGACCATTCCAGTTTTATGTTCTGATGTTTCATTGACATCCTGAATTGTAACACAAACGTGTCTTAAACAGCTTTAAAAGGTCTCGAGTGTTGGTGAAGTTCAACGTGTGAACTTTCACGGAGCGGTGATTTGGTTTCTCCGGACCTGCAGGACGCGGACGCAGGTTTAGGAAACAAAAAGTCTAAAGTTAGGATCAGGGTGAGGAAGCGAGGCAGGACGTATTTTCCTTTAAAGACGATCCAACCTGAGCTGAGACGAGATGTAAACTTCTCCTCGCCGCAGCGGAAAATTTTGAATAACTCACTTTTATTTGAATTTATTTTATTTAATAAATGAGATTTAAATATTTAAAAGCTGTGACTCACCTGTGTCTTCAGGTAAATCAGTGGACAGATTCCTCCGATGCAAAGCAGCATGTCATAAACAGTACTAGTACACACACACAGATACTATTACATGGTATTCAAACCCATATATTAGTCTACGGGAAGGCTGCTTTACATAACAGGACCGGCCACCTGCATCACTGACTGATGTCCTCTTTGTCCTCATTAATGACCAACAACAACCACAGAACTGGTGACATTTATTAACCATAAAGACATTTCTTATGTTATATAAAGTTATATAAATTATGACATTATTTATTGCCCAGATATTTAATGCCCAGATATTTAATTATCTGCTCATAAACGGAAAGGTGGAAAGAAACTAAGTACATTTACTCAAGTACAAATCTGAGGTACTTGTAATTTACTTTGAGTATTTTCTTTTCATGCCACTTTCTACTTTGGTATAATAGATCATTTTAATAATTATTAGTAGTAATGCCATAAATTATATTATTTTATCAAATAAATAGTAATAATAGAAATAATTAGTTAATACATTTTTTATTGTATCATAACTGATAAAAGACGATAACAATTAAATCCTGATTACTTTAGTAACTAAGTATTTATTAACAGTTTATTGTTGAACACATTATAACATTTTATTAATACTTTTACTGTAACAGAGTATTTTACAGTGTGGTATTAGTACTTATACTGTAACAGAGTATTTCCACAGTTTGGTATTAATACTTTTATTCTAACAGAGTATTTTTACAAGGTGGTATTAGGCTAGTACTTTTACCTTTGCTTTTACTACAGTACAGTAAAGGATCCACAAATGGAAATGTTCCTTTGCACATGTTTTCAGTAATTATACTCCAACATTTATAATGTGTTTAGAAACAAAACTCTGAATTTCCTTTACACGGCCTTTAAGGTTTTTTTTTTTTGTCTTGTTTGTTTTGTACTGTTTATTGCATTCCCTATACTTTTGTACTTGTCTTGTGTTGAAAATAAAGTTCTGGAAAAAGAAAAAAAAAAAAAAAAAAGGATCTGAAACCCCGGATGTACGGAGGCGTTCCGTGACGTATTTCCTGTCGGACTGTTTTTATGGACGGACCAGGCTGCACCTTGAACTCTTGCAGTAGATTCACCCTTCTCTTCTCTTGTCTTTTCTTTTCTTTTCTTTTGCAGTAATAAATACTTTTATTAAAGATGTATAACTTTCCGCATCTACTCGGAGTAGTAAAGCGCGTTAGTTTGCGTCTTAACTTCAGGTTTTTGCACGTTAGCTCTTCTGCTAAGTTTTCATCACATGCAGACAGAACCAGCTCCAGGTGCTACACCAGTTCTGCCGGGTCGGAACCGGTCCGGATCGGCTGTGCATCCGGGTTCTGGGGGGATACAGCCACCTCAGGTGTGTTTACCTGTTTCTCTCTGCAGCTCTTCAGACTGGGTTTTAACTCTACTTTGTTGACATGGCTTCATAAACGTGTTGTCTTTATTTTAATATATTATGTTTATATACTGCTGGGTTTAATCTTTAATAATAATAATACATCATATTTTACTCAGTAGTATTATTAATCTTAATCTGCAAAGTAACTAGAATTATCAGACAAATGTAGTGGAGTAAAAAGTACAATATTTCCCTCTGAGATTCAGTGGAGTAAAAGTATAAAGTAGCAGAAAATGGAAATACTCAAGTAAAGTACAAGTACCTCAAAATTATAGTATAAGTACAGTAACGTTACTTGAGTAAATTATCTTCCCACCTCTGGATTTTGGCATGAAAATACATGCAGACAATCACAAAGACCAAAGAAATTTTTTAGTGTCTTCGTTTGATGGAGGCTCACACAGACCTCTCCAACAACAAAGACAATATTATTATTATTAGTAGTAGTAGTAGTAGTATTATTATTAGTATTATTTGGGCTGTTTGTGCCTTTATTATACAGTTGTGAGTAGAGAGATGAGGGAGAGAGACAAACTACAATAGTCTCCAGCTGGGCGTGAACCGGATGTTAAAATGTTTTTACTGAATTATTTTTTTTACTTACAGTAAAAGTACTAATACCACAGTGTAAAAATACTCTGTTACAGTAAAAGTACTCATTACATCTGGAACCATCAAATGGTTTTACAGGAAAAATCACTTCAAACATCAAAATAGTTTCACATTCATTTTCTGTTTGACTAATTGATTATTTTAACTAATTGATTAATGGACTAATTGCTTAAGGACTAATTCATTAGAAGATCTCAATCTGGGCAGTTTGTGAATGAAGAAACAATGAATAAATAATAATAATAATAATAATAATAATAATATAAAATGATTTGAAGAAGTTTTAATTAACATCACTGACATTTCAATAATTTACTTTACAAAATGTATCAAAAATGTCGAAAAATGTAAAAAAAAAAATTAAAAAAAAGTTCGATTAAAATCCAAAAATGTCTGAAAAATGCCCCAAAAATGTAAAAAAAAAAAGAAAGAAAAAAAGTCTGAAAATTTCCAAAAAATGTAAAAAAAAAAAATACAAACAAAAGTTTGAATAAT
>CAKAOJ020000203.1:212500-297500 GCA_916701645.2 Sebastolobus alascanus | reverse complement strand
ATGTCACAAAATCTTCCACAGAGGCAAAAAGTTCGGTAACTTCTGGAATGTTTAACCTCAGCGTCCAATTGATGTCAACAATCCTTCTGCTTCTTCTTGGAGTCCTAACTTCGTCAAATCCGAACACACACGCATAAAAAACATATTCTTAGATTCAGTTTGTCTCACACTTTCTTTAGATGTCATTACTCTACACATACTCTGATGTCCATCATTAATAAACCTCCAAAAATCTGCGTAAAATCAGAGAAAAAAAGTTGCTCTCTATAACTGAGAGATAACTTGAGAATCTTCACGTTTTTAAGTTTTCTTCAGTATCACAGTAATCCAGTGATAGTTGTGTGTACATGCATGAGTTCACTGCAGACAGGAACTACTAGTAGACAATTCGGCATACTTTTAATGATGCTTTAAATTTGCTAGTTTTGGGGAGGGCGCAGTTGGTGTTGAAAACTTGCACCCATTCTCAGAGTCCTAACTCCGTCAAATCTGAACACACAGACATGAAACATATATTTTTAGGTTTAGTGCAACTTGCACTTTAAGATGATTTCATTAACTTCGATGTCCATCCAGAATAAACGTCCGCTAAAAGATTATAGAAAAAACACGCTGCAGAACTTGCCTGAGAATCATCACGTTTTTAAGTTTTCTTCAGTATCACAGTAATCCAGTGATAGTTTTCTGAACATCCATGAGTTCACTGCAGACAGGAGCTGCTAATAGATAATTCGGCATACTTTTTATGGTGACAATTTGCCAAAATGGAAACAAATATAGGTTAAAGTAACGAGGCTCAAGTCGTAGCCTGCAGCTAACTCTCGACTCCATTCGACAACATATTTTAGTCACTAGATTATTTAGTTTTAGAGCATTAATAGATAAAAATAACCTGACTGATTTGTATTAATAGAAGAGAAGTTGCCAGTTAATATTTTGTTGTGAAGAATTTTTCATGAGCCTCTCAAGTGAACTCTCAGCCTGTTGAAGAGAACGGGATGTTCTGGATCCACTCTGGACCGGGACGTGAACCTTTCAGCTGCCAAACATGTAAATAGTTGGTTCTGATTGAACTCCTCGGCCCTGTTTGACCCCGCTGATGTTTCATCAGTTTAGTTTATGTTGTAACACGGAGGAGTCGGGAGCGTGAACTGCCGATGACCCGGTGGTGAGTCTGCAGTTCAGTCAGCGGTCAACAATGTGCTGCGTGAGGTTTTCAGCACACTGAGCTGAGATCTCAGGATCTTCCTGCTACGCTGTTTTATTTAAGGACAACGACACAGCTACAGAAAGAGTCAGGCTTCAGGTCCAGGGTTACAAAATTAATTAATGGGAATTAACGGGAATAAAATGGAAATATAGGAGTTATTTCCTCAGGCTGAGCTTACCATGGCAGATAAAAACAACCCTTTTAGCATATCTTAAGCAGACATAATACATTAATTTGCCAAATAAATCCTTGAATTTGCCAAATAAATGCATTCATTTGCCAATTAATCCATAATTTGCCAAATAAATCTTTTAATTTTAAAAAGTCTGTTAATTTGCCAAGTAAATAATTAATTTGCCAAATAAATTTTATTTGCCAAATAAATCCATAGTTTGACAAGCAAATCTTTTAATTTGCCAAAGTAATAATTTTATTTGCCATTAAATAATTTAATTTGCAAAATAAATAATTTAATTTGCCAAATTAATAATTTTATTTGCCAAATAAATAATTTTATTTGTCAAATAAATAATTTAATTTGCCAAAAAAAAATCTGTTATTTTGCCAAATAAATGTATTAATTTGCCAAATAAGTCCTATAATTTGCATATTTTAATGGATCAGTGTCGGCTCTAATAAAGCCTCGGATCCTTTCTTTACTGAACTCTACTGTTTGTCGTCTCCTCTCATTTATTTAATAATAGTAATTTAACGACGTTAAAAATGAAACGTGTCTAAGATTTACGAAGCAGAAAATCCTCCCGTTGGAGAAGCAGCAACCGGAGGTCGACTGATGCACTACGATGTGTTTCCAGGTGTAGAAGGCGGTGCTGTCAGAGTGACGGGGGCTAAAGGCTCCGCTCCATCACACCACTACAAGGTGCTTTTTCACGTTTTATTGTTTTTCTGCATTGCAAAAAAAAACCCTCAATAATTCAAACACAAATCAGCATCGTATTTCCTGTTACGTTCTCTGCTTCACTGGACTCTGGCATCCCGTTCCTCCTCCCCCCCCCCCTCCCGTCTCCAGGTGTGTGCCACCTACATGGACGGTTTCAGGGCGACGGCGGTGTGTCCGGTCGGAGGTCCGAGAGCGGCAGAAAAGGCCCGACGGACCGCAGACAGCATCATCAAACGGTGTGTGCAGGAGAAAAACACTCCCCGTGTGGAGGACGGCTCCAAACTTTATGTGTGTTCATCAGAATAACTGGTGTGTTTGTGTTTGTAGGACGAAGCGTATACTGAAGCAGGTAAAGCTGGAAGATTTCAGCTCCGTTAACGTCCAGATCCTCGGAGCGGAGGACACGTACGGTCCCAACGCTCGCAGCAAGGTAACGTTAAAGTGTCTCAAACACACCTTCTCTTTTTTTTTTTTTTTTAACAATGTCTTTATTGTTTTTTTGTTATACAAACATCAGCATTATTATGCAATATATTCAATACAGGTTTTACTTTAACAAACATAACATCCCCCACACACCCACCCACATAAACAGAAAATAAATAAATAGAAAATAAATAATAAATAAAATAAAAAGATTTTCAAAAACAAGAATCCATTCCCTTCTGAGGGTCTACCACTATTGTGAATTTTTTCGTATCATATCTTAATTATTCCTCCTGTAGAAGCTCTCCAATATCACTACTTTTTATAAAATCGTTAAATGATTTCCATATTTCCTCATAAACACCCAATTTGTTTTTCAAGGTTTATGTTATTCTCTCCATTGACATACATTGTGCCATATTTTTAATCCATGCGCCAATTGTAGGTGCATCGGTTTTCTTCCAATTAAAAGCAATCATTCGTTTCGCCTGCAATACAGCAAAATCAATAAATTTGCATTCTTTGGTTCTCAGATTAAGATCTGATGGGTATAAATGTAGCAATATCATTTTGGGGTCTAGTGGAATGTTTACAGACAAAATGATCATGATTTTATTGATCACCTCCCTCCAGAATTCCTTAATTTTCACACCTTCTCTTTTAGTCTCACCGATGATCTCAGGGTTTTAAAGACCAGCTCCTCCATCTATCTCCTCTACTGTCTAACTAACATGTTTCGTAGAACCGTAGTTACATCTGTAACTCTACATTTTAATGTCTATATGGGCCGGAAACAGCGCAAAGCATCTTTCTAATGCCGTGTTCACACCAAGCAGCAACCTCCGGTTCTGAGAAATGAAGCCAACGTAGAAGTGCAACACTCTGCAGTTCCTCTAACGGCCACTTGAGGCTCCAGAAGTGAGTCAATCCCCATGAATCTCCATGTTAAAATGTCCACAGCAGAAATAAATTATTATTAAAAAGAACATATTTAGAGGATTGTGCAGGAAACACGAAGGTATGAGCTTCTCTCCATCCATCCACCTCTCTGTCTTCTGTCTTTAACACCAGAAACAGGTCGGGGTCGGACTAAAGCCTGTTTCACGCCTCTAAACTCTCCCTTTATCACTGTTTATTCTAATCTCAGTTTCTCTTTCTCTTCATCCAAAACGTTCTCTTCTACCAGAAGCAGGTCAGGGTCGGAGTTAAGCCTGTTTCACGCCTCTAACCTCCCACACTTCCCTCTTTTTGCTGTTTCTTCCCACTTCTTCTTCCTCTCTCCGCAATCTTTCTCCTCTTCTTGTTTGTCTGATTTTTATTGGAGGCAAAGGGGAAGTTAAACAGGAAACAAACACAATACATAATACATTATATTTTGTTTAATTGTGTGTGTTATCAGGGCTCTAGAGAGGCAGTGATCTGGATGGCCGCCCACCACAAACAGAAGAAAGCTCTTGAGCTCTTCGCCAGAGAAATCGCTCCAGCAGGCACCGGCATGGGTACGACAAACACAAACTTCTTCTTTAAACGCTCTTATTCACCAACGCACTGCATTAAAACTGCCTTTATGATGAATGATATATATAAACTGTGAAGACAGTCGGACAACACCTCATTTCAAGGCCAGACTCTACAGGCAAAAACATTGTTTTTTTATGCACTGGTCAGTTTTGAGATTTTTGGTTGATTTTTTTTCCGTAACACGTCTTCTTTCAGACTAGTGGGAAGAAAACATTTATTTAACTACATTTTTTCTATTTGCGTCTGTAGATTTCTCCTAAATTCAACAAATGTTACCATTACATAATGCCTCATTTGCATATTTAAACATAAAATTACAGAAATTTTGTAATACAAATAATAATTGTCTTAATGTCAGTAATCAACTGGGGAAGTTTCATGGTGATATCAATTACTTTTTTTTTTTACCCTATTCACCTTGAAAATGTATGAAATTTTTCGATAGTTTTTTCTCAGACTCTGAGTCAGAAATCTCCACTTCAGCAGCTCTTACATCCACCAAGCTTTCCAGTTTCATTCCTCTCTATATTCTGAAGGTTTTACAGAGGGGTTTGTTCATATATCATTCACAACCTGATTTATACAACATTTTATTCCGAAAAACATGGAGAAAATTGATATTTTATGGCTGTTGACAGTATTTTCTGATTCATGGAGCGAAACAAAGTAAAAACCTTTGACTCTAATGTGTCGACAAAATGAAACAAGAATTTTGAACCTGGCTTTATCCAATGTTCAGATTTATGTTCTGGAAATGTATGAAAGTTAGCACATATTTAATAAGATAATTCCTTGTTTGCATATTTAAACATTACATTTCAGAAAACTTGTAATACAAAAAATAATTGTCTTAATGTCAGTAATCAACTGGGGAAGTTTCATGGTGATATCTATTAGTGTTTTGTTTTTGTTTTTTTACCATATTCATCTATAGTGTCTTCAAAATGTATGAAATTTTTCGATAGTTTTTTCTCAGACTCTGAGTCAGAAATCTCCACTTCAGCAGCTCTTACATCCATCAAACTTTGCAGTATCATTCCCATCTATATTCTCAGTCTTCTTGTTAAATGCTGAACTTTCAGGATTTATATTTGCAGTCATATTCAAAAGTCCCAGTTTGATTGATATCCATTAGCACATTAGCTTGTGCCATTTTATCTTTGCACAAAATAGTAAAGTGTGTTGATTTCTTGCCAACATACTAACGCAAGTGGAAATTTTGGCTCTGGTAGCAGGTCACTAAAGATCAGAAAGAAAGTCCCAAAGAGAAACTCAATATTTAGAGCCCAGTTGTGGTTGTTTACGTGTCTAAAAAGCCTGAAATATGTTTTAATTAATGTGGTAAAACATCTTGTGCTTTAAGGAGTGAAATATTCTGCAGTAAACATGCTCACACTCCCTGCTTCAAGAGGTTTATTTATATATCTCCTCCTCCCCTTCACACACACAGTAAAGATTCATAGTTACTGCAGATAAGGAGGGATGTGACCTTCTGAACCAGATGATTTTGGTTTTGTTTATGGTGACTCGTTCAAATCTACCGCACACACTGAACTCTGTGTCTCCTGATTCAAGCTGTTGAACTGTAAGTAGGACAGGAAGCTGAACTCGGACCAGCTGCTACACCTGCTAAAACTACAGTGTGATTTTAAAGGTTACTAGAAAAAACTGAAGCTTTTTTCTTGCTTCTTTCCTCCTCCTCTCTTTTTCCACGCTCACAGCTCCCGGGCTGACCGGCATAGTGGGCGGACGACCCCGAGTGTGAGTTGAAAATAATGCACGTTTATTCCCTGAAGATGTAACTTCTAACTAATAGAAGTGTTGCAGGTTTCTCCCTTCACATAAACAACAGTATTATTTCACTTTGTTCTTTCCAGGTCTCCTGTCCTGAAGCCGTTTTTCTTCTTACACCCGAAATCTGAGCTGAAGGTGAGTTTTTATTTGAGCTGTTTATCAAATGTTTATCAAGAACAAAAAAAGCTGTCTCAGCACATTTGAGGTTTTTAAGACATTCGAACAAAGGAGGAACAAAGAGTGACACTTAAAAATAACCATCATTTATAAATGGTAAATTGATAGTTAATTAAACTAAGTTGATAGTAATTTAACTGCTAACAATGATAATTAAATGATAATTATTAAAAAATAAATAATAAAATGATAATTTATAATGTTTACTAATTATTCGTAATGGTAGCTATGTAAGTAGCTATGTTATTTTAACAATTTATTGTTGAACACATTCTAACATTTGATATACTATATATTTGTTAATATCTACAAAATTATTCATAAACCTGAAAGAAATTATTTGTAAAACATCTATGAACATTACATAGATGGATATTAGTAACACTTTGTTAATGGTAAATTGATAATTAATTAAACTTAATTAATTGTTATTTTGTTGTTAAACAATGAAATTATCTTTACTAATTATTAGTAATGCTATAATTTGTTATTTTATCATTAGTTTGTGATGAAATTACATTCTGATTACATTAGTAAAGTATTTATTAACAATTTATTGTTGCACACATTATAACAGTTTATATACTATATTAAGTATTTGTTAATAATTACCAAATTGTGTAAAACTTTAAGAAATAGTTTGTAAAACATCTATAAACATTACATAGATAGATGGACCAGAAACCAATTATTAACAATTAATTAAAGTATTAACTATCTAAATAATGTTTATAGACGGTTTACAAACCAGTTATTAACCATTAACAAAGTGTTACAAATATCTATCTATGTTTATAACAATTTCTTAAAGGTTTACAAATAATTTCCTAATCCTTAATAAATACTTATATATATAAAGTATATAAGATGTTATAATGTGTGCAACAATAAACTATTAAAATAACAAATTATAGCATTACTAATAATTAGTAAACATTATTATCATTTCGTTGTTTGTTAACTGTACAATTACTATTAACTAAGTTTAATTAACTATTAATTTACCATTTATAAATGATGGTTATTAAACAGAAGTTTGAGGTTTATATTTCTCAAGGTAAAGTATCCAAAGAAAAGTATTGTTTTGGTTTCGATAGTACCGATCAATCGGTAACGTTGACCTCTCTGCAGGTGGACGTCCACGTCGGTGGAGAGCTGGTGGAGTCTTTCACAGAGGCGGGGCCAGACACACCTGAGCAGGAAGCCCCTCCCACTTCAGCACAGGACGAACCTGATGCAGGTAAACAAGTTGTGTTACACCGGAGAGCGGATGATCGGTTCCAGGGTCCTTGAGGGGGCTTGAATGATCGTTGAGGAGGTTCCAGGAGCCCTTAACGAGACCCATACGGTCTGTAAGGGGTTACAGAGGCCAACGAGGGTCTCAAATGGTCCTTGAGGAGCCCTTGGGCCCTTGAGGAGCTCTAAAACCTCCTGGGTCCTGGAAGAGGTCATGGTGGTCCATCAGGAGGTTCCATAGGGCCTTGAAATGTTTCCAGGGATTATTGATTGGGCTTCAGAGGTCCTTGAAGAGGCTCCATTTGTTCTTGAGAAGGTTCAAATGGTTTTTGAGATGTTTCAGAGGGCCTTGGGGGTTACAAATGATCCTTGAAGGGGCTTGAATGATCTTTGAGGAGGTTCCAGGAGCCCTTAACGAGACCCATACGGTCTGTAAGGGGTTACAGAGGCCCGCGAGGTTCTCAAATGGTCCTTGAGGAGCCCTTGGGCCCTTCAGGAGCTCTAAAACCTCCTGGGTCCTGGAAGAGGTCATGGTGGTCCATCAGGAGCTTCCATAGGGCCTTGAAATGTTTCCAGGGATTATTGAGTGGGCTTCAGAGGTCCTTGAAGAGGCTCCATTTGTTCTTGAGAAGGTTCCAGGGGTCCTTGACAAGATTCAAATGGTTTTTGAGATGTTTCAGAGGGCCTTGGGGGTTACAAATGATCCTTGAAGGGGCTTGAATTATCTTTGAGGAGGTTCCAGGGGTCTTTGAAGAAGTTTCTGGAGTCATATAGCTTCAGCACCCTCTTAGTGTTCCTATATTCATAAGAAAAGGAACTGGACAGAAGAAGTAAATGATTTATTGATCAATAGACAGTTACTGACGTCTGCCTACAGAGGGCGACGTCTCCCCATTCACCTCCATCCATAACAACCAAACACAGAAACCCCTTCAACACAAGTGTGTGTGCTATCTCCTGCTCCTGGGAAGTACAAGCTGTGCCTCTTTTCATCCTTTCACCAACGCTGCATTCACACGGTCCTACACACACAGACCTTTAGCTGTCACACACACACACAGCTTTTGTCCCCCGTTAGCTGGTCTTTAGTCTGTATGTGTCCCCGTAGGTAACCTTGGTCAGGAACACACACACACTCAGCAGTGTTAATGACGTTCTTGTGACGCACTAAACTGACATTTACTTCAAAAGACAACAGAAACTGAATTGTAGCACACAAACAAAGCAGTGGTGGGAAAGTACATTTTACTCAAGTACTGTACGTAAGTACAGTTTTGAGGTACTTGTACTCAGGGTAGGGTCAGATTACTTTGAAATCTTTTTGTATTATTTATTGCAGGAGTTAACATAAATTTACATTTTCTTATATATGATGTTGCTGATATTTCAGAGCCATGGTCGGGGCCTTAGATTCTAATTTACTGATATTTCAGAGCCGTGGTCGGGGCCATAGATTATAACTAACTGATATTTCAAGGCCATGGTCGGGGCCATAGATTCTAACTTAATGATATTTCAGAGCCGTGGTCGGGGCCATAGATTCTAACTTACTGATATTTCAGAGCCGTGGTCGGGGCCATAGATTCTAACTTACTGATATTTCAGAGCCATGGTCGGGGCTATAGATTCTAACTTACTGATATTTCAGAGCCATGGTCGGGGCCATAGATTCTAACTTACTGATATTTCAGAGCCATGGTCGGGGCTATAGATTCTAACTTACTGATATTTCAGAACCATGGTCGGGGCCATAGATTCTAACTTAATGATATTTCAAAGCAATGGTCGGGGCCATAGATTCTAACTTACTGATATTTCAGAGCCATGGTCGGGGCCGTAGATTCATAGATTCTGCCATTAGCCAATCAAACACACATTTGAAGGCAGTTTTGGTGTCCCGTTGTCTGTCCAGGACTGCCCAGTGGACCGAACAGCTACAGACTGGAGGAGCTGGCCTTCACCAGGAGTGGAGACAAAGGAGACTCGGCTAACATCGGTGAGAAACTCTTCAAAGATAAGCGGAGGAACAAGTTAGAGACTTAGGAGATACAACTCTCATGTCTTTCTGTTAAATAGGAAGCTAGCAGCCGCTTAGCTTAGCTTAGCTTAAGACTGGAAGCCGGGGGAAACAGCATCTCTAAAGCTCAATAATTATTACGCTATATCTCATTTTTCTTGTCTGGGAACATTAACTTCCTTCCCAAGAAATAGTCTGGCACATAACCCCCCCATAAAACAATGAACTGATGTTTTTACATAACATTTTTTGTGCGGATTAAACAAACAAGATATAGCATGGTAATCTGTGAGCTGTAGAGAACAGATCCAGGCTACATGTGAACTATGTAATACATTAAAGATGGATAAAAACCTAAAAAAAGAAACCCACTAAACTGTATCAATTAGAAGTCAAAGACGAGTTTTCTCTCTTTTCTTCAGGAGTGATAGCTCGTCATCCCGTCTTCTTCCCCTACCTGAAAAAACACCTGACTTCTTCTGTGGTGGAGGAATACTTCTCCCACCTCATCCAGCCAGGGACGAAGGACGCCGTCACACGGTGAGTCAACAAGTGTAACACTTGGTGGAAAAAAGTGTTTCGGGGCGGGACGAAATTCTCTATGCAGGAAAAACCCCGGTGTAATGCTGCATTCATGTGGTGTCGGAATAATTGGAAAAAAGAATTCCCGCGTGGGTAAATGTACGTGAGCGCCCCCTCAAGTCTGTCCAATAACTCGGAAAATCTGCGTAAATTTAGATACACGACTTGCCGAGTTGACGTAAAATTACGCAGAATCACGGCAGACGAAAGTAAATGATGGGTTAATGGTTAGAAGAAACCTTTTTATGAATTCACTTATTAAATATAACTTTTTTGCTCACATGTAATTTGTGATATGGTATTACCAAAGAGTGTTGACGCAGAGAAACGAAACTCTGGTGTTATTCTGACAACAGCCGCTAGATGGCGCTGCGTTAACTCTGCCGCTAATCGCTTTCAGTCCAAAATGGCGGAAGCGTAGCTCTGATTTTTTTTTTCCCACCCGTATTTTTTATGCAAATAATCACTATAGTTGACAGTAAGAAAGTACAGTACTATGTACACTACCCTCCCCTCCACCGAAAAATAGGGCTCCCCGGAAGCTACGGTGTAATTCGAACACTGTAATTTACCGTGCATATAATGTTTTTCATGTAAAATATATCGAACATTAAATGACATCAGATCTAAAATGTTATTCCTTCATTTAGCGCAGAGATTTAAAAATTGGCAGATAAAAAAAAATACTCGTCTAAAAGTTAATATCAGACCCTGATTACAGTATAATAAAGTTACAATCTCTGGTACAGAAGTTATTATACTTCTATTCAAAGCGATGAAATCACGTATTAAACCACAACAGTTTCATATGCTTGTCTGTGTGAAAGAGAGGATGTGGTTGTGTTGTCCTCCGGCCAGCATTCAGAGATCTCAACACACACTCAGCAGCAGCAGCAGCAGCGATTAGCGGCTTCGGTTGGTGTAATCACTGTCAGACGTCGGCCTTCAGCAACGAGAGCAGCAATCTGTGGGTTTACAGATATTAGTCACACACACACAGGAAACACTGCTAACGATATTCAGACTGTAGGAAAACCACACTAACTACCCCATGTTCTTCTTCTACTCAGTATTTATCTGTCGAACACGCCAGTACGACTCCTCACTTCACGCTGCAGCTCGTTTTAACCGAACGTTTTAAATCCAAGATCACAATAAGTTAAATTCCCTCATATTTGACATATTTTAAACTTTCTCCAACCTCTTCATTATTATATCACTACTGACTTTTGGTGACTCCATTTATAACCCATAATGTGTTGTCTCTTTATTTAATTTTGAGGTATAAATCATTTTTTTTTTTTTACATTTTTTGGACATTTTTCAGACTTTATTTTTATTTTTTTTTTACATTTTACGGATATTTTTTAAAAATCGTCTCGACATTATTAAATTTCTTAATTACATTTTTTCTTCTTTTTACATTTTTCAATTTTGTTTGCGACATTCAATTTTTTTTTTATATTTTTTTTTTTACATTTTTCAAATTTTTTTTCTTACATTTTTCGGACAGTTAATTATTATTTTTTTTACATTTTTCGGACATTTTTCATTTTTTATTGTACATTTTTTGACATTGTCGAACTTGTTGCTTTGACATTTTTTGGACATTTTTCAGACTTTTTTTTCTTTTTTTTTTTTTAATTTTTTGGACATTTTTCAGACTTTTTTTTTTTTTTTTTTTTTACATTTTACGGATATTTTTTTAAAATTGTCTCGACATTATTAAATTTCTTAAGTAAATTTTTTTTCTTTTTACATTTTTCAATTTTGTTTGCGACATTCAATTTTTTTTTTATATTTTTTTTTTCGACATTATAAACATTTTTTTTTTTTTCTTACATTTTTCGGACAGTTAATTATTTATTTTTTTACATTTTTCGGACATTTTTCAATTTTTTATTGTAAATTTTTTGACATTGTCGGACTTGTTGCTTTTACATTTTTTGGACATTTTGGACACCTCTGACCTCCAGATATGTGAATGTAAATGGTGTAAAGGAAATTTACATTTCCTGTACACCAACCAACATGTGGTTGGTGTACAGGAATATAAAAATAACAAGTTATGGAGAGTTATGTGCTGGAAATAACTAGGCGCAGTAACTTTCCAGTCTAAATTTAGGTTTTTAGATTGTTGATAGAAAACAGTCTAAGCAGGTTTAAAACAGTTTTTTTGACAAAACATTTTTTGAAAAACATGCAGATGAATCAGTCATGACACTAATAGTTAGTTACGCCTCCCAAAGTTGCATCGCGGAGATGTTTGTTGTCTTTTAATTGCAGAACATTTCGCATCTGTTTGTTATATTGTGCCCACCAAAATCCCATTTAAAACATCTTAACCGTGTTACTGTCTCCGTTTACAAAACCCACGAATACCACGCTGACAAAGATTTAACGGAGCGCTGAAGTCACTGCGGTTTCAAACCCGTCATACAAAACCACAACTGAGTGAGAGAAACCAGGAACACAACTTCCACTGAAACCAAGACACAACACCATAAACATTACTGACTGTCATAACCCTCCTCCAAGGTTACCGCCTGTAACCAGCAGCAGCGTAGGCATAACACAAGACGGGGGGGGGGGGTGTTGTAACATCTGGAGGCACTGGATGTTCAGTTTGTCTCCAAACAATAGTATTGATTTTAACTCCTCACAGACAAAGACGACACACATGTTTTATCTGTTCAAAATGTACCTAAAATATAACTTAAAAAATGTGCGATTAATTTTGATTAAATGGTTTATTCACTGACGTTACCTTTTAGCTTTTAGTTCACACAGAATTTAGGGAATTATTTGAAGACACTACAGGAAATGACATCACGTAGTTCGAAGGGTTAAAGATGCTAATTAGGTGTTAATCTGCAGGTATGATGGAGGGAAACACTTGAACACGTGTGCAGCGGGCGGACACATGTCTGAGCGGTGACTCAGCGCGGCCGCGGCGGCGGCGTGTTAGCGATTAGCGTAATGAAGAGGTGGAGGCCGTAAAGCTCGCTGACCTGCGTCTCCTCTCACACCCCCGAAACGCCTCCCTGCCGCGAGGGGCGCTTCATTAGTGCACCTCCACCGCTCGTTAAAGCTGCAGGAGGCACGCACACACACACACACACACACACACACACACACACACACACACACACTTAACTGCTTACAGACACACACACCTATTACATATGATCACGTTTGACCTTTCACCCCCCATCTGTGCAACTGCAAACATCTACGTGCACAAACACACGCTCATTAACATGTGCAATAAACCGCCATACCAACACATGGTGCCAGGCTGTGTGTGTGTAGGTTTGTTTTACCTACGTTGTGGGGACATAAACCTGTTTACACAGTCACGTTGTGGGGACTCGCCTTCCACATGGGGACAAAATGCACGTCCCCATAACGTGAATCATTACTGTTAGGGGGAGGACTTGGTTTAGGGTTAGGGTAAAGTTAAGTTTAGGTTAAGGTTAAGGTTAGGGTTAGGATTAGGCAAGTAGCAATTATAGTTAGGGTTAGGGTAAGTCTCAAGGAAATTAATATAAGTCAATGTAATGTCCTCAAATTACATTGACTTATATTCATTTAATTTGTGTGATTTTTAAAAAGTGTGAAGGTTTGCGTTGTCGTGGTTACGGATGTGTTTTTTTGTGTGTGTGTGGTTTTGTAGATACACTCTGCCGGGGATCCACGGCCTCAACTTCGTCCTGCAGAGTTCACTGGGAGGGGGGGGGGTGGCGTCTCTACGCAGCGACCCACAGGTAACACACACACACACACACACACACACACACACACACACACACACACACACACACACACACACACACACACACAGCACTGACTTTCCACTCTTTCTTCACTTCCTCTTTCTGAAGTCTCTCTTTCATCACCTCGTCTCGCCCTTCGGCTTCTGATGTCAAACTGCAGCCCAACAGGCAACAACAGCTGTCAGTGTGTCAGTGTGCTGACTTCACTATGACTTGCCCCAAACTGCATGTGATTATCATAAAGTGGGCATGTCTGTAAAGGGGAGACTCGTGGGTACCCATAGAACCCATTTACATTCACTGATCTGGAGGTCAGAGGTGTCCAAAATGTCCCAAAAATGTAAAAACAACAAGTTCGACAATGTCAAAAAATGTACAATAACAAATTGAAAAATGTCCGAAAAATGTAAAAAAAAAAATATAAAGAAAAATTGAATGTCGAAAACAAAATTGAAAAATGTAAAAAAAAAAAAAAAAAATTAAAAAATGTAATAATGTCGAGACAATTTTTAAAAAATATCCTTAAAATGTAGAAAAAAAAATAAAAAAAAAAGTCTGAAAAATGTCCAAAAAATGTAAAGAAAAAAAGAAAAAAAAGTTTGAAAAATGTCCAAAAAATGTAAAACAAAAAAAAGAAATTCTTAAAAATGTCCCAAAAAAAGTCTGACTAATGTCAAAAAATGTCCCAAAAAAGTCTGAAAAATGTCTGAAAAATGTAAAAAAAAAAAAAAAGTTTGAATAATGTCGAAAAAAACCTGAAAAATGTCAAAAGAAAGTAACAAAAAAAAAAAAAGTCTGAAAAATGTCCAAAAAATGCAAAAAAAAAAAAAAAGTTGGAAAAATGACCCATAGAGCCCATTTACATTCACATATCTGGATGTCAGAGGTCAAGGGACCCCTTTGAAACAGTTTTTCCTCGCCAAAATTTAGTGTAAGTTTGGAGCGTTATTCACGAAAAGCTAGTACGACATGACCTGAATACTTCTTCCACCACTGGTGAAAGGTATGAAAGAAAACCGCTAACCAGCCTCTTTAACACATTCTCCTTCTTCTCTGTAACCTTCCTCCTCCTCCTCCTCCTCCTCCTCTTCCTCCTCCTCCTCCTCCTCCTCCTCCCCCTCCTCCTCCTCCTCCTCCTCCTCCTCCTCTCCATCCCTTGTTCAGACGCTCCTGTAAAGTTTTTTTACCGCCTCGCTGGAATCCACAGCACATCAAAGACACACACATGCTGCTCGGCGCACTCACAATGTGCCAACGCACACACTTCACACTCGGGCATTGACCCATAAAACTCCAACACACACACACACACAACCTTTACACAATGTGTAAATTCAGACACATTAAGGTGGAAACACACATAAGTTTTTATACTTGTTTTCCTCTCCTTTGTAAGGGTAAAGCTTACGGTCAGATGCTGCTGGACCTGGAGCTGAAAGGACTTCCTGACCTGAAATCACTGATGGACTGAGACAGAGTGAGGTAATGAGGGAGAGAGCTGCGGGAGCTGGAGACAATAAAAACATTTAACAACAAGAAACCAAAAGTGAAAGCCAACCGGTGAGACTTTAAAGGACATTTTACTTCAACAGAAACACAGACGGATCATTTATGCATCATGTAGAAGATATTTGTTAGGACGCCGGGTCGTGTCCTCAAAACCTGACGAAAACAAGATTACAGTAACCGTTAAAGTTCTGTTCCACGCCGAGAGTCTAGTCTGTTTTGCTCGTGCAGCCCACGATCACAGATTAGCCTCAGATGTAGCTCAGATTCACACTGCAAACCAAAAGAAAGCCTTCAGGAAACTGTCTAAAGTCCCTTTTCGACCACAGGAACTTTCCCCCAGAACTAGGAACCTTTTGAGGTGTTTCGACTGCAGGAACCAGGGTCTAAATTAAGTTCCGGGGACTTTTTACCACCAAAAAGGTCCTGATCGGGGGGGTAGTACTAGTCGGGACATTGTTGGGGCAACAATGGGCTGAAGGAACCTTTTAGTTCCTTGAAAAGTAGTCCTGGGACTAAAATTACCAGGAACTTCTTGGTGGAAACGCGGCTTAATAAATCACCAGCGTCACCAGCTGTCTGAAGTCCCCACAACCTTAATACCATAGAATACTTTATTATTTCAGATCTCAGTGATGGACAGAAGAAAGAAATTAAGACCCAAGTTATTAATACTAACCCCTTAGTCGAAGTTCCGGGGACTTTTAACCCTCCAAAAAGGCCCTGATCGGTGACGTAGTATTTTCAGAAAGAAAGGAACCTTTTAGTTCCTTGAGTAGTAGTCCCGGGACTAAATTTAGCAGGATCTTCTTGGTGGAACCACGGCAGTTTGTTTGTTGTCGACTAATCGGTCGTTTTGGTGTCCAAGAACCTTCTGAGCACATCTCTGGTAAACACCAGATTCAAAGTGGTGCTTTTGTGTGATTCTTTGTGGAGAAACTCAGTTTCACAGATCTGTCGATTAAATCAACTAATCGATCAGTCAACAATATCGTAGAGTGTTAGTCTACTAAGAATTTCTTTGGTCGAGGACGGCCCTATAAGTTATCATAAACCAGTGATGTCCTTTAAAACGTAAAATCCACTACAAGTGAAGATAAATCTTGTTTTCCTCCTCTGTTTGAGAACATACTGAAATTACTCCTGTTGAGTAAAAAGAGGTTTTCTGTCCTGAAAGCTGGAGTCAGTTGTGGGTGAAGGGAACATTTTTTTTGGGGGTAAATGTCCAATTTGCCCCTCAAAATCTGGACTCGGGCTCCACACCGGCTTCAGGGGAGCTGACCTCTGACTTCCTTAAAAAGGAGGAGCGGCGGTTTGGGTTTCCCTCGGAGGGCAAACAAAGGATCCGGAGTGAGAGACGCTCCAGTGAGACATCAGAGGAGACGCCGGCCTCAGGTCGGACGAGCCTGGTTTCCCCCGGCTCGCTCACCTCGACTCGACCCGGCTCCGATGTTCACCGCCCCGCAGGAATGTGCGTCTCCTTCCACCAAACTGGCTCTCTGGCTTCCAGTCTGTTTATCCATAATTGCAAACAGACTGAAGCTGCAGTCAGAGTCGCTCCACAGCTTCCGTCGTGGCTGAAAACTCATCTCACCCACCTCCTCTGAATCATTTCGCCCTCAAATCTTCCTCCTCGTGCTGCTGCAGTTTCCTCTCATCAGTCGAGAAGAAATCCGACTCTCTTTGGATCTCCAGCTCGTTCCTGCGTGGCGACCATTTGCTCTGACCTTTCACCTTGACCTCTTTGGGACTTTGGGAAGCTGCTGTTTATTTCTTGCTGTTGGATTTGTGAGCCTCTGCTAAATGCTAAAAAGTATTTCCTCAATTGCTTGAGCCCAAACTCAGAAAAGAACCACATTAGAGAGTCTGCCTGGAACAATCACAAAACAATGGTCTCCTAAACAGATGTACAACACTGCCACGCCATTACAGCAAAATAAATGACAACACAAATCCTTCCAGACATGAATTGAAAGCAGATTTGCAAGAGTATAAATCAGACCAATAAAACCAATCACATGGGGAAAATAAAAGTATATCAGCGCGTCTGAAGTGGTCAGATTTGCAGAGCGAGGTGTTAAAATCAAGGCTGTAAATTCCAGCTCATTTCCTGTTTTTATAAAACCCCCAAATTAACCAAAAGAAGCAAGCCGTGATGTCACGTGGAACCGCACTCACTTCTTCATGAAGTTTGAGAGCAAAGCTTTCGGATTCACACATCTGTCCTGCATATTGCAGCTTCCCACGACTCCGACCCTGTGATTCCCAAGAAGTACTTTTATGTTCATTAGTTGGTGAAACACGTCATCGTTGTTGAACAACTTTTTCCTGCTAATTGTGAATGCAACCCCAAAAATAATGATTCACGACTGTTTGATGTTGACCCAAAACACTTCATGGAGTGCCTCGGAAAGGATATCCAAGCAATTGTTGTTCATTTTTCGAGCATGTTTTAGTAATTTTGAATGCTCTGTTTTGTCTTGGATAAATATCAGACATTCCTTCAGGAAATATTTGGGTCTAAACACAAGTTTTGAGAATCAGAATGAGCAGGGGTTTTTGTGTATCCTCGCCGAGGCAGTTAATGACCGTCCCGGCCTCCTGACCTCATCTGGAACATCCTGATCATCGTTTTCATTTCTTTAAAGTAGCAGAAGAGGCAACTCTAACCGACATTAAGATACGTCAACTAGTAGACTCACGGTTTGCTCCTGAGCAACAGTTCGTATGATATCCTACGAAAAAGTTATTTCTCCTTTTTCTTTCGTTTTCCAACGAACGTCCAGCAACATGTGTCAATTTCCGTTCATTACCTGCATACCGTCTTTTCAAAATAAACTTCCGTCTTCACAGAAAAGAACTTAGTTAGGTTTAGGAAAAGATCGTGGTTTGGCTTAAAATATGTGGCATTATTTTAGTACGCAAGTTACGTGACAATAAGTCAACGTTGACTTCTGGCCTCACACGGGGCACCATTAACGGTCTCCTGAGCGAAAGGTCTGGTGTTTTTTGACCCACTCATCCATCCCGACCGCCTCCTGACGTGGCGTTCACTGCTCTTTGTACTTCCTGGTTCACGAATACGTGAATTGAACTGATTTTGTGGGATATACAGGAATTACAGTGCATTACTTTTCATCGGTATAGCTACGAACAGTGTAACAGCCTGTTTGAGTCCAGATTATTTTCAATAGAGACAAAAACAAGTACCAAATTCTTTAAATCGGAAGAAAACCAGTTAGTGCTCTTGGACAGGCTCTGGTTGAGAAAATTCATTAGTGGATTTGCTCACGCTATTCTTTAATTAAGGCGTCAACGGCACAATAGGTTGTAAAATATATATCAGTGATGCAGCCTGTGAGAGAACAGAAAGCCATTTTCCCTTCATATAATTACATTTTGCAACTGACAGCTGTTTTCCAGCATCAACACCACTTCCTCTCGCGCACTAGCTGCCAAATACGGAGCAAACGCTATGTTGTTTTCCGTAAGAAACATTAACGTTAAAGCCATCGCTTTCACAGATAGATGAATCAATGTTAGATGTCTGGAAAGAGCTTGTTTGATGTTCTTACTGATGTATCATGTAACATACACATGGACGATCAGTCGCCTTCTTCTGAGGCAGCTAAGAGTTGACGTGCCTTGCTCATGGGTGGCTTAATATTATTATTATTACACCTTTAGATGCTCAGCCTCCGTCCGGGATTTGAACCACTTATTGCCATTTCTCTTGTCCGCGACTGAACCAAACTGTCAATGCATTATTCAAAATATCTGAAAACAACATTTGTTTCTCATTTTCTGATGACGTTTTCGGGACACGACAAGTTTACAGGACGCCACCATCACTGTGTTGATTCTATTAACCACTTCTTTTATTTCTCTTTGTCCATTTCGGAAATAGTTCTCTAAACCTTTAAACGCAGCATTTTGAAATGACAAATGATTAAACTCATAGAATAAGAAATCTGTTGTAATTAAAGATCTTAGACGACTCGTGTTGTAAAGAAGCAGAAAATCACTAAATGCATTATTAGAGTTGACTTCTGTATGATTTTGTAGATACTAAGCTGAAGAGATTAATTAAATATTTTCATGAACAAAGCTTCTGTTTAGAGTTAATGTTATTGATGAAAGTCACACAGGAAACTGAGCAGCAAAAGGTGTTGACAGCAATAAGACAGAAACCTCAATGTGTGTGTGTGTGTGTGTGTGTGTGCGTGCGTGTGTGTGTGTGCGTGCATGTGTTTGTGTGTGTGCTGGAGTGATAATTAGAGCTCAAAACCATTTGTTTCCTTGTTCATAGCAACAACAGTTCATTTTAAATGTGGATTCCAGGAGAGTTTTTAATGCAAATATTGTCTTTAAAAAACAAGTTAAGGTGAGACACGTCAAAAAAAGTCTGAAACATGTAAATTATGATCAAACATCTTGAAGAGAAACATTCTTGCCCTTCTTTTCTCATTTATTTTAACGTGGCAGTGTGGCTCCTTTTGAGGGTCAGCTCACCCAAATCACAAGAAAAGATTTCTCAGAAGTTGGTTTTGGTTTATTTTTTCATGTTTGTAGTGAGTCAACAGATGGAGAGTATTTCTTCAACAGTCTGAAAGCTGTAGACAAACTTGCTGTCTTTGTCAACAATAGAAACTAACAAACCTTAACTTATTTCCCAGCTTTTTACGGAGCTTTAAACTGCACACCACTTTCTTTCTCAGCCGAAAATCGAGTTTCTGAAAAGAGACGTTACTGTTGGATTATTAATGAGCAGCACTAACTAAATCCAGTCGTCTCTTATGTGGAGGCCGAAATCTCAAAACCTGGACGGATAAAATCCAAATAAAACTGAAAATGAAGCCTCTACTAGAGGGGAGATGATTCGGGTCAACTGATCCTTTAATGAAACTTGTTTTCCCACAAACACAAAACGGTTGAGCGTCAGTCTGACAACAAGCTGAGGATGAAGGATTGTGATTAACATTCATCACATGCAGACAGCTTGGGAACAAGAGTGTGTTCATTAATCAGTGTGAGAGCTGCTGAATCGTTTGTCTTGACGTTGTGGCCTTTGTGCGGCACATTCACCACCTCCCTCTCTCTCCCTCTCTCTCTCTCTCTCTCTCTCTCTCTCTCTCTCTTTCTTTCTCTGTCTCTGTCATGGAGGATAAAGGGAGATAAATGACATATCACTCATTATTCTTTTCTTTTTATTCCTCTTTTGTCTGAACACACACAACAAACCAGGACTCCCTAAAGTTTGACTGTACAGAAGTTGAAAACATCCCTCATTAAGACGAACGTGCAATTATCTCATCTTTAGATTTCTTGTGACTTTATGAGTTTTTCCAGCTCGTTCAACTCGGATCAAGTTTTTCAACCAAACTGGGAAAACCATCTCTGCATGTTGAAATAGGTTAAATATGACAAACTGTTGACACAAAGTTAGAAGAACACTATTGTCTAAAATATCAATGAATGCTGCAACAATAAGGTTTCCTTCAGAACAAACGTACATTTATTGTACCGTATACTTGTATATTGTTGAAGGCTGTCATCCCTGACAATTAATACATTATTCTCTTAATGTCTCCGCACCAAACTGAGTTATAATTATCACATCTTAAAGGCTATTTAATGTAGATACACTGCACGATTGACAGGTCGGTAACACTTTATAATAACCATCATTTATAAATGGTAAATTGTTTAATAGTTATTTGTATTTGTACTGTTAACAAACAATGAAATGATAATAATGCTTAATAATTATTAGTAATACTATATTTTTTTTGTTGTTTTATCATTAGTTTTTTGTGTAATATGAAATAATTAATTTATAACTTATGTTGTTTAATAACTGATATGAGACAATAACAATTACATTATGATTACATTAGTAAATGTAATGTATTTGTTAGTGATTACCAAATGATTTATAAACCTTTTAAGAAATTGTTTGTAAAACATCTATAAACATTACATACACAGATGGAGCAGAAACCAGTTATTAACCACTGATAAACTATTAATTATCTATCTAAATAATGTTTATAGAGACTTTACAAAGTATTTATTAACCGTTTAACAAGGTATTGATTATAGTAGCGATAATAACACTAACACAAATTCGTTTAAACGCTGCAGTTTGCCATGTTATGATCTGAGCATATTGTTTTATGCTAAATGCAGTACCTGAGAGGGTTTCTGGACAATATCTGTCATTGTTTCGTGTTGTTAGTTGATTTCCAATAATAAATATATACATACATTTACATAAAGCAGCATATTTGTCCACTCCCATGTTGATAAAAGGATTAAATACTTGACAAATCTCCATTTAAGGTACATTTGGAAGAGATAAAAAATGCATGATTTCATATGCTTCATTCAATAATCCTACTTATCATTGATTTTAGACCAATGTGGGGACTTTTGTGTTGCTGCAGTATCTCCTGTTAGCATGATGCTAATCTATCTTTTGTTTGGAATAAGCTGCAGGTTTTATCCTCTAAATGTTTCCTCCCCAAACAGCTGGAGAGCATTAACACCACGCACACACATCCTCGTCCTCTCACGCTGTCAATCAGCTTCATTCACCGTCTCTACTCAGTCACATCAACACACATCTCATCCTCCTGCAGTCATTCAACACCAGTCAGGCTGCCTCAGCGGGGGGGCGAGAGCCCATAATCTAAACCCTTAATCCCCCAAAATCCTCTTCTTCTTCTTCTTTAAAGGAAGAAAGAGCAGCAGGAGAATGAATGAATGACTGAAATGAGAAGTGTGTTAAAAGCAGCTTCAGTCCTCAATGTAGCAAATCAGTGAATTACCCATCATGCATCCCTCCAGCAGCATTCAGACGCTTGGACGAGAGTTAAAGCTTCACTTCGTGTTCGCCTCTTCATCTTTAGCTGCATTGTGATGAAGTGCTTTAGACTCCTTTCCCATCGCCGGAAGACGAGTAGCCTTTCTGTTGGTTTTCTTCTGCTGCGTCACGTTCAAAGTCACGAACGCGCCAGAAAACCGATCGTAGTAGTTTTGTTGCTTAAACACAACAAAGTAGTTTTTGTTGCTTAAACATAACTAAGTAGTTTTGTTGTCTAAACCTAATTAGTTGTGTTGCTTAAACCTAACTAAGTAGTTTTGTTGCTTAAACCTAACTAAGTAGTTTTGTTGTCTAAACCTAACTAAGCAGTTTTGTTCCTTAAACCTAACTTAGAAGTTTTGTTGCTTAAACCAAACAAAGTAGTTTTGTTGCTTAAACATAACTAAGTAGTTTTGTTGTCTAAACCTACTTAGTTGTGTTGCTTAAACCTAACTAAGTAGTTTTGTTGCTTAAACCTAACTAAGTAGTTTTGTTGCTTAAACCTAACTAAGTAGTTTTGTTGCTTAAACCTAACTAAGTAGTTTTGTTGCTTAAACCTAACTAAGTAGTTTTGTTGCTTAAACCTAACTAAGTAGTTTTGTTGCCTAAACCTAACTAAGCAGTTTTGTTCCTTAAACCTAACTTAGAAGTTTTGTTGCTTAAACCTAACTAAGTAGTTTTGTTGCCTAAACCTAACTAAGTAGTTTTGTTGCTTAAACCTTACTAAGTAGTTTTGTTGCCTAAACCTAACTAAGTAGTTTTGTTGTCTAAACCTAACTAAGTAGTTTTGTTGTCTAAACCTAACTAAGTAGTTTTGTTGCTTAAACCTAACTAAGTAGTTTTGTTGTCTAAACCTAACTAAGTAGTGTTGTTGTCTAAACCTAACTAAGTAGTTTTGTTGCTTAAACCTAACTAAGTAGTTTTGTTGTCTAAACCTAACTAAGTAGTGTTGTTGTCTAAACCTAACTAAGTGGTTTTGTTGCCTAAACCTAACTAAGCAGTTTTGTTCCTTAAACCTAACTAAGTAGTTTTGTTGCCTAAACCTAACTAAGTAGTGTTATTGTCTAAACCTAACTAAGTAGTTTTGTTGCTTAAACCTAACTAAGTAGTTTTGTTGTCTAAACCTGACTAAGTGGTTTTGTTGCCTAAACCTAACTAAGCAGTTTTGTTCCTTAAACCTAACTAATTAGTTTTGTTGCTTAAACCTAACTAAGTAGTTTTGTTGCCTAAACCTAACTAAGTATTTTTGTTGTCTAAACCTAATTAAGTAGATTTATTGCTTAAACTTAACTAAGTAGTTTTGTTGCCTAAACCTAACTAATTAGTTTTGTTGCTTAAACCTAACTAAGTAGTTTTGTTGCCTAAACCTAACTAAGTATTTTTGTTGTCTAAACCTAATTAAGTAGATTTATTGCTTAAACTTAACTAAGTAGTTTTGTTGCTTAAACCTAACTAAGTAGTTTTGATGCTTAAACCTAACTAAGTAGTTTTGTTGTCTAAACCTAACGAAGTAGTTTTGTTGCTTAAACCTAACTAAGTAGTTTTGTTGCTTAAACCTAACTAAGTAGTTTTGTTGCTTAAACCTAACTAAGTAGTTTTGTTGCCTAAACCTAATTAAGTAGTTTTGTTGCCTAAACCTAACTAAGTAGTTTCTATCAAACAACCAGGAGGAAATAGTGACTTTGTTGGGGACTATTTTCAGCGGTGTATTAATCCACATGTGGTTCTCTAGTGTTAGTTCGACTGAGTCAGAATAAACTTCAGAGCTAACTGAGGCTCACTGGTGTGTTTTTAATGGAAGAAGAGATGTCAGGCTTTAGGTCGCTGACGGTTGGCAGCGAGCGTCTGTCGTCGTCACTGTTTAAAGCTGAGTCTGCAGTTCACACAGTGTGTGTGTGTGTGCATGTGCGTGTGTGTGTGTGTGTGTGTGTGTGTGTGTGTGTGTGAAGCCATTTGGTGGTTTTGGGGAGGATGAACCGCTGTGACCTCAGCATTGCTCCGTTTGAGTATCAACCACTCGCTGCAGAGTGTGTGTGTGTGTGTGTGTGTGTGTGTGTGTGTGTGTGTGTGTGTGTGTGTGTGTGTGTGTGTGTGTGTGTGTGTGTGTGTGTGTGAGAGAGCTACATTTGCTGTGGTGGAAATTCTGAGTGCATTTGGTTGGCTTGGTGGTGGAAGCCATGTGTGTGTGTCTGTGTCTGTGTGTGTGTGTGTGTGTGTGTGTGTGTGTGTGTGTGTGTGTGTGTGTGTGTGTGTGTGTGTTGTTCTTCTGACTTTGTGGGGACCGGTGTTTGAGTTCAGACCTGCAGAGTAACTCTTGGTATGGAGGCATTACCACGGTTTATTACACGGCTGTGTTGAATACTCCATTCTGATTGGTCAATCACGGCGTTCTGCGGTCTCTAATTTCTCTATAACAGTCCGTTGCTATGTATAACAGACCGTTGCTATGGGCTCAGCTCTGATGTCGGACTCTGGAGGACCGTTTTTGTGTCAAAATATTGATTTCTTCAGTAAGTCGCTGAGTGTTAAAGTGACTGTTTGTAACTTCTTACGCTCTTATAAATCATTGCGGGTCGCTGTCTTTCGTTGACTTTACGGCCACAAGTGTCGCTGTTAACAAGACATTTCTGATTCTTACATAGAGTCCCTTTAAATCAGGGATAATGTACAGCGAGCGGGTCATTGTTGTGAAAGAATCCCCGACAGGTCGATGCTGCACCTCACGTTACCGCAGTCTTGTTAAGGGAGGAGTGATCTGCAACCTCACCGCCAGATGTCTCCAAATCCTACACACTGTAAGTATTGTTAAGTACTTGAATGTAGTTAGTTAGTTAGTTAGTTATCGGGCTGCTCAATTAATCGAATATTAATCGTGATATTGACGTTTAAAATGTGCATTCTGCTCGTACAAAACTCTGCTGCATGTTCCAGATGTTTTATTATCTATTATCTGGTCTGTTATTGTTGCTAATTTTGCCCTCAGAGTGCACCGGATTGAAGCATTTAACTTTAAAATGTAGCTAACAAATAGGGTCGGATGAGTATTCCTGTATTCATATAGCAGAAAATAAATATTGCAATGGTTGTTTTTTCCAACATGGTTCAGCAGAGATGGAGATCAGTCTCTCTTTTCCTTCAGTTACATTATTAATAACACCATAAAGTCCAAATCTTTTTCTTTTCTAGATCTCCATATCCTCCTTTCACTGTCAGTCTCTCTCTCCTCATCCAGTCCATCATGACGTCACGCGGTCCTCCTCCTCCTCCTCCCTGAAGGAGGAGAAGTCTTCCAGGAGGAGAGAGGGAGGACCGAGATGATCAGAGTGACAGAAGACAGAAATCAGACGCACGGACACATTTCCTCCTGTGTAGTTTTCTTCTTCTCTGGTGCTTTTGCCGTCATGCTGGACACGCTCACCTTCCTCCTGGAGAAGCTCTTCCTCCTCGCGCACATCAAGCTGTCCAGCGTGCTGCCTCCTCTGGGCGGCAGAGCGCGCGCAGCCCCGCCGCTCAGCAGGCGCTGTGAGCGGGATGAAGCTCCTCCGCAGCCAAACGGAGCTCCTCTCAGCTTCCAGCGGGGAGACCTGCTGGAGGTTCCCCGGACTCTCTTCACACACTCCGGGATCTACCTGGGCGACGACCGGGTGGCGCACCTCATCCCGGACATCCTCCCGGTGCTGACCGCCGACAGCAAGCAGATCCAGGAGATGGTGACCAACACGCGGCTGCTGCTCGGGGTGCTCTCCAAGCGCGCCACCATCCGCGTGGACTCGGTGGAGGACTTCGCGTACGGAGCCGGGATCCTGCTGAACACCATGGACCGGGCGGTGCGCCGGAGCGCGCTGACCGGAGAGGAGACGGCCCGGCGGGCGGAGCGGCTGGTCGGCACCGTGTCCTACAGTCTGCTGTGGAACAACTGCGAGCACTTCGTCACCTACTGCCGTTACGGCACAGCGCAGAGTCTGCAGACGGACCAGGTGAGAACCGCTGCCGGGTGGCGCTTTTTACGCGTTTTTACGCGCGGGGTTGGAGGCGGATGCTTTGATGTAGCTTTTACGCGCAGAGGTTAAATTGTTCTGATGGTTCTTTGTGCTTTTCACACCAACAGGAGAGAGTTTGTTCTGGTGCAGCACTTAAAATGGAGACAAACTAATAACCACCTCGAGTTTATTCTGAAACTCTGAATTCAGGACAACTTTGCATCTAAATTCTCTGCACATTTCTAGTGAATCGAAACTTTAACGGGAATCCATCTGCGCTTTTACGCACCACACGAGCTCTAAAAGAGAGAGAGAGAGTCCTGCTGCAGGAGGTCTCTGTGCAGCCTCGTTAAATGCAGAAAGCTGGTTCTGTTCTGGTTCAGGTTGCAGTTTCAGGCTGCTGTTCAGATCTGGGAGGTGGTTTTATTTTCTGCACCAGGTCTTTAAAAAGTGTTCAGTTTGAGGGGGTTTTTAGGAGCATAGAAGAGTGAAAATGACTAAGATTAAAACATGACTCACCAAAACATCAGATACTAAATAGATTATAATAATAGGCTAAATGATGAGTCTGAACTGGACCACAGGAAACCACAAGTTGGGACATTATTAACTTTTAAAAAGTGTCTCATGTCTTCAGAAATCTGCTCCTAAATGAGTCTCCAGATGTTTCTCTGAGCAGATGTAACTAAATTCTGCAGTTTTCAGATTGAGATTTAACATTTCGGGTGTAAAAGCTTAAAAACAAAGAGGCCCGACTCCTCCGCCCTCCTCCACCTCTCAGCTTTAAGGTGCCAGTGTTTCAACATGTGAGACTGTTTTTTAAACGAGAGGAAAATGTGGGTCGCTCCTCGGAAAAGTCCTGAGAACAAGAGCTGCATTCAGACCGGAGCCGGCTGCCAGAAACCAAACAGCAGCAGAGTCAGACTGATGATGATGATGATGATGATGATGATGATGGAGGAGGGCTCCAGTTTGTGCCTCCTCATCTATTACATTCACAGAGTCACAGAGGCAACCACCAGTTTCTCTGACAGATAATTAAATCTGCTCTGATGCTGTTTCCAGAATCCTCGAAGACTTTTCTAACGAGATTCTGTTGGCTGCTCCATTAAAAACACATTTGAACCGGTTTCTGAGTAGCTGCCATCTTTGTTTGGATTTGGAAACAGAGCAGCGTGTTCTCTGACAACAGTTCCTGTGATAGCTTACGAAGAAGTTATTCCTCCTTTGTCGTTTGTTTTCCTACGAATGTAAAGCAACTCGTGTCAATATACGCTCGTTACATGCACACAAGTCTTTTCAAAATAAACTTCCGTCTTCACAGGAAACTACTTGGTTAGGTTTAGGCAAGAAAACCAACTAGTCAGGGGAAGGTAAAACGTCATGGTTGGGCTTAAAATAAGTACGTAAACTAAGTAAAACACGTCACAAACGTAACTAATAAAACTTAGAAAACAAAACAGCGAACGTCTCCATCACGGATCTCCTGGTTAAAAGCCCGGTGTTAGTTGGTAGAGATGTTCTGATACCATTTTTTCCCGATTCCGATACCTGAACTTGCGATATCGGCCGATACCGAGTACCGATCCGATACCAGCATGATAAAAAATATATATGTTTTATTATCGTTATTATTTAATAGCTGTGACAAACTACCTGCAGTCAGTTCTTCTTCTTCTCTGCTCTAAAACAGTAGTAGCCAGTGGCAGTCATGATACCTCCAGAGGAACAGCACAGTGAAGACTGCTGTTGCGGAGAAGAAGAAGAATTTATTCCCGGTTAAACAAGTAGATTTTTTTCTGGGTTAATAAATTATGGTATCGGTTCGGTGCGTAGAGTGGCGTACTGGGGGGGGTGAGGGGGCGTGGCCTGTTTGTTCATTCAGACTCGGCGCTTCGCCGTCCTGCAGCAGCGACAGTTTTCCCTGATCGTGTTTCACTTCCTGTAATTGCTAACCTAAACATCTGACCTGCCTGCAGTCTGGCAGTCTGCTTCTCCGGGTTCATTAGAGGAGAGGGGGACGGGGGGGACGGGGACGGGGACGGGGGGGACGGGGGGGGGGGGGGGGCGACAGGAGCTCTCACCGGGGCCTCAGGGGGCCCACAGGAACATATACAACAGCTCCATTAGATCCACGGTTCTTTTACTACAAGTAAATATTTGATACGAGTATCATCCGTATCACATGGACTTCATCAGCTGCTCATTCCTTAGCTTAAAGGTTAAACATCAAAGTTCATACTTGACCTACTTATTAGTAAATACCTCTGGAAAAAGCTAGTAAGTGGACCTTGATTTGTCCCAATTTGTGCTGGATGAGATTGAGCCAATTGATATTCTTTTGACACCTTTGGGACAATAAATATAATACATAAATAAATACATACATTTAAAAACAAATATGAAATAATAAAAAATAAATGCAAAAATAAATATATACATTTTAAAATAAAATAAACCCTTACATTTAATGATAAATATAAGATAAATAAAAAATAAATGCAAAAATAAATAAATACATTTTAAAATAAAAATAATACATACATTTAATAATAAATATAAAATAAATAAAAATATAAATGCAAAAATAAATAAATACAGTTTAAAATAAAATAAACACATACATTTAATAATAAATATAAAATAAATGCAAAAATAAATAATACAGTTTAAAATAAAATAAACACATACATTTAATAATAAATATAAAATAAATAAATAATAAATGCAAAAATAAATAAATACATTTTAAAATAAAATAATCACATACATTTAATAATAAATATAAAATAAATAAAAAATAAATGCAAAAATAAATAAATACAGTTTAAAATAAAATAAACACATACATTTAATAATAAATATAAAATAAATGCAAAAATAAATAATACAGTTTAAAATAAAATAAACACATACATTTAATAATAAATATAAAATAAATAAATAATAAATGCAAAAATAAATAAATACAGTTTAAAATAAAATAAATACATACATTTAATAATAAATATAAGATAAATAAAAAAAATAAATGCAAAAATAAATAAATACAGTTTAGAATGAAAACCAATACATAAATAAATACATACATTTAAAAACAACTTTGGAACTGATAACTGATAAAAACTGTGATTAACTCTTTTAGTTGATTGACAGCCCTATATATTTTATATTAATATAATGTCCCCTTCTTCCAGTTCTGTGAGTGGCTGAAGTCGCTGATCCGGGACAAGCGTAACGTTGTCCTGACGGCGCTGCTGGGACTTCTGTCCATGGCGTGTTTTGGAACATCCTGCAGCACCGCACTGCCCGCTCTCTTCATCCCCTTCACCCTGTGGATGGCCAGCTAGGAGCTGATGGACACATTCATTCATGTCGTCATGTTGGGCGACGGACAGACAGGAAGTGGTTGACTGTCCTACTACGTTTTATTGCTGATGACTCAATAAGGACCGCTGCACCATCCGGACGTTTCTGTTTGATGAGAGTGAACAGAAGAAGAAGAAGAAGAAGAAGAAGAAGAAGAAGAAGAGGAAGAAGAGGAGAGCAGTTAGCATGCTGTTTATCAACAGACAAACTTTAAACTCTGCCGTTAAACAGACCAAAGAGGCTCTTGTGTAAATATCTGTAGATATCCTTCGATTGTTCTCCAACAGTCACAAACTTTTGTACAGAATTTATTTTTTAAGACGCTGTAACACTTTGTACGTGTTTTCTATGTGAATAAAGGGAGTGGACTCGTTGATTTCTGTGGTTTTGAGTGATTGTTTTTGGTCAACTGATGCAAAGATGACTCAAACATCATCAGCATCAATACAGTTACTACAATCTGGAGCGTCTATGGAATTTTTTTTGCCTCCTAATTCATATTTTCTTGGTAAATCAAACTGATTTAAACTTTACCTTAATTTTAACAAAATGATGTGAAAACCTATTTTTAATCAACGTTTGACGTGAAAAAAAAAATACTGAGAAAATCGAACCAATAATATTTGAAAAATCTGATTCAAACAGAATCTTAAATGACATTAAAATATCATAATAATAAAGCAAAAAAAATCTATTTATTTTAGCCATGGAAAGCAACATAAAGCTGAAAAGATAAAGTTTAAATATATTGTAATTAATATATATTAAATTGCATTTACTTCAGAAAAATAGACATAAATACTTTTTGTTTTACAGATCTTTGGTATATAAAGAGAATTCATAAATAAAGATATTATCACTCTATAAAATACTTTCTATAATTAATATAGTTAACAGTAAACGTTATAATATAATCATATACTGAATGTTTGAGGTCATTTTAATGGGTCTTACTCATGGAAACATTCAATAGCTCCCTCTACTGGCACACTGTAGGAACCACAACAAGATGTCATGTACAGCTTATATTTTTACATTTACATTAAGCTCCCTGTGTATTTGGACTACTGGAACTACAGTTATGAACTACATTTCCCATGTGTACTTGCAAGAAACATGCACCTTTTCTATTTTTATTCCTTTATTGAAGAAAATCCTAAATCCAGATATGGTAACATATAAGAACATTTTATTTATATGTTTTTCATTTCACAAGTTTTTGAGTTTCACTTTAGATTTTTATTTTATTATTTTTGTTTTATTATGCTTTTTATTTTATTACATTTTTATTTATTTTATTTCATTTTAGATTTTTATATTTCATTTTATTAATTTTGTTTTATTACAATTTTTTATGATATTACATTTTTATTTCATTAATTCTATTTTAATAATTTTTTTATTGCATTTTTTTATTTATATATCTTAATCTTATTTTAGATTTCAGACTTTATTTTGTTACATTTTTATTTATTTCATTTAATTTGAGATTTTTTACTTTTTTATTTTTTTTTAAATACATTTTGTAATTTTATTTAATTTAATTTTTTTTAATTTCATTAACTTTATTTTAATAAATTCTTTATTTTTATTTTAATGTATTACATTTTATTTGATCTTATATTTTTTATTGAGCTGCAGGACAGTAGTTACAGGGATTTAATGTATATATAATGAAATATATAATATATACCATTATATATACTTTTTATACTTTTTGTTTTTTACTTTGTATTTTGATGATTGATGATACTTGTAGCAGAGTACTTTTACACCGTGGTATTACAACCTTTACTTCAGTAAACGATGTGCATACTTCTTCCACTCTACCACACCTGTCCACCAGGTGTGTTGGAGACAATATTCACTTTGACATAATGCTTCTTTTTGGCCATATTGGTTGGCAGAATATGAGAAATGCTGATCCTGGAGCAGCCTGGGTAGCGTTCACTAATCCCCTCTGAGCCCCCCCCACCCTGAGACTGAAACCACCTATAAGGAGACGGACTCGCTCTCCTTCTTCTTCTTCGTCTCCTCTTCCTGTCGCCATGTTTCCTCTGCAGCTGCTCGCTCTGCTCTTCATCTCCACACCGAGACCCGGGCCGAGGGAGGAGGAGGAGGAGGAGGAAGAGGAGGAGGAGGAGGGACGGACAGACAGGAAGCACGAGCTTCCTCTGAGGAGGGGAGATCTCCTGGAGGTTCCCAGGACTCTGTTCACACACTTTGGGATTTACCTGGGGAGAAACAGGTGAGCTTCACCTTCACGTCTATACGATCATTTCACGTATTATTGACACAAGAAGTATGTTCACATTGGAATTTAAAAATATAAAAGTGACGCCGTCCCTTCTTATTCACTTATTTCATTGTTCTACCTTCCTCTCCTCTCTCCTATGTCCCCTTTTTACTTTCCTTTCCTCCGTCCTTTCCTCTTCTCCTCGTCAACTCTTTCTTTTCCTCTCTCCTATGTCCTTTACTTTCCTCTCCTCTTTCCTCTCATCACGTCTTTCCTTTCCTTTCTCCTATGTCACCTCTTTCCTTTCCTTTCCTCTCCTCTCTCCTATGTTCTTTCCTCTCCTCTCTCCTATGTCACCTCTTTCCTTTCCTCTCTCCTATATCACCTCTTTCCCTTCCTTTCCTCTGTCCTTTCCTCTTCTCCTCGTCAACTCTTTCTTTTCCTCTCTCCTATGTCCTTTACTTTCCTCTCCTCTTTCCTATCATCACGTCTTTCCTTTCCTTTCTCCTATGTCACCTCTTTCCTTTCCTTCCCTTTCTTCTCTCCTATGTCACCTTTTTCCTTTCCTTCCCTTTCTTCTCTTCTTTGTCACCTTCTTCCTTTCCTTTCCCTCTGCAGAGTGGCTCACTTCATCCCAGACATCATGCCGGTCGTGTCCAGTGATCAGTGCAGAATCAAACAGATGGTCACCAACAGCCGACTCCTACTGGGAGTACTGGCCAAGGTACCAGAGCTTCTTCTTATTATTATTATTAATGCGTAATAATCATCTCTTAAAACACAAGTATGTCAACAGTGGTGGAGGAAGAACTCAGATCCTTTACAGGAGCAACATTAGAGCGGAAACATCATCTCAAAAAGGAGGAAAGATGAAGATAGTAAAAAACTGTTCATGGTTTCAGATCATTGTTTCATGGGAAAAAAATGAAATTAATAATCAAAGAGAGATTGATCGTAAATGAAAAAATTTAAATTAAATATAATACAAATTTAAATTAAAATAGGAATAAAATAAAATACTAAAAATTGTGTTTAATTTAATATAATTTAATTTAATTTAATTTAATTTAATTTAATTTAATTTTATTTTATTTTATTTCATAAAAATACATAAGACAAAATACAAAATAAAAATAAAAACATAAAATAGAAATAAAGATAAAATAAAATATAATACAAATAAGATTAAATTAAATCTAAATTTAAATTTAAATATAATAAAAATGAAAATAGAAATAGAAATAAAATATAATAATAAAAATAGTATTAAACTTAAATTAAATCTAAATTTAAACATAATAAAAAAAACAAATACTTAACACAAAATACAAAATAAAATAAAAATAAAAACATAAAAAGAGAAATAAAAATAAAAATTAAATATAATAAAATAAGATTAAATTAAATTAAATCTACATTTAAATTAAATATAATAAAAAATAAAAGTAAAAATAAAAATAAAAATGAAATAGAAATAAAATTAAATGAAATAAAAAATACAAATAAGATTAAATTGAATTACATTTATAGAAAAAAAATACAAATACAAAATAAAATAATAATAAAGATAGAAATATGCTGGTAATATTTACTGATCGTATCTCTTAAGAAAAGTACAATTTTTCCCTCAGAAATATGGAGCAAAAGTAAAAAGTCTGTAAAATAGAAATACTCAACAGGACCTCTAACTAACTAAGTAACTAACTAAGAAACTAACTAAGAAACTAACTAACTACCTAAGTAACTAAGTAACTAACTAAGAAACTAACTAAGAAACTAACTAACTACCTAAGTAACTAAGTAACTAACTAAGTAACTAACCCCAGTCGGTTATGATGTGTGAACACTAATGTCTATAAAGTGCCTGTTCTTTCTGCAGTATATTTAAAGGAGGATAACTGTGCTGTGTGTTGTCCTCAGTGTGGCAGTGTGAGGACGGACTCAGTGGAGGACTTCGCCTACGGATCACAGATACTCGTCAACACTATGGACAAGGTGACTCTGGTGTTAGAGAGGATAGTACTCGCTGCACTTGTTAGGTTTCACTTTCAGTTTCCGGCTGTAAACTCAGGAGATCAAATAAAACCAGGAACTCATTCTGTAGAGAAACACAGTCAGAGTTTCTCTACTGCTACTTTAACTTCCAGTACACATTGTACTATTTCTATATTAACTTGAGTAAAAGTAACAATACAATAATGTAGAAGTACTCCACTACAAGTACAAAACCTGCATGCAAACTCTTCCTGTACTTAAGTACTGAAGTATTATCAGCCAGATGTACTTAAATTGTAGAATATTATATTCTGTTTTTATCACTAATGAATACATGAAAGAGCACTTTTTAATATTCGTCAACTTGGGGACACTTTTAGATACTTTGTGTACTACTGGGTGGTTTAGTACCATTAGTACTCCAGTAAAGTACATCAACTTTGTTCTTAGGTGCAGTACTTGAGTAGATGTACTCCACCACTGAGTGCCATTAGTAGTAGTAGTAGTAGTAGTATTAGTAATCCAGGTACACTCGTCCCCTCTGAGCAGGTTTGCAGCCGTTTGGCGCTGCAGGCGGAGGAAGTGGCGAGGAGGGCGGAGAAGCTTCAGGGTCACGTGACCTACAGCCTGCTGTGGTATAACTGCGAACACTACGTCATGTACTGTCGCTACGGCACCGTCATGAGCTTCCAGACCTTTCAGGTACTTCATCACGTAACATACTGTAGAAACACCTGCTTTATAGACATTCATTATTTTACCTGATATTTTGCTGACATGGTGCATATTTCTAAATTAATTTGTATTATTACCAATTAGAAAACCTGTTGCCGAATAGTACTCCAGATAAAATGAACACAATACACAGAGAGGGGTTTTAACGGGGGGGTTAACAAGTGTCCAGCAGCTCTTTTCTGACTCAGTGTTTTAGGTTAAAACAAGTCGAAATCTGGCTGAAAAGACCTAATTTTATTTAAAGCCTGTGGTTACAAAAAATATAAACTTTTTGAAACCAAATGTATTCCAGTTAGCTGAACTTTTGACTTATAAATCATCAATGGGAAAAGTGCTACCCCCTAGTATGGGAAGTACTACCCTCTAGTATATGTAGAATAATGTAGCTTTTTGTCATTTTAGAAAGGAAAGTGTACATAGTTATTGTATTTATCTTTCTTTAACCTGCTCTGTATCACTAAGTCAAATTCCTGTGTACATTGTACATTTGGCGAATACAGCGATTGTGATTCTGATCTAAATCAGGGTCGGATCTTTAAAGGACTGTCTTATACTGTATATACTGTACTGTATATACTGTACTGTATATACTGTACTGTATATACTGTACTGTTTATACTGTACTGTATATACTGTACTGTATATACTGTACTGTATATACTGTACTGTATATACTGTACTGTATATACTGTACTGTATATACTGTACTGTTTATACTGTACTGTATACACTGTACTGTATATACTGTACTGTACTCTCCTCCTGCCTCCTGTTGCACATTTTCTGGTGTCCACAGACTCTTTCCAGCAGCACAAACTGACCTTTAGCTGTGAGTTGTTTATTTCCTGCTGCAGATTAATGCTGATCACAGATCAGACCTGCCTCCTTCTTTAATTGGGTTAAGCCTCCCTGTTGCAGCAACGGTCGAATTCAGTGAAAGCTCTATTGTTCCTGTGGTTTTGCTGTGATTAAAAGCGTGACAGAATGTAACTGTGGAAGAAACAGGACTCTGTGTTTTTAGGCTGATGATGATGAGGAGGAGGAGGAAGAGGAGGGAAGAGGAAGGACTGAGGAAATAAGAAGGGCAAAATCTCACAGCTGACTTTTAACAAGAAAAGTGACAAATAATGTGTTTAAAAACCTAAAACCTGAGTCCAGGTAGGATAATCTGATTAGTGCACCTCACACAAAACTCTCAATACTCAGATATCAGTAGAAGTAGTACTACTACAGAGTGTAGAAATACTCTGTTACAAGTGAAAGTCCTGCATTCTAAAGAAGTAAAAGTACAAAACGAATAGCATCAAAATATTAACTTAAAGTACCAAAAGTAAAAGCACTCATTCTGCAGAATAATCTATATTTTATTATTTTATTAAAATGATTGATGCATTAATGTGTTCATCACTTTAATGTTGCAGCTGGTAAAGTTGGAGCTCAGTTTATTGACCTTATATACTGCTGGTAGTTTAATTTATAATAAAACATGTATTATAATAGTAACAATAAGACGGTGTAACTGCTCCATCTAGTGGCTGCTTATTGATCATGTTCAGTTTTCGTTGTTTCAGAGACGAGTTGAACTGTTTCATCATTCTGGAGGATGTGTTGACACTGACCTCTCTCCTTCTTCTTCTTCTCCTCTTCATCAGTTCTGTAAGACAGTGAGGAAGCTGTTGCTGAGTCGACGTGTTGCCAAGGCGACGGCGGTGCTGGGGGGGTGTCTGCTCCTCTACCTCGGGGCTGTGACCGCCTGCTCTGCTGTGCTGGCCGTCCTGCTGCCCTTCCTCATCTGGATGGCTGCATGAACACATCAAACTGAGTGTATAGATTGTTGTGGAAATTCTGCTACAAAGATCTGTAGTTCCTGGTGAGAAAGAGAAATAAAGAATTAGAGTGTACTCAGAGTTGTCTTTGTCTTATTTATTAGCAGTCAGGATTCTTGCGAGAAGACACAGAGTACAGAGTACACAGTCAGAGTGCAGGTCTGCAGGCTTGTGACTTTTTTTTCGAACATTTTTCAGATTTTTTTTCCGACATTTTTTTTCAGACTTTTTTTCGGACATTTTTTTTCAGACATTTTCTTTTTTGGACATTTTTCAGAATTCTTTTTTTTTTACTTTTTTTTCAGACATTTTTTTTTCTAACATTTTACAGACATTTTTTTTTCGGACATTTTCAGACATTTTTTTCAGACATTTTTTTTCAGACATTTTTTTTCAGACTTTTTTTTCAGACATTTTCTTTTTTGGACATTTTTCAAACATTTTTTTTCTAACATTTTTCAGAATTTTTTTTTTCGGACATTTTTCAGAAATTTTTTTTTTGACTTTTTTTTCCGAATTTCTTTTTTCCAACATTTTTCAGAAAAAACATTTTCGGCCATTTTTCAGAAGTTAATTTTCAGACATTTTCTTTTTTGGACATTTTTCAGACATTTTTTTTCAGACATTTTTTTTCAGACATTTTTCAGACTTTTTTTCAGACATTTTTTTTCAGACATTTTTCAGACTTTTATTCGGACATTTTTTTTCAGACTTTACTTTGGACATTTTTCAGACTTTTTTTTTTTACTTTTTTTTCGGACTTTTTTCAGACTGTTTTTTCAGACATTTTCTTTTTTGGACATTTTTCAGACATTTTTTTTTGGGACTTTTTTTTCAGACTTTTTTTTTAATATTATTCAGACATTTTTTTTCAGACATTTTTCAGACTTTTTTTCATACATTTGTTTTCAGACATTTTTCAGACTTTTTTTCGGACATTTTTTTTCAGACTTTATTTTGGAAATTTTTCAGACATTTTATTTTTTGACTTTTTTTTCGGACTTTTTTCGGACTTTTTTTTCAGACATTTTCTTTTTTGGACATTTTCAGACATTTTTTTTTTTTTTTTTTTTTCACACCTTTTTTTCAGACCTTTTTTTTTTTACTTTTTTTTTCAGACATTTTTCAGACTTTTCTTTTCAGACTTTTTTTTTTCGGCCATTTTTCAGACATTTTTGATATAATCTCTCCACCTAGTCCTGGGTCTTCCCCGTGGCCTCCTCCCAGCTGGTCGTGCCTCCAGGGGTGGGGGCATCCTTACTAGATGCCCGAACCACCTCAACTGGCTCCTTGCTGCCTTAGCAACAGTAACTAAGGGGGGCGGGGCTGAGGGAGCAGCGAGACGTTGAAGGCATCGCGAGAACACGGAGGCTCCGCGAGATTTGTAGCGGATAGAATCCAGAGTGAGTCCAGCAGACACAGCGGAGACCTGCAGGATCTCAGAGACCAGGACCAGGACCAGGACCAGGACCAGGACCAGGACCAGGACCAGGACCAGGACCAGGACCAGGACCAGGATCAGGAGCACTACAAGAGCGGAATGGAGGAGGACCAGCAGAACCCGGACCAGCGGAGCAACAAGGTCCCCAGGAGAGCAGCAGCAGGCTCGTCCTCTGATCCCTCGGATGTTCAGGTCAGTGTTCATGACTTCATGGCTTCTAGTCGGCCATTTTTGGAGATTCTGAACGGAAACAACGCTTCCTGATTGTTGTCTCACAGCTCTGCCCGTCCTCTCTGGTGCTCAGGGTTTTACCCTTATCATGTTTTGACTTACACAGTTTCTCTGGCATCTCTGACCTTGGTTGCCATAGCGACTGGCTCTATGGTCCCTCCTACAGACACAGCTGTACAGATAACGGTGGAGCTTCCTAGACAGGACTCCAACCCAATAATGTCAACAGAGATATGATATTCAAATTATTATTAATACCAAAACATGGCGTTGAGTCCACCTCCTGTTCTCTCTCTCTAACACACTCACAGCTCCTCGTCTCTGTAATCGTCTCAGTCTGAAGTCCAAAAGTCAAAATTTATTGAAGAAACATAGATGTAAATATTATTTATATGTTTATTGATTATGTGTTTATTGATTGGCCTTTTTTCACAAGAAAAAGTGTCAACAATAGTCTTTCTGTGTTGTTATTTTACAGATGTTGAAGGAGTGTTCCATCCCGCTGACACGGGTCAGGATCAGCAGTGACGCCGTCGGACCCTCAGCAGCTGTTCCAAAAGGCCAAAAGGTCATCTGCAGGTTTCTTTTCTCTGTTAGTTCAGGCCTTATATATATTAAAGTGTCCTCTTCTTCCTGAAATACTCTAAATTAATATATGTATAGTATGCTGTACGTTAGTATGCAGGACGTTAGTGTGCTGTACGTTAGTATGCAGTACGTTAGTGTGCTGTACGTTAGTATGCTGTACGTTAGTGTACTGTACGTTAGTGTGCTGTACGTTAGTATGCTGTACGTTAGTATGCTGTACGTAGTGTACTGTACGTTAGTATGCTGTACGTTAGTGTACTGTACGTTAGTGTACTGTACGTTAGTATGCTGTACGTTAGTGTACTGTACGTTAGTGTACTGTACGTTAGTGTGCTGTACGTTAGTGTACTGTACGTTAGTGTACTGTACGTTAGTGTGCGGTACGTTAGTGTGCTGTACGTTAGTATGCTGTACGTTAGTGTACTGTACGTTAGTATGCTGTACGTTAGTATGCTGTACGTTAGTGTGCTGTACGTTAGTGTACTGTACGTTAGTGTACTGTACGTTAGTATGCTGTACGTTAGTGTACTGTACGTTAGTGTGCTGTACGTTAGTGTACTGTACGTTAGTATGCTGTACGTTATTGTGCGGTACGTTAGTGTGCTGTACGTTAGTATGCTGTACGTTAGTGTGCGGTACGTTAGTGTGCTGTACGTTAGTATGCGGTACGTTAGTGTGCGGTACGTTAGTGTGCTGTACGTTAGTGTGCGGTACGTTAGTGTGCGGTACGTTAGTGTACTGTACGTTAGTATGCTGTACGTTAGTGTGCGGTACGTTAGTGTGCTGTACGTTAGTATGCTGTACGTTAGTGTGCGGTACGTTAGTATGCGGTACGTTAGTGTGCGGTACGTTAGTATGCCGTACGTTAGTGTGCGGTACGTTAGTGTGCGGTACGTTAGTGTGCTGTACGTTAGTGTGCGGTACGTTAGTATGCGGTACGTTAGTGTGCGGTACGTTAGTATGCTGTACGTTAGTGTGCGGTACGTTAGTGTGCTGTACGTTAGTATGCTGTACGTTAGTGTGCGGTACGTTAGTGTGCTGTACGTTAGTATGCGGTACGTTAGTGTGCGGTAGGTTAGTGTGCTGTACGTTAGTGTGCGGTACGTTAGTGTGCGGTACGTTAGTGTACTGTACGTTAGTATGCTGTACGTTAGTGTGCGGTACGTTAGTGTGCTGTACGTTAGTATGCTGTACGTTAGTGTGCGGTACGTTAGTATGCGGTACGTTAGTGGGCGGTACGTTAGTATGCCGTACGTTAGTGTGCGGTACGTTAGTGTGCGGTACGTTAGTATGCTGTACGTTAGTGTGCGGTACGTTAGTATGCGGTACGTTAGTGTGCGGTACGTTAGTATGCCGTACGTTAGTGTGCTGTACGTTAGTATGCTGTACGTTAGTGTGCGGTACGTTAGTGTGCTGTACGTTAGTATGCGGTACGTTAGTGTGCGGTACGTTAGTGTGCTGTACGTTAGTGTGCGGTACGTTAGTGTGCGGTACGTTAGTGTGCTGTACGTTAGTGTGCTGTACGTTAGTATGCGGTACGTTAGTATGCCGTACGTTAGTATGCCGTACGTTAGTATGCTGTACGTTAATGTGCTCTACGTTAGTATGCTGTACGTTAGTATGCAGTACGTTAGTGTGCTGTACGTTAGTATGCTGTACGTTAATGTGCTGTACGTTAGTATGCTGTACGTTAATGTGCTGTACGTTAGTATGCTGTACGTTAGTGTGCTGTACGTTAGTATGCTGTACGTTAGTGTGCAGTACGTTAATGTGCTGTACGTTAGTGTGCGGTACGTTAGTATGCGGTACGTTAGTGTGCGGTACGTTAGTATGCCGTACGTTAGTGTACTGTACGTTAGTATGCTGTACGTTAGTGTGCGGTACGTTAGTGTGCCGTACGTTAGTGTGCTGTACGTTAGTATGCGGTACGTTAGTGTGCGGTACGTTAGTGTGCTGTACGTTAGTATGCTGTACGTTAGTGTGCTGTACGTTAGTATGCTGTACGTTAGTGTGCAGTACGTTAATGTGCTGTACGTTAGTGTGCTGTACGTTAATGTGCTGTACGTTAGTATGCTGTACGTTAGTGTGCTGTACGTTAATGTGCTGTACGTTAGTGTGCTGTACGTTAGTATGCTGTACGTTAATGTGCTGTACGTTAGTATGCCGTACGTTAGTATGCCGTACGTTAGTATGCGGTACGTTAGTGTGCTGTACGTTAGTATGCGGTACGTTAGTGTGCAGTACGTTAATGTGCTGGACGTTAGTATGCCGTACGTTAGTGTGCAGTACGTTAGTATGCGGTACGTTAGTGTGCTGTACGTTAGTATGCGGTACGTTAGTGTGCAGTACGTTAGTATGCGGTACGTTAGTGTGCAGTACGTTAATGTGCTGTACGTTAGTATGCTGTACGTTAGTGTGCTGTACGTTAGTGTGCTGTACGTTAGTATGCTGTACGTTAGTGTGCTGTACGTTAATGTGCTGTACGTTCGTATGCTGTACGTTAGTATGCTGTACGTTAATGTGCTGTACGTTAGTATGCTGTACGTTAGTATCGTTTACGTTAATGTGCTGTACGTTAGTATGCTGTACGTTAATGTGCTGTACGTTAGTGTGCTGTACGTTAGTATGCTGTACGTTAGTATGCCGTACGTTAGTATGCCGTACGTTAGTATGCGGTACGTTAGTGTGCTGTACGTTAGTATGCGGTACGTTAGTGTGCAGTACGTTAATGTGCTGTACGTTAGTATGCTGTACGTTAGTATGCTGTACGTTAATGTGCTGTACGTTAGTGTGCTGTACGTTAGTATGCTGTACGTTAGTATGCTGTACGTTAGTGTGCTGTACGTTAGTATGCTGTACGTTAGTATGCAGTACGTTAGTGTGCTGTACGTTAGTATGCTGTACGTTAATGTGCTGTACGTTAGTATGCTGTACGTTAGTGTGCTGTACGTTAGTGTGCTGTACGTTAATGTGCTGTACGTTAGTATGCTGTACGTTAGTGTGCTGTACGTTAGTGTGCTGTACGTTAGTGTGCTGTACGTTAGTGTGCTGTACGTTAGTATGCTGTACGTTAGTGTGCTGTACGTTAGTATGCAGTACGTTAGTATGCTGTACGTTAGTGTGCTGTACGTTAGTGTGCTGTACGTTAGTGTGCTGTACGTTAGTATGCTGTACGTTAGTATGCTGTACGTTAGTGTACTGTACGTTAGTATGCTGTACGTTAGTATGCTGTACGTTAGTGTGCTGTACGTTAGTGTACTGTACGTTAGTGTGCTGTACGTTAGTATGCTGTACGTTAGTGTACTGTACGTTAGTATGCTGTACGTTAGTATGCTGTACGTTAGTGTACTGTACGTTAGTGTACTGTACGTTAGTGTGCTGTACGTTAGTATGCTGTACGTTAGTATGCTGTACGTTAGTATGCTGTACGTTAGTGTGCTGTACGTTAGTGTGCTGTACGTTAGTGTGCTGTACGTTAGTGTGCTGTACGTTAGTATGCTGTACGTTAGTATGCTGTACGTTAGTGTGCTGTACGTTAGTGTACTGTACGTTAGTATGCTGTACGTTAGTTTGCGGTACGTTAGTATGCTGTACGTTAGTGTACTGTACGTTAGTATGCTGTACGTTAGTGTACTGTACGTTAGTGTGCTGTACGTTAGTGTACTGTACGTTAGTATGCTGTACGTTAGTGTACTGTACGTTAGTATGCTGTACGTTAGTGTGCGGTACGTTAGTGTGCTGTACGTTAGTATGCTGTACGTTAGTATGCTCTACGTTAATGTGCTGTACGTTAGTGTGCTGTACGTTAGTATGCTGTACGTTAGTATGCTGTACGTTAGTGTGCTGTACGTTAGTATGCTGTACGTTAGTGTGCAGTACGTTAATGTGCTGTACGTTAGTGTGCTGTACGTTAGTGTGCTGTACGTTAATGTGCTGTAGGTTAGTATGCTGTACGTTAGTGTGCTGTACGTTAATGTGCTGTACGTTAGTATGCTGTACGTTAGTGTGCCGTACGTTAATGTGCCGTACGTTAGTATGCCGTACGTTAGTATGCCGTACGTTAGTATGCCGTACGTTAGTATGCGGTACGTTAGTGTGCTGTACCTTAGTGTGCGGTACGTTAGTATGCGGTACGTTAGTATGCGGTACGTTAATGTGCTGTACGTTAGTGTGCTGTACGTTAGTATGCTGTACGTTAATGTGCTGTACGTTAGTATGCTGTACGTTAATGTGCTGTACGTTAGTATGCTGTACGTTAGTGTGCTGTACGTTAGTATGCTGTACGTTAGTGTGCAGTACGTTAATGTGCTGTACGTTAGTATGCTGTACGTTAGTGTGCTGTACGTTAATGTGCTGTAGGTTAGTATGCTGTACGTTAGTGTGCTGTACGTTAATGTGCTGTACGTTAGTATGCTGTACGTTAGTGTGCTGTACGTTAATGTGCCGTACGTTAGTATGCCGTACGTTAGTATGCCGTACGTTAGTATGCCGTACGTTAGTATGCGGTACGTTAGTGTGCTGTACGTTAGTGTGCGGTACGTTAGTATGCGGTACGTTAGTATGCGGTACGTTAATGTGCTGTACGTTAGTGTGCTGTACGTTAGTATGCTGTACGTTAATGTGCTGTACGTTAGTATGCTGTACGTTAATGTGCTGTACGTTAGTGTGCTGTACGTTAGTGTGCTGTACGTTAGTATGCTGTACGTTAGTGTGCAGTACGTTAATGTGCTGTACGTTAGTATGCTGTACGTTAGTGTGCTGTACGTTAATGTGCTGTAGGTTAGTATGCTGTACGTTAGTGTGCTGTACGTTAATGTGCTGTACGTTAGTATGCTGTACGTTAGTGTGCTGTACGTTAATGTGCCGTACGTTAGTATGCCGTACGTTAGTATGCCGTACGTTAGTATGCCGTACGTTAGTATGCGGTACGTTAGTGTGCTGTACGTTAGTGTGCGGTACGTTAGTATGCGGTACGTTAGTATGCGGTACGTTAATGTGCTGTACGTTAGTGTGCTGTACGTTAGTATGCTGTACGTTAGCATGCTGTACGTTAGCATGCTGTACGTTAATGTGCTGTACGTTAATGTGCTGTACGTTAATGTGCTGTACGTTAATGTGCTGTACGTTAATGTGCTGTACGTTAGTATGCTTTACGTTAGTGTGCTGTACGTTAGTGTGCTGTACGTTAGTGTGCTGTACGTTAGCGTGCAGGACGTTAGCATGCTGTACGTTAGTGTGCTGTACGTTAGCGTGCGGTACGTTAGCATGCTGTACGTTAGCATGCTGTACGTTAGCATGCTGTACGTTAGCGTGCTGTACGTTAGTGTGCTGTACGTTAGCGTGCTGTACGTTAGCATGCTGTACGTTAGCATGCTGTACGTTAGCATGCTGTACGTTAGCATGCTGTACGTTAGTATGCAGGACGTGCTGAGGTACTCTGTGTGTTCTTCATGGTTCTAGATAGGTCACTCCACCATGGCATCTCTCTGACTCTCTCTCTCTCTCTGTCTGTCTGTCTGTCTGTCTGTCTGTATGTCTGTTGCTATAGAAACGGAGAGGAAGAAAGGGACTGATTCATCAGAGAGTTCACACTGGAGTGAAACCCTACAGCTGTGATGAATGTGGAGCAGCTTTCACTACATCAAGATACCTGAAGACACATCACCGTATTCACACTGGAGAGAAACCCTACAGCTGTGATGAATGTGGAGCAGCTTTCACCACATCAGGATACCTGAAAATACATCAACGTATTCACACTGGAGAGAAACCCTACAGCTGTGATGAATGTGGAGCAGCTTTCACGCAATCAGGTGCCCTAAAAATACATCAACGTATTCACACTGGAGAGAAACCCTACAGATGTGATGAATGTGGAGCAGCTTTCACTCAATCAGGTGCCCTAAAAACACATCAACGCATTCACACTGGAGAGAAACCTTACAGATGTGATGAATGTGGAGCAGCTTTCGCTAAATCAGGTGCCCTAAAAATACATCAACGCATTCACACTGGAGAGAAACCTTACAGATGTGATGAATGTGGAGCAGCTTTCGCTAAATCAGGTGCCCTAAAAATACATCAACTCATTCACACTGGAGAGAAACTTTACAGCTGTGATGAATGTGGAGCAGCTTTCACTCAATCAGGTGCCCTAAAAATACATCAACGCATTCACACTGGAGAGAAACCTTACAGATGTGATGAATGTGGAGCAGCTTTCACTCAATCAGGTGCCCTAAAAACACATCAACGCATTCACACTGGAGAGAAACCGTACTGGTGTGACCAATGTGGGAAAACTTTCACTACATCAAGTGCCCTAAAAAAACATCAACGTATTCACACTGGAGAGAAACCGTACTGGTGTGACCAATGTGGGAAAACTTTCACCAGTAAGGATAATCTACAAGTCCACCAACGCATTCACACTGGAGAGAAACCGTACTGGTGTGACCAATGTGGGAAAACTTTCACCAGTAAGGATAATCTACAAGTCCACCAACTCACTCACACTGGAGAGAAACCGTACTGGTGTGACCAATGTGGGAAAACTTTCACCAGTAAGGATAATCTACAAGTCCACCAACGTCTTCACACTGGAGAGAAACCGTACTGGTGTGACCAATGTGGGAAAACTTTTTCTGTGGATAGTTCCCTTAAAGTTCACCAACTCACTCACACTGGAGAGAAACCTTACTGGTGTGACCAATGTGGGAAAACTTTCACCCGTAAGGATCATCTACAAGTCCACCAGCGCATTCACACTGGAGAGAAACCGTACTGGTGTGACCAATGTGGGAAAACTTTTTCTCAGGGTGGTCACCTTAAATCCCACCAACGTCTTCACGCTGCATCGTTGTGAACATGTTTCAGAGTGTGAACAAAGGTCTAAGTATACTTGGTTTATAGTGACAAGTATACAGAAGTCTAAGTACACTTGGTTTATACTGACAAGTATACAGAAAAGTCTAAGTATACTTGGGTTATACTGCCAAGTATACAGAAAAGTCTAAGTATATTTGGTTTATACTGACAAGTATACAGAAAAGTCTAAGTATACTTGCTTTATACTGACAAATATACAGTAAAGTCTAAGTATACTTGGTTTATACTGACAGGTATACAGAAAAGTCTAAGTATAATTGGTTTATACTGACAAGTATACAGAAAAGTCTAAGTACACTTGGTTTATACTGACAAATATACAGTAAAGTCTAAGTATACTTGGTTTATACTGACAAGTATACAGAAAAGTCTAAGTACACTTGGTTTATACTGACAAGTATACAGTAAAGTCTAAGTATACTTGGTTTATACTGACAAGTATACAGAAAAGTCTAAGGGTACTTGGTTTATACTGACAAGTATACAGAAAAGTCTAAGTGTACTTGGTTTATACTGACAAGTATACAGTAAAGTCTAAGTATACTTGGTTTATACTGACAAGTATACAGAAAGGTCTCAATATTGTTGTGGAAATTCTGCTACAAAGATCTGTATTTCCCGGTGAGAAAGAGAAATAAAGAATTAGAGTATACTCAGAGTTGTCTTTGTCTTATTTATTAGCAGTCAGGATTCTTGCAGGAAGACACAAAGTACAGAGTACACAGTCAGAGTGCAGTCTGCAGGTTTGTGCCCCGTTTCTGGGTTTACAGTAGGTTTTTAAGCTGTACAAACTATGACACACCCTGATTCCTCACATACCTATGATATCTTGTGTCAGACACTGACAGAGACAGAGGAGTCTTATCTGTCAGATGTACTTCAAGTATGACCTTGAAGACTCAGGCTGCACATAGTTTGCTGGAACACATGACCCTGAACAGCAAAGACAGTCTGTCCGTCTCATGCACCTTGGAGTATGTTCGTGTGGTATACATGGTTAAAACTATTTTTATCATTACAAGATATAATCTCTCCACCTAGTCCTGGGTCTTCCAGGTGTTCCAGGGGGCATCCTTACTAGATGCCCGAACCACCTCAACTGGCTCCTTTCAGACTTTTTAAGACATTTTTTTGGACATTTTTCAGACTTTTGTTTTCAAACTTTTTTTTTTACATTTCTCAGACTTTTATTTCAGACTTTTTTTTTTTTAGACATTTTTCAGACTTTTTTTTCTGACATTTTTCAGACAATTTTTTTCGTACATTACAGTATACTTGGTTTATACTGACAAGTCATCACTGATCCTCACCTTTATGTTTTTCAGGGAGAGTTGACATGCACTCATGGATCTAAATTCAACTACTATGGATGGGAGATTGGTCAACCAGACAACGCTGGTGGAGACCAGGACTGCGTCGAGTCGGACATGGCGAGTAAGGAAAGATAGAGGCGTAAAGAAAGGGTGTAGTTATAAGAATGGATGGGGGGGCCAAAAAAATTCACTTTTTAATATGAAAAAAATCTGTAACCCTGAATAACTTATTATTAAATTTGTCCCAGTGCTGCAATGACATGAACCTGACAGTTATATAAATATTTAATACATTTTCAGGAACACAAGTTTTTGCTGATTTCCATGGTCCTGATGCCACTAAATGTGATGTTTTCTGTCTATTCTTTTCCAGTGTGGGGATATATGTCTATGTTCCAATCCATCTTGGTTTTTGGATATAAGAACTGAAGCTCACTCTGCTCCTTCAGCATTATAGCATGGAAATGTAAATGTCAGTGATAATAAGACAGTGCAGCTGCTTCATCTAGTGGATGGTTGTTGATCATGTTCAGTTATTGTGGAAACTGTTTTGAGAGGAGTTCATTCAACTGTATGATCATTTTTGTTTGATCATTGAGTTCTGTAACGCTGTTTTAATCATCAAAATGAGATATTTAGGCTACACATCAGATTCTATTTTTTTTAAAGCTTCCTGTGTATTTGGACCTTGGGAACTACAGGGTCCACAGACTGAAAACTTTATCATGAAAAACTTGCACCATCTCCATTTTTATTTTTGGCTTTAATTGAAGAAAATTATAAATACAAATATGATAACATATAAGAACAAGAAGGGGGATTTTGTTTTTAATTTATTTATTTAAATTCATTTTAGATTTTTATACATTTTATTTTATTTTTTCATTCTATATTATTTTATTTTATATAATATATTTTGGATTAGTTATATTTTGTTTTGTTTTATTTTATTTAAGATTTTTTATGCTTTATATTATTATATTTAATATTAAATAATTTCGATTTTTACATATTTTAATAATTTACATTTTTTATTTTATTTTTATTTATTTTTTTTATTTTATTTAACATTTTTTATGTTTTATTTCATTTCATTTTAGATTTTTTTACGTTTTTATTTGATTTTTAATTTAATTCTATATGATATATATCAGATTTGTTTTATTTGATTTTGTTTTATTTGATTTTGTTTTGTTTTATTTTCCATTTTTATTTAAGATTTTAGATATTAATGTTTTATTTTATTTTATTTCAGTTAAGATTTTTATAAGTTTTATTTTATTTTTATTTTTTCCGTTTCTATTATTTTACTTTATATTATATATTTTAGATTTGTTATGTTTTATTTAAGGTTTTACTTTATTTTATTTTGTTTTATTTTATTCTATTTTAGATTTTTTTTTATGTTTTATATTATTTAATTTTATATTATGTCTTTTCGATGTTTTATAAATTACCAATGGGAAGTACTACCACCTAGTATTGGAAATACTACCCTCTAGTATATGTAGAATAATGTAGCTTTTTGTCATTTCAGGAAGGAAAGTTTACATAGCTATTGTATTTATCTTTCTTTAACCTGCTCTGTATAACTAAGTCAAATTCCTGTGTACATTGTACATTTGGCGAATACAGCGATTGTGATTCTGATCTAAATCAGGGTCGGATCTTTAAAGGACTGTCTTATACTGTATATACTGTACTGTGTATACTGTACTGTATATACTGTACTGTATATACTGTACTGTATTTACTGTACTGTATTTACTGTACTGTATTTACTGTACTGTATTTACTGTACTGTATATACTGTACTGTATTTACTGTACTGTATATAATGTACTGTATATACTGTACTGTATATACTGCTGTATATACTGTACTGTATATAATGTACTGTATATACTGTACTGTATATACTGTACTGTATATACTGTACTGTATTTACTGTACTGTATATAATGTACTGTATATACTGTACTGTATATACTGTACTGTATATACTGTACTGTATTTACTGTACTGTACTGTATTTACTGTACTGTATTTACTGTACTGTATATACTGTACTGTATTTACTGTACTGTATATAATGTACTGTATATACTGTATATACAGTACAGTATATACAGTACAGAATATACTGTACTGTATTTACTGTACTGTATATACTGTACTGTGTATACTGTACTGTATATACTGTACTGTGTATACTGTACTGTATATACTGTACTGTATATACTGTACTGTATATACTGTACTGTACTCTCTTCCTGCCTCCTGTTGCACATTTTCTGGTGTCCACAGACTCTTTCCAGCAGCACAAACTGACCTTTAGCTGTGAGCTGTTTATTTCCTGCTGCAGATTAATGCTGATCACAGATCAGACCTGCCTCCTTCTTTAATTGGGTTAAGCCTCCCTGTTGCAGCAACAGTCGAATTCAGTGAAAGCTCTATTGTTCCTGTGGTTTTGCTGTGATTAAAAGCGTGACAGAATATAACTGTGGAAGAAACAGGACTCTGTGTTTTTAGGCTGATGATGATGATGAGGAGGAGGAAGAGGAGGGAAGAGGAAGGACTGAGGAGATAAGAAGGGCAAAATCTCACAGCTGACTTTAACAAGAAAAGTGACACATAATGTGTTTAAAAACCTAAAACCTGAGTCCAGGTAGGATAATCTGATCAGTGCATCTCACACAAAACTCTCAATACTCAGATATCAGTAGAAGTAGTACTACCCCAGTGTAGAAATACTCTGTTACAAGTGAAAGTCCTGAATTCTAAATAAGTAAAAGTACAAAACGAATAGCATCAAAATATTAACTTAAAGTACCAAAAGTAAAAGCACTCATTCTGCAGAATAATCTATATTTTATTATTTTATTAAAATGATTGATGCATTAATGTGTTCATCACTTTAATGTTGCAGCTGGTAAAGTTGGAGCTCAGTTTATTGACTTTATATACTGCTGGTAGTTTAATTTATAATAAAACATGTATTATAATAGTGACAATATGACGGTGTAACTGCTCCATCTAGTGGCTGCTTATTGATCATGTTCAGTTATCGTTGTTTCAGAGAGGAGTTGAACTGTTTCATCATTCTGGAGGATGTAGTTTGTGTTGACACTGACCTCTCTTCTTCTTCTTCTTCTTCTCCTCTTCATCAGTTCTGTAAGTCAGCGAGGAAGCTGTTGCTGAGTCGGCGTGTTGCCAAGGCGACGGCGGTGCTGGGGGGGTGTCTGCTCCTCTACCTCGGGGCTGTGACCGCCTGCTCTGCTGTGCTGGCCGTCCTGCTGCCCTTCCTCATCTGGATGGCTGCATGAACACATCATACTGAGTGTATAGATTGTTGTGGAAATTCTGCTACAAAGATCTGTAGTTCCTGGTGAGAAAGAGAAATAAAGAATTAGAGTGTACTCAGAGTTGTCTTTGTCTTATTTATTAGCAGTCAGGATTCTTGCGAGAACACACAGAGTACAGAGTACACAGTCAGAGTGCAGGTCTGCAGGCTTGTGACTTTTTTTTCGAACATTTTTCAGATTTTTTTTTGGACATTTTTTTTCAGACTTTTTTTTCGGACATTTTTTTTCAGACATTTTCTTTTTTGGACATTTTTCAGAATTTTTTTTTTTTGATTTTTTTTTCAGACATTTTTTTTTAAACTTTTTTTTCAGACTTTTTTTTTTACTTTTTATCAGACATTTTTTTTTCTAACATTTTTCAGACATTTTTTTTTGGACATTTCAGACTTTATTTTGGACATTTTTCACACATTTTTTTTTTGGACTTTTTTTTCACACATTTTCTTTTTTGGACATTTTTCACACATTTTTTTTCTAACATTTTCAGAAATGTTTTTTTCGGACAATTTTCAGGAATTTTTTTCCTACTTTTTTTTCAGAATTCCTTTTTTCCAACATTTCTCAGAAAAAAAATGTTCGGCCTTTTTTCAGAAGTTTATTTTCAGACATTTTTTTTCAGACATTTTTCAGACTTTTTTTCGGATATATTTTTTTTTAGACTTTACATTTTTCAGACATTTTTTTTTTGACTTTTTTTTCAGACATTTTTTTTTTACTTTTTTTTCAGACTTTTTTTTTTCTAAAAATTTTCAGAAATTTTTTTTTTGACATTTTTCAGACTTTATTTTGTATATTTTTCAGAAATTTATTTTTTTTTACTTTTTTTTCAGACTTTTTTCAGACTTTTTCTTCAGACATTTTCTTTTTTGGACATTTTTCAGACATTTTTTTTCAGACATTTTTTTGCAGACATTTTTCAGACTTTTTTTCAGACATTTCTTTCAGACATTTTTCAGACTTTTATTCGGACATTTTTTTTCAGACTTTTTTTTTTTACTTTTTTTTCGGACTTTTTTTAGACTTTTTTTTCAGACATTTTCTTTTTTGGACATTTTTCAGACATTTTTTTTTGGGACTTTTTTTTCAGACTTTTTTTTTAATATTATTCAGACATTTTTTTTCAGACATTTTTCAGACTTTTTTTCATACATTTGTTTTCAGACATTTTTCAGACTTTTTTTCGGACATTTTTTTTCAGACTTTATTTTGGACATTTTTCAGACATTTTATTTTTTGACTTTTTTTTCGGACTTTTTTCGGACTTTTTTTTCAGACATTTTCTTTTTTGGACATTTTCAGACATTTTTTTTTTTATTTTTTTTTCACACCTTTTTTTTCAGACCTTTTTTTTTTTACTTTTTTTTTCAGACATTTTTCAGACTTTTCTTTTCAGACTTTTTTTTTTCGGCCATTTTTCAGACATTTTTGATATAATCTCTCCACCTAGTCCTGGGTCTTCCCCGTGGCCTCCTCCCAGCTGGTCGTGCCTCCAGGGGGGGGGGGTCATCCTTACTAGATGCCCGAACCACCTCAACTGGCTCCTTGCTGCCTTAGCAACAGTAACTAAGGGGGGCGGGGCTGAGGGAGCAGCGAGACGTTGAAGGCATCGCGAGAACACGGAGGCTCCGCGAGATTTGTAGCGGATAGAATCCAGAGTGAGTCCAGCAGACACAGCGGAGACCTGCAGGATCTCAGAGACCAGAACCAGGACCAGGACCAGGACCAGGACCAGGACCAGGACCAGGACCAGGACCAGGACCAGGACCAGGATCAGGATCAGGAGCACTACAAGAGCGGAATGGAGGAGGACCAGCAGAACCCGGAGCAGCGGAGCAACAAGGTCCCCAGGAGAGCAGCAGCAGGCTCCTCCTCTGATCCCTCGGATGTTCAGGTCAGTGTTCATGACTTCATGGCTTCTAGTCGGCCATTTTTGGAGATTCTGAACGGAAACAACGCTTCCTGATTGTTGTCTCACAGCTCTGCCCGTCCTCTCTGGTGCTCAGGGTTTTACCCTTATCATGTTTTGACTTACACAGTTCCTCTGGCATCTCTGACCTTGGTTGCCATAGCGACTGGCTCTATGATCCCTCCTACAGACACAGCTGTAAAGATAACGGTGGAGCTTACTAGACAGGACTCCAACCCAATAATGTCAACAGAGATATGATATTCAAATTATTATTAATACCAAAACATGGCGTTGAGTCCACCTCCTGTTGTCTCTCTCTAACACACTCACAGCTCCTCGTCTCTGTAATCGTCTCAGTCTGAAGTCCAAAAGTCAAAATTTATTGAAGAAACATAGATGTAAATATTATTTATATGTTTATTGATTATGTGTTTATTGATTGGCCTTTTTTCACAAGAAAAAGTGTCAACAATAGTCTTTCTGTGTTGTTATTTTACAGATGTTGAAGGAGTGTTCCATCCCGCTGACACGGGTCAGGATCAGCAGTGACGCCGTCGGACCCTCAGCAGCTGTTCCAAAAGGCCAAAAGGTCATCTGCAGGTTCCTTTTCTCTGTTAGTTCAGGCCTTATATATATTAAAGTGTCCTCTTCTTCCTTAAATACTCTAAATTTATATATTTATAGTATGCTGTACGTTAGTATGCTGTACGTTAGCATGCTGTACGTTAGTATGCTGTACGTTAGTATGCTGTACGTTAGTGTGCTGTACGTTATTGTGCTGTACGTTAGCATGCTGTACGTTAGTATGCGGTATGTAAGCATGCGGGACCTTAGCATGCTGTACGTTAGCATGCAGGACGTTAGCATGCTGTACGTTAGCATGCAGGACGTTAGTGTGCTGTACGTTAGTGTGCTGTACGTTAGCGTGCTGTACGTTAGCGTGCTGAACGTTAGCGGGCTGTACGTTAGCGTGCTGTACGTTAGCGTGCTGTATGTTAGCGGACTGTACGTTAGTGTGCTGTACGTTATTGTGCTGTACGTTAGCGTGCTGTACGTTAGCGTGCTGTACGTTAGGGTGCTGTACGTTAGAGTGCTGTACGTTAGCATGCTGTACGTTAGCATGCTGTACGTTAGTATGCGGTATGTAAGCGTGCTGAACGTTAGCATGCTGTACGTTAGCATGCTGTACGTTAGCATGCTGTACGTTAGCATGCAGGACGTTAGCATGCTGTACGTTAGCATGCTGTACGTTAGCATGCTGTACGTTGGCATGCGGTACGTTGGCATGCGGTACGTTGGCATGCTGTACGTTGGCATGCTGTACGTTAGCATGCGGTACGTTAGCATGCGGTACGTTAGCATGCTGTACATTAGCATGCGGTACGTTAGCATAGGGTACGTTAGCATGCTGTACGTTAGCATGCGGTACGTTAGCATGCTGTACGTTAGCATGCGGTACGTTAGCATGCTGTACGTTAGCATGCTGTACGTTAGCATGCTGTACGTTAGCATGCTGTACGTTAGCATGCGGTACGTTAGCATGCTGTACGTTAGTATGCAGGACGTGCTCAGGTACTCTGTATGTTCTTCATGGTTCTAGATAGTTCGCTCCACCATGGCATCTCTCTGACTCTCTCTCTGTCTGTCTGTATGTCTGTTGCTATAGAAACGGAGAGGAAGAAAGGGACTAATTCATCAGAGAGTTCACACTGGAGAGAAACTGCACAGCTGTGATGAATGTGGAGCAGCTTTCGCTAAATCAGGTGCCCTAAAACCACATCAACGCATTCACACTGGAGAGAAACCCTACAGATGTGATGAATGTGGAGCAGCTTTCACTCAGTCAGGTGCCCTAAAAATACATCAACGCATTCACACTGGAGAGAAACCCTACAGCTGTGATGAATGTGGAACAGGTTTCACTGCATCAGGTTACCTGAAAAGACATCAACGTATTCACACTGGAGAGAAACTACACAGCTGTGGTGAATGTGGAGCAGCTTTCACTCAATCAAGTTCCCTAAAAACACATCAACGTATTCACACTGGAGAGAAACCCTACAGCTGTCATGAATGTGGAGCAGCGTTCACTACATCAGGTGCCCTAAAAAATCATCAACGTATTCACACTGGAGAGAAACCTTACAGCTGTGATGAATGTGGAGCAGCTTTCACTACATCAGGTGACCTGAAAATCCATCAACGCATTCACACTGGAGAGAAACCGTACTGGTGTGACCAATGTGGGAAAACTTTTTCTCGGGTTAGTCACCTTATAACACACCAACTCATTCACACTGGAGAGAAACCGTACTGGTGTGACCAATGTGGGAAAACTTTTTCTCGGGATAGTCACCTTAAAGTTCACCAACTCATTCACACTGGAGAGAAACCGTACTGGTGTGACCAATGTGGGAAAACGTTTTCTGTGGATAGTTCCCTTAAAGTTCACCAACTCACTCACACTGGAGAGAAACCGTACTGGTGTGACCAATGTGGGAAAACTTTTTCTCAGAATAGTTCCTTTAGAAGACACCAACGTCTTCACACTGGAGAGAAACCGTACAGCTGTGACCAGTGTGGTAAAACTTTTTCTCAGGGTGGTCACCGTAAATCCCACCAATGTCTTCACGCTGCATCGTTGTGAACATGTTTCAGAGTGTGAACAAAAGTCTAAGTATACTTGGTTTATACTGACAAGTATACAGAAAAGTTTAAGTATACTTGGTTTATACTGACAAGTATACAGAAAAGTCTAAGTATACTTGGTTTATACTGACAAGTATACAGAAAAGTCTAAGTGTACTTGGTTTATACTGACAAGTATACAGTAAAGTCTAAGTACACTTGGTTTATACTGAAAAAGTGTACAGAAAAGTCTAAGTGTACTTGGTTTATACTGACAAGTATACAGAAAAGTCTAAGTGTACTTGGTTTATACTGACAAGTATACAGTAAAGTCTAAGTATACTTGGTTTATACTGACAAGTATACAGAAAAGTCTAAGTATACTTGGTTTATACTGACAAATATACAGTAAAGTCTAAGTATACTTGGTTTATACTGACAAGTATACAGAAAAGTCTAAGGGTACTTGGTTTATACTGACAAGTATACAGAAAAGTCTAAGTGTACTTGGTTTATACTGACAAGTATACAGAAAAGTCTAAGTACACTTGGTTTATACTGACAAGTATACAGAAAAGTCTAAGTATACTTGGTTTATACTGAAAAGTATACAGAAAAGTCTAAGTATACTTGGGTTATACTGCCAAGTATACAGAAAAGTCTAAGTACACTTGGTTTATACTGACGAGTATACAGAAAAGTCTAAGTATATTTGGTTTATACTGACAAGTATACAGAAAAGTCTAAGTACACTTGGTTTATACTGACAAGTATACAGAAAAGTCTAAGTATACTTGGTTTATACTGACGAGTATGCAGAAAAGTCTAAGTATACTTGGTTTATACTGACAAGTATACAGAAAAGTCTAAGTGTACTTGGTTTATACTGACAAGTATGAAGAAAAGTCTAAGTAAACTTGGTTTATACTGACAAGTATGAAGAAAAGTCTAAGTAAACTTGGTTTATACTGACAAGTATACAGAAAGGTCTCAGTATTGTTGTGGAAATTCTGCTACAAAGATCTGTATTTCCCGGTGAGAAAGAGAAATAAAGAATTAGAGTATACTCAGAGTTGTCTTTGTCTTATTTATTAGCAGTCAGGATTCTTGCAAGAAGACACAAAGTACAGAGTACACAGTCAGAGTGCAGTCTGCAGGTTTGTGCCCCGTTTCTGGGTTTAGAGTAGGTTTTTAAGCTGTACAAACTATGACACTCCCTGATTCCTCACATACCTATGATATCTTGTGTCAGACACTGACAGAGACAGAGGAGTCTTATCTGTCAGATGTACGTCAAGTATGACCTTGAAGACTCAGGCTGCACATAGTTTGCTGGAACAAATGACCCTGAACAGCAGAGACAGCCTATCCGTCTCATGCACCTTAGAGAATGTTCGTGTGGTTTACATGGTTAAAACAATTTTTATCATTACAAGATATAATCTCTCCACCTAGTCCTGGGTCTTCCAGGTGTTCCAGGGGGCATCCTTACTAGATTCCCGAACCACCTCAACTGGCTCCTTTCAGACATTTTTAAGACATTTTTTTGGACATTACCACACATTTTTCTGATTTTTTTTCAGACATTTTTCTGATTTTTTTTTCGTACATTTTTCAGACTTTTTTTTCTGACATTTTTCAGACTTTGTTTTTTGACATTTTTCAGAATTTTTTTCGGACCTTTTTCTGATTTTTTTTCAGACATTTTTCAGACAATTTTTTTCGGACATTACAGTATACTTGGTTTATACTGACAAGTCATCACTGCTCCTCACCTTTGTGTTTTTCAGGGAGAGTTTACATTTACTGATGGATCTAAATTCAACCACTATGGATGGGAGATTGGTCAACTATGCTTTATATTATTTTATTTAATGTTATATAATTAAAAAAATTGTATTTTTTATTTTACGTTTTATTTGATTTAGTTTTGTTTCATTTTATTTTACATTTTTTATTTTATTTTACATTTTTTATGTTTTATTTCATTTCTTTTTACATTTTTTTACGTTTTTATTTGATTTTTAATTTTAATTTTAATTTTATATGATATATATCAGATTTGTTTTATTTGACTTTGTTTTGTTTTATTTTCCATTTTCATTTTAGATTTGAGATATTTATGTTTTATTTTATTTCAGTTTAGATTTTCATAAGTTTTATTTTCCATTTTTATTTTAGACTAGTTATTTATGTTTTATTTTATTTTATTTCATTAAGATTTTTATAAGTTTTATTTTATTTTTATTTTTTCAGTTTCTATTATTTTATTTTATATTATGTATTTTAGATTTGTTATGCTTTATTTAAGGTTTTTTCTTTATTTTATTTTGTTTTATTTGATTCTATTTTAGATTTTTTTTTATGTTTATATTATTATATTTAATATTATATAATTTAGATTTTTTTATGTTTTATTTTATTTTATTTTATTTAGTTTTTTTTCATTTTATTTTACATTTTTTATTTTATTTTACATTTTGCATGTTTTATTTCATTTCATTTTAGATTTATTTACGTTTTAATTTTATTTTATATGATATATATCAGATTTGTTTTATTTCATTTTGTTGTATTTGATTTTGTTTTGTTTTATTTTCCATTTTTATTTTAGATTTGAGATATTTATGTTTTATTTTATTTAAGTTTAGATCTTTATAAGTTTTATTTTCCATTTTCTTTTTAGACTCCAGATATTTATGTTTTATTTCATTTTATTTCAGTTAAGATTTTTATAAGTTTTATTTTTTTTTTTTTTCAGTTTCTATTAATTTATTTTATATTATATATTGTAGATTTGTTGTGTTTTATTTAAGGTTTTTACTTTATTTTATTTTGTTTTAATTTATTCTATTTTAGATTTTTTTATGTTTTATATTATTTAATTTTATATGATGTCTCTTAGATGTTTTATTTTTAAATTTTATTTTATATGATGTATATCAGATTTGTTTATTTCATTTTGTTTTGTTTTATTTTGTTTTGTTTTATTTTCCATTTTTATTTTGGATTTTAGATATTTATGTTTTATTTTATTTCAGTTTAGATTTTTATAAGTTTTATTTTCCATTTTTATTTTAGACTAGTTTTATTTTATTTTTTCAGTTTTTATTATTTTATTTTATATTATATATTGTAGATTTGTTATGTTTTATTAAAGTTTTTTTCTTTATTTTATTTTGTTTTATTTTATTCTATTTTAGATTTTTTTATGTTTTATATCATTTAATTTTATATTATGTCTCTTAGATGTTTTATTTTTAAATTTTAGTTTATATGATGTATATCAGATTTGTTTATTTCATTTTGTTTTGTTTTATTTTGTTTTGTTTTATTTTCCATTTTTATTTTGGATTTTAGATATTTATGTTTTATTTTATTTCAGTTTAGATTTTTATAAGTTTTATTTTCCATTTTTATTTTAGACTAGTTTTATTTTATTTTTTCAGTTTTTATTATTTTATTTTATATTATATATTGTAGATTTGTTATGTTTTATTAAAGTTTTTTTCTTTATTTTATTTTGTTTTATTTTATTCTATTTTAGATTTTTTTATGTTTTATATCATTTAATTTTATATTATGTCTCTTAGATGTTTTATTTTTAAGTTTTATTTTATTTATTTTAAAGTTTTTTTTTTTTTATTATTTTATTTTAGATTATATATGTTAGAATTTCTATATTTTATATTAACTTTTTTTATTTTATGTCAGATTTATTATGTTTTATTATTATTTATTTTTTATTTTACGTACGTATCTACGTTTCTAAATGTGGTCCCGCCTTCCGTGCCCCCAGATAACCGTTCTGATTGGCTAAGAGGGGCCCGGCCTTCATGTCAATCATCATTTCCGCCAGTTGATACGAGCAGAGCCGTATTCGGAGTAAATAGAGAAGTTTTCTTTCCAGGTGAGTTTTTTAACCTCCGGTAAAGTTTGAATTGACGCACGTCAGTAACATAACATCACTTATTATATATCTGAACTGTTGCTGGTTGATGTTGTAGTTCCGTTAAAACAGATAAACGGTTAACTGAGAGGAGAAATGGCGGCAGAACGAGCCGGTAAGAGTTTATCTTTTAATGCTAATTAAAGAAGCTAACCGTTAGCCGTTAGCATAACTTGTTGCTAACGTTTAACGGCGGCTAGCTTTTAGCTTGTGATGTTTTGTGTGCGTTTTACTGCTCTAATATACTCTAACTAACTTCTTCACACTACTGTGGCTCAATGGTTGGTACCGGGGGCCTTTCAGGGGCCCTTGAACCGGCTCCAAGCGGTCCACCGGAAGTGACGTCAGCTAACTAAACAGTAGCTAGTTTAAGCTAACTTCCATTTTCAATTTCTGAACTCTTATTTTCAGTAACGTTGGAGCAAAACAAGTGTTTTTGATGATGGATTTCTCCCTGACATGTCAGATTGGGTTGTTGGGGGTAAGGCTGTTTTAACTTAATGCGGCAGTATGCAAACATTTTTTGGCATAATTTGGCAAAAATCCCATAATAACCTTTCATCATATTGTAATTCAAGTGTTCTGAGAGAAAACTAGACTTCTGCTCCTCCTCATGGCTCTGTTTTCAGGGTTTAGAAAACAATCTAGCCCGTGACGGCAGATTTTGACCAATCACAGGTCATTTCAGAGAGAGAGAGCGTTCCTATTGGCTGTGCTCCGGTCATGTCACCAGAACTTGGCTTCCTTCAACAGATTTTACAACGGCGGCGTCACAAACTTTCTCATTTTACAGCTAAACAGTAACTACAAGATGATTCTGAGAACATCTGAGGAGAGAAATAGTCATTACAGTAACAGAATATTGATTCATATTTGATCAGCGCTGCCTAGTTTGACCGTTTGGTCGGAGTTCAGAGTGATTGACAGCCGGCTCTCATAGACTGCAGCTGGACAGCGGACCTTGTTTTCCTCCGGTAAGTGAAATCCTTCAGATGCCGTTAGGAGCACCGGAGGACACAGTAGGACACAGAGGAACAGGATTTAACTCAGGTTACATGTTTCATGTTCTACTGTCACCATATAGCGGCCGTTTAATAAAAATAACTTTTTTAAATCATATTTGCGCCAATATCGCATACTGCAGCTTTAACTTAAGTTGGTTACTGTGAATATATGATTTACATACTGACAGTTCATTTAAAATCATATGATAGTAATTCTGCAGTTTGTCTGTGGCTCTGAGAGAGTCAGGTAAATTAATACCCTGTTCCTAGTATTGGAAGAAGTATTCAGATCCTTTACTTCAGTAAAAGAACTAATACCACACTGGAAATGCTCCACTACAAGTAAAAGACCTACATTAAAAACCTTACTAAAGTAAAGTATTGATTTTTTATGTTCTATATGACCTTTTTTTTTTTTTTTTAGATTTTTCTACATTTTATTTTGTTTTAAATTGAATTTAATTATATATTTATCATATTTAATATGTTTTATTTTATTTTGTTTTATTTGATTTGACATGTTTATGTTTTATTGTATTTTATTTTTATTTTTATTTTTTCAGTTTCTATTATTTTATTTTATATTATATATTTTATATTTGTTATGTTTATGCCACCAAATGAGAAATGTTTGACTTCTGTGTTAGCTTGAGCACTAATGAATTCTTGATTTCTAACACTTGAAGGCAGATTTGTTGTCATTAAATTCAGAAATCAAACCAAGTAATTCTTCCCAGCTGTAGTTTAGAGCGTCGTACGACCTGAATGTTGACAGTTAGCTGTTGTGTTTGTTGGACAGACGGAGACAGAGAGTCAGACGGAGACATGGAGGGAGACTCGGGTAAAGTCAGCCCGCTGATGGGGGAGGACGAGTTCAAGGCGTCCTGCGCCAAAGAGATGGCTCTGCTCGATCTGATGGAGAAGACGGGATACAACATGGTGCAGGAGAACGGACAGAGGAAGTACGGTGGACCGCCCCCAGGTGTGTGTGTGTGTGTGTGTGTGTGTGTGTGTGAGTGTGAAGACCATGAAAACAGGAAATACACCAAGAAGAAAGCCAGAATCAGTGCTGTGTTTTGATTAGGGCTGGCAATCCTGAACCGCTCTAATCCTGAACGAAACCTGCGTGCAGAAGCTTTGTCAGACGGGTCAAAGCATTATTTTGTGTTTTGAAATTTAAATTATGCAGCTAATGATTAGCCTAATCAGCTGATTTGGCTATGAAATGTCAGAAAATATAGACATGGATGGAGGAGGTGTCAGTGTGTGATGCTACTAGTCATAAGTAAATAAATGTGTATGTATTTCTTGTCCTGTGTGATCAGTTAAACATACTGGGCTGTTGGAACTATACTACTATATTACTGTTTGTAGAAATTAATTTAAAAATGTGATTTAAGTGAATGAAGTTTGGTGTAGATGATTCTTAGATTCAGCTCAGACCTTCAGCTGCAGTAGGTTTTCTGACCCGTACTGGTCTGGGATCAGCTCTGACCAATAAAGTCTGTTTTGCCGCCGCAGGCTGGGAGGGCCCCCCCCCGCCGCGGGGCTGCGAGGTGTTCGTGGGGAAGATCCCCAGAGACCTGTACGAAGACGAGCTGGTCCCTCTGTTCGAGAGAGCCGGCAGGATCTACGAGTTCAGACTGATGATGGAGTTCAGCGGGGAGAACCGCGGCTACGCCTTCGTCATGTACACCAACAGGTAATCCTATTGCGATTCCATATTGCGATTTATTGCGAACTTTTTTAACACTAGATCATTGGAAACAGTTGAATCATACACTTCTAGGGACTTATTTTTTTGAATTATTTTGAAAAGGGGATTTGCACCGTCCCTCATTGTGATTAATGAAGTATTGGTGATTGTGTGTCCAGAGAGGCGGCGCAGAGAGCCATCCAGATGTTGGACAACTCCGAGATCCGTCCGGGGAAGTTCATCGGAGTGTGCGTGAGTCTGGACAACTGCCGCCTCTTCATCGGCTCCATCCCCAAAGACAAGAGGAAGGACGAGATCATGGAGGAGATGACGAAGGTACGTGCACTCACCTGCTCCCCTCACAGTCACATCAACAATACAACAACAATAAGAACAGAAGAAGAAGAAGAAGCATCTTTTTCATATGTATGACTGACAGTTTATCCAGTAAGTGGAAACAAATATTTTGCACGAAACTAAATTAAATTAGTAATATGTTTTTTAGGACTGCATTGCCGTCAATTAACTTGTGGGAAAAGTTGCTTAAATAATCTTTAAAAACTTGGAAACTAAATGTACAAAAATAAGTTGACTGAAATACAGTTAACAGTCGAAAAGCCAAGTTTGTATTACACAGTCTTTATCTGCCTCCACACACCGATAGGTCGTAAACATTTTCTACATGTTTCACTCTAATGTCCTCGTCCTCTCCTTGTGTGTCCCAGGTGACCGATGGCGTGGTGGATGTGATCGTGTATCCCAGCTCCGTAGATAAGAGCAGAAACCGAGGCTTTGCCTTCGTGGAGTATGAATCCCACAAAGCGGCAGCCATGGCCCGGAGGAAGCTCATACCAGGTAACGCACTGTGACTCTCTCTGCATCCGTCTGGTGTCTCCTCCAGCACATCTGGAGAGCTGACTCTGGGTCACTTCCTGTCTTTGTCCAGCAGAGGGAAGCACAGCTCACAACACTGCAGTCAACTGTGTGACTTCAGATGCACTCGTAATGTCCAGTTTATAAGTTACACCGAGCTAAAACTAATGCAGTCTAGTGCAACAGTCCTGCAGTAAATCCTGGATGTAGTTTGTGGCCTTTCTGTTAACACTCTGATATAAATGATGGACAAACTTAGAGAAACTATTAGTCCATAATCTAAATCAGCAGCTATTTTGTATTGATTAAGGAATTGTAAGTATAAATACCAAACAATTCCTCGTTACAGCTTCTTAATTTTGAGGATTTGCTGTTTTTCTTTGACCTATGTGATGGCAAATCAATAATCTGGGTGGTTTGGACTGAATTTTACTCTATTTTCTGGCATTTTATAGGCCGAATAGTTAATCAATTAATCAGGAAAATAATGGGCAGATTAATCTATAACGGAAATTAGTTGTTAGTTGCTGTTTTGGACAAAAGAATAAATGCAATCCAGTTCATCCTCCTGTTGAATCAACACAGACTGAACATTATAACCTTCATGATTCATTACAGGACTGTTGTATTAGACTGTGTTAGATTTAACTCGGTGTACCTAATAAACTGGAGTGTTTAGAGAAATAGACTTTTTCTAATTGCTGATGGGCAGCAGTTTTCACCACTTAATTAATACACAACGATTATTTAGTAAATTCACTAGCCACATGCAGACTGCTGCTGGCTTTCTATTGAGCTCTCTGTGGGCGGTGCTGTCAAAAATCAATGAGCAGGACTGCAGTATTAAGGCAGTGTTGGACTTTTACGGTAATGTAATACAGCGCATTGATTTGTGATGTTTTTAATTCACTGGATTGGCAACAGACACACTTTCCCATCTGGTTATTTGATCTATAAACAGCAGGACATTGCTTAGCAGAGGGAGTAAACTCTCCTCTCCTGTGATCCATTTAAAGCCCGTCTCCACCTCAGGAACCTTCCCAGAGTTTCCACTGGAGGAACCAGAGACTACATGTAATTCTTCTGACATACAGTGGTTCCAGTAAAAGTAGTCATCAAAATAACTACTGAAACAAAATACGTGAGTAACTAAAGACATTGAAAAACACACTACTGTCTTTTATTTGATGTGGATATGACTTGAATTATTTCAACCACAGATAGTCTTCCTCAGTTAAAGGTAAAGAAGTGAACTTTATTATTTGTGATGATCATCATCTCCTGATTAGATAACCTGCCACATATACACCAGACAATACTCCCAGTCTGTGTCTCTCAAAATCTTACATAAAAAACAGCTGCTGTACAGCTAATGTTACTGTAACGTTGGCTAACGTTATGTGGAGAATTTCAGAGCTCAGCGCTGTGAACCGTGGTCCAAACAATCATACTAGAAATAAGTTTATGAGCGCGTTGAACGTTATTGTAACGTTATAACGTACACATTAGCCTGGTGGCTGCAGCGAACGCTGATGAATAATCACGCTCCATCACGAGTGTCCAAAGAAAGCTGTTGTAAACAATCCACTACTAAAAAAGATATAACAAAGGAAGAGTCATTTTGAGACATTTTAATGTGTAAATGTTACATATTACACCTTTAAAGTGGAGGTGGTTTCTATCTCCGGTAAGGTGACCTGTCTCCACTATGATAAGCTGCAGGAAAACCTGAACACTTTCTCTAATTAAATTCCTAAAAAGTGGACATGATAAATATCAGTATTCCATTTAACTCCTCACCTACAGGACAGTGGGAACAGGGATCCAGCCGGGGATGAAATAGTTTGATATCTGAAGGTGTATTGTCAGTATAACTGTGACTGTGATGGTGTTGTGGTCCCGCTGTGTTCAACAGGAACCTTCCAGCTGTGGGGTCACTCCATCCAGGTGGACTGGGCGGAGCCAGAGAAAGACGTGGACGAGGAGGTCATGCAGCGCGTCAGAGTCCTTTATGTAAGTTGCTGTTTTTTTTATTGAATTGAGCGGGTTTGAAGCTGTGATTGGGCTGGAAACTGTTGATCACTGGTGCCCACTTCAACCCGCAGTGTGAAAACTTTCTAAAAAAGCCCCTTTAACTCCGGATCACCCCTAATAACAAGGTGTCCTCCTATGCTGCTCCGCTCTGCAGCCAGAGGTCGGCGTTTTAGGAGGAGAGGGAGAACTCTGAAATATTCAGCAGGGTTGTTTCAGATGAAAGGTGAGAGAGAGAGAGAGAGAGAGCGAAGCAGTGGGGAGGAAAACTCCTCAAGGGGATCAATTACTGTTGAGGGCTGAGATGTGATCTGAGGGCAACAAATAGAAACCCAAAAGCACATTACAGTGGTGGGAGGGGAGAGTATTTTTAGCTTTAGTTAAAACAAAGCTCTGGGTATTGTGTGTATGTGACACACATGTTACACACAGATGTTTCATGTATTACTGATGATTTTATAAACAATGCTGCATGCAGTATTTCAGCATGATTTCTAGGCAGTCATTTAATTTACAGGATAATTCCAGTTAATCACAGCTTGGTTCTTATATTTTCAGTCGATTAGTCGACTAATCGGTCGTGTTGGTCTTTGGTTTTGATCCAACCTTGCAAAGTGAAGAGATGTGTTTCCCTGGCAAACAACACACAATTTTCAGATTTGTTTTCTCTTAAATTTGTGACTTAAATCTCAGAGAATTTATGTATTTTTTTTCATAAATTTGTGATTTTAATCTCAGAGAATTTTGTGTTTTTTTTCTCATAAATTTGTGTCTTTAATCTCAGAGAATTTGAGTTTTTCCTCATAAATTTGTGACTTTATTCTCAGAGAATTTATGTGTTTTTTTTTCATAAATTTGTGACTTTAATCTCAGAATTTATGTGTTTTTTCTCATAAATTTGTGACTTTAATCTCAGAGAATTTATGTGTTTTTTTCTCATAAATTTGTGACTTTATTCTCAGAGAGTTTATGTGTTTTTTCACATAAATTTGTGACTTTAATCTCAGAATTTATGTGTTTTTTCTCATAAATTTGTGACTTTATTCTCATAAAATTTATGTGTTTTTTTTCTCATACATTTGTGACTTTAATCTCAGAGAATTTATGTTTTTTTCTCTACCCCCCTTCCGTAATTAGTATTTTTTTTCCCTACAATGGCCCTAATACGCCGTCGTAGGTTTGCATACTGTGTGTTACATTAAGTTGTTTATGGCAGAATCCAGTCATAGAAATATTCTAGAAACAATAATCCAGTCCTGTCTGTGCTGCAGGTGCGTAACCTGATGCTGAGCACCAGCGAGGAAACTCTCCGTCAGGAGTTCTCCTGCTTCAAACCGGGCTCCGTGGAGCGCGTCAAGAAGCTCACCGACTACGCCTTCGTTCACTACCGCTGCCGCGACGACGCCGTCACCGCGCTGAGCCTCATGAACGGAGCCCAGATCGACGGATCCAGTGTGGAGGTGACGCTGGCCAAACCGGCTGGGATCAGAGAGGGGAGTGTCGCCGGGGGGAGGAGGTACAACAGCAGGGGATACCTGGGAAACAACCCAGCTGCAGGAGGTGGTGGAGGAGGAGGTGGAGGAGGAGGAGGAGGAGGAGGAGGAGGAGGAGGAGGAGGAGGAGGGAACGGGACGTATTTCCTGCACAGGAGCGATGGAGGGATGATGGGAGGAGCTGGAGACACATGCTCCCCACTGAGAACAGGACCTCTGCCCCCCCGCCTGGGAAGCCCCTTCTACACAGGAGCAGGTGAGGAGGAGCTTTAATGTGTGTTACTTCTGATAAGGGACTGATTAATCATCATTTATTAACATCTCAAATGTGAGGGTTTGCTCCAACGCTCACAACACAAAGCACAGATTTCACGTGAAGATAAATTACTTTTAACTTTGGAGAAACCATTCCTGTCTAGGTTTCCATGGTGTGAAAGTGAGAGCACTTTGTTCATGTGCAGCAAGAAAGATGGCAGAATATTAATCATGCTCATATGGAGCAGAATGATCATTTCCATTTTAGATATGACTGTGCAGCCTGCAGCCGTGCTCCCCATGAATACACTTGTTATACCGTAAAATCAATTCTTTTACTTCTAACTACTTCATGAGCAAATATCACAGTATTTTTTTACTGACTTTCTTAACATTGATAAAGTAAAGCTGTTTTGGGAGGACAGTTGTTGCTTTTGGAAGATCTTTACAGTAGAAATATTGTTAATTTCTGGGTAGATTCTTGGATGGTTTGTTGGATATTTATTGATCATTTCTGGGTAGATTCTTGGATAGTTTGTTGGATATTTATTGATCATTTCTGGGTAGATTCTTGGATGGTTTGTTGGATATTTATTGGTCATTTCTGGGTAGATTCTTGGATAGTTTGTTGGATATTTATTGGTCATTTCCGGGTAGATTCTTGGATGGTTTGTTGGATATTTATTGGTCATTTCTGGGTAGATTCTTGGATAGTTTGTTGGATATTTATTGGTCATTTCTGGGTAGATTCTTGGATAGTTTGTTGGATATTTATTGGTCATTTCTGGGTAGATTCTTGGATAGTTTGTTGGATATTTATTGGTCATTTCTGGGTAGATTCTTGGATGGTTTGTTGGATATTTATTGGTAATTAAAATAAAATCTTTGTCTCTTTCTGCCCTTTTAGTTAACAGTTTGTACAAAACAAAACTAAATAACATCTATTAGTAAAGAGGACTTTCTAAAAGGTAAAAGCATAAAAACAGGACATCTGACAGGACACAATCAAGCTTTCTGGCAGCAGATTACCAACTTTATTTTATCTAGGATGACATTTAGTCTCATAATACCATATGTTTATATATTGTCCAGTTCCACGTGTACAGAAGGGAAAAGTTCTCCCAAAACTGCAGGAAAGTTTCTTTAGAGCATGATATCATTTTTCCCCAGGACAGCGTGATGAATGTGCTGTTTCTGCTTCTACATGAACTCTACTGGTTCCTAATAAACACCAGTACTACACCTTTTTTTTGTTTTGTAATGCATGCAGACCGCCTCTCTGTTTTTCTCCTGTATGTTTGCGCAGGTTTTTAACTTTGCCTTATCCACTTACAAACCACATCCATCAAGTCTTATTGATACAGCCGTGATAATAATCTGGTGATGGAGCAAAACTCCAGTTTCCTGACGCCTGCAGACATTTCTGAAAATGAGAAAAGTTTTAGAGTTAACTCTCCAACAAATGGACTGTGAAATATTTATGAGAGTACTTGTACTACTACAAGAGAGGGAGGGATGAGAGGGACTCCTGAGAAGAGGAATTAAAGAATCACTTTGGGAGTTTTGGGCCAGATTTAAGATTGAGAAGAAGGGCTGGACAGAGAAAGAGATTGATGGGGATGAAGGGATCGAGAGAGGAAGAGCTTTAGAGGAAAGATGGAGATGATTCAGAGGGAGAGATGGATATATGGAGGGAGAGAAGCTATTTCTGTCCAGCAGCTGAGTGAATTTAAAGCTTTTCACTTTGACATAAATCAGTTAGAATAAATGGAATTAAACAACAAGCTTTTCACAGCTGAAAAAAACAGGATGGCGACAGTCTATGGTCTAACTCTACTACAAACTGCTTGTTTTGTACAACTAAGAGCCCGAAACGCCAAAATTTTAAGTTTTACTACGTTGGAAACAAAGAAAACATTGACATTTGAGGAGCTGGAACCAGAGAATTTTTGGCTTTTTCCTCAGAAACGTGACTAACGATTAACCGACTCTTTAAATCACTAGATGAATCGACTCCCGTTTCCACTGCAGTAACAGGCCCGACCCCTGAATCAAACTCAGTTTAAAATATAATAAAATACACCGCCGACTAACTTTAGCGCTCCAGTTTCGCACCAACGGCACATCCACCACTTCAGTATCATGACATATATACATACTGTTCTTTGAGCCGTGTTTAGAGATTTGGAACAAACTGGATTAAAAAGGTTTCAGAGCCATTTTTACATCATACGGAACTCCCCAGGGGTCATGTGGCGGATTAATAAACAGGGAACAGAGGGGTAAAATATATAAATTCATTAGCTCAAGCAGCTCAAGCAGCACCACGTGACTCCAGAACAAACTGGATGTTGTCAGACTGTCAAGACTTATGAAGTTGTTTCCTGCTGCCGCTCACACTGTTCAACAGTTTAGTGAAGAGAAACGTGCAGGATATGAGTTCTAACTAGACGTAATAGAAAACACACAATTTGTTTTGATTATCTTAGTGTTGATATTCACAAATCTTAAAAAAAAAGAACCCTTAATATCTTCAGAGGGCAGAAAGTGACAGTCATTTATTCACAGTAATTAAAATGTAAAATAGTTTAACAGTGATATACGGATGTTCTCACACAAACTGTTGAAACAGTAAACAACAAAATGAAAATTAATCATTTCCATTAACTGAAGCAAAGCAAATAGAGCAGCGTACATTTCCATTTAATCATGGAAGCCAGAGTTTGTTGGAGCCACTTCAGGCTTTAAGATAACGTTCATATTATGTGTTGAAGACAAGAATGTTGACATAGAAGAAATTCGCTAATGAATGCACGCCCCAGTTTGATTAATGACATAATTAGCATAACTGGATATGTTTCATATATCATGGTGATTACAGCAGCTCAAGTGTCTTGTTTACTGACAGCTACTGCCGCTGATATTTCACGAAGGACGGACGAACGGCTGCGACAGTCGAGCTGCTATGATTAATGGTGGCGTTCAGGAAAATGCTGTAAACATGTCAAATAAAAATGTGGTTTGATTCCCTTCGTTTCCTCTCGGACCTCAAATATCCAACACACCATCCAACAATCTACTCAGAAATTACCAATAAATATCCAACACACCATCAAAGAATCTACCAAGAAATTACCAATAAATATCCAACAAACAATCCAACAATCTACCCAGAAATGACCATTTAATATCCAACAAACCATCTAAGAATCTACCAAGAAATTACCAATAAATATCCAACAAACAATCCAACAATCTACCCAGAAATGACCAATAAATATCCAACAAACCATCCAACAATCTACCAAGAAATTAACAATAAATATCCAACAAACCATCCAACAATCTACCCAGAAATTACCAATAAATATCCAACACACCATTCAAGAATCTACCCAGAAATTACCAATAAATATCTAACACACCATTCAAGAATCTACCCAGAAATGACCAATAAATATCCAACAAACCATCTAAGAATCTACCTAGAAATGACCAATAAATATACAACAAACCATCTAAGAATCTACCTAGAAATGACCAATAAATATCCAACAAACCATCTAAGAATCTACCTAGAAATGACCAATAAATATCCAACAAACCATCTAAGAATCTACCCAGAAATGACCAATAAATATCCAACAAACCATCTAAGAATCTACCAAGAAATTAACAATAAATATCCAACAAACCATCTAAGAATCTACCTAGAAATGACCAGTAAATATACCAACAAACCATCCAAGAATCTACCCAGAAATGACCAATAAATATCCAACAAACCATCCAAGAATCTACCCAGAAATGACCAATAAATATCCAACAAACCATCTAAGAATCTACCAAGAAATTAACAATAAATATCCAACAAACCATCCAACAATCTACCCAGAAATGACCAATAAATATCCAACAATCTACCCAGAAATGACCAATAAATATCCAACAAACCATCTAAGAATCTACCAAGAAATTAACAACAAATATCCAACAAACCATCCAAGAATCTACCCAGAAATTACCAATAAATATCCAACAATCTACCCAGAAATTACCAACAAACCATCCAACAATCCATCTAACAATCTACCCAGAAATTACCAACAAACCATCCAACAAACCATCCAACAATCTACCCAGAAATCGGACAGGATTGAGGTGCAATAAAACGTTTTGGTTGTTTGACTCAGTTACAGTGAAACATCTTCACAGAATGTAAAGACGGTTTCTGTTTGAAGTGTTTAGTAGAAATAAAGCGATGTAGTGACGTCAGTGTGGTTGAATGAGCTCATTCTAACCCTGTGAGTGTGTTTGTGTTTGTATCACCAGAGGACTCGGACCGCTGTGTGCTCCCCCTGTTTCCCGGCACTCCCCTCTCCCCCACCAGCCTGCTGTCTCTGAAGCAGGGTCAGATCGGCTCCGCCGTCAGTCTGCTCGACTTTTACTGCTGCAAAAACCACTGGTCGCAGCCCGAGTACCACCTGTACTCCACACCTGGACATGACGGGAAACCGCTGCTGCTGTACAAGGTCTGTTCACCGATCCCATTACACACTTTTAACCACTGCTTATCTACAGCAACAGACCAGCGTTCTGCACATGAACAAGAGATTTATGTATGCAATAACTTGCATGAGGAGGTCAGTTATTATCTACGTCAGGACTACATCACCTAATTTCACCTCAGCTCACCTTACCTTTACTTCACCTCACTTCCCCTCACCGTGCTGTACTTTACCTGACTCAAATCGTGTGAATCTACTCCATCAACTCAACTTCTAAAAATGCGATGTAAATAAAGATAATTCATTCATTGGTTCATTCATTAAGCCCATAAACGTCTGTTTGGCGTTAATGGAAACTGCAGTGATTTCAGTGTTTCAGTAGCCCGTCTAATGAGGCGCAATAAATGCAATTCTTAATGTGTTTTGTCATATTTCAGACGGCTCGCGACTGATGCAGACATGTTTCTTTGTCCTCGTGCTGTCTGTCACTGTCTCTATCACACAGAGAGCGACGTGGCGCTCGTGTCCTCGATGTGAAGCTCACATTACTTCACTTAAATCTTTTCAGTGGAAACATGCCTTTCAGCAGCCATTAGAGACACATAACCTAAGTAAATAAATACTTAAATGTTTATTTGTATGACTAAATAAATGAATAATAAATATAAGGGATGTGTGTGATTAGTCAACTAGTCGATTTAATGTTTCTACCCTTGCTAGTCGGCACCAGAAATACTAACTGCAGCAGCGACAGCTCTCTCCGCTAGCGATCTAGCGTGCTGTGAATGAACAAAGCGTGCTAACACCAGCTAGCTCAACGAATCACACTTGCACGCGAAGACGCTAATGATACAAGCGATGCCGAACCATGACGGAGATGGGTCAAAAGGCTCTTTATACACAATGTTTAACCTGTTTTCTGAGTGTTTTCTTACTTTTTGATTAGTCGACTTTCTAAACTAGTCGTTTAATCGTGAGGTAAATTATTGGTTTGGAACATCCCTAGTAAATAAATGTCTGTGTGTGTGTGTGCAGGTGGTGATCCCGTCAACAAGAAGCACTTACCTCCCAGACAAGCTGTGTGTGATGCTTGATGATGCCAAAGAGCTGGCTGCACAGACGACCCTGTGGAACCTGGGTACTGTTACACACACACACACACACACACACACACACACACACACACACACACACACACAGAGCAGAGCGCACGTGATGTTTGCAGCGTTCACATCCATCCATACATACATATATATGAGCCTCGTCTTGGCTGCATGTTTGCTGCGATGCTTACTTGCTGTATGCATAAACACACTGTTTACTCTGTGCTATGTGAGTAAACAAGGCCGAGGTGTGCTGCATGGCTTCACATGGCCAGAGGAGCTTAACACGCTGGCACACCACCACCTCTCTGTATGGAAATCATTTTACATTTACAAGTCTGAAAGTAGGAACTTTAGCTAACGAGGTTTTCCAAGTTTTGATGCAGTGATAAAGTTGGTAAACCATCAGCAGCAGCAGCAGCAGCAGCAGCAGCAGCAGCAGCAGCTATCTGCAGAGGCCTGTGTGTTGGACATTTACAGCTGCTCTGAAGTCACAGTTTTCTACTGTGTGTCAGTGAAAAGGAGCTCTTCTGCACATCGTCTTCAATATATAAATATGTAGAGCTGGATTTGGTGATCACAGGATCCTGCTTGATCTCATGTTGAGTTGAACTGAGCCAAAGTGAGCTAGCTTTAGCTGTGTGATTCAATATTGTTAACTTTTTTAACACTATTTCCATAGATGTATTTTGTATATACAGTTCCCTTTGTTAACACCTTATTTTGAAAAGCGGACGTAGTCCCACGTGTCTACTTCCTCTAACTTCTCCAAGTCCGTCTCTAGCTCTCCCGTCAGCTCCGTTCTCTTTATCCATCCATGGTCAGCTCCATCGGGGCCGTTTCAATGCATTTAACAGAAATGTCAGTATATGGGTGCTCTACAGTTGTAGCGTCGGCCCATTTGACCACGGAGACGAGAGCGACGGCCGGCTGGACCGCACGTTACCGCCATACGATAACGTTTCCTGTCCGTGACAGAGTTAGCATGCAGCTTTAGCCGTGATGTCGAGCTCTGCTTTTCCTGCAATGTGTGAAACCCAAAGTGTTTCCATCCTTTACTGGATGTGTAGTGTTTACCACGCTGGATTTAACATGTGAGGGTTCAGGTCGTATCCACGACGACCCTCCAATGGTTTATACTTTCTGTGGTTTGTTTTGGTTGACGGATACGTTACTCAGACTACCACAATAAAAGCGGTAACTTCCTTCTACCTCCCACCCTAAGCCTTAGTGTGATGGGATGAATTTATCAAACACACCAACGTGACTGAAGTTTGGTTGTCAGACTCATTATGTGAGTTTCGGTACATTTTCGATGACGCTCCCCACCATAAGAAGTGTGATACGAGAGATTCACTTCTCAGGACGATGTAACCAGAGTTGTATGATGCAGAACAGTTGACATTTTATTAGATTGACACTTAAAACCACTGTACCTTGACTTCTTCTTCTTCTTCTGTTTGTACACTGTGTGTACTGTTACGAGGCTACGTGATGTCTTCAGTGTGTGTTGCATTAAAAGGATAGAAGGAGGTTTTACTGCCAGTAGAGTCCATAAAGCAGAAGAAATGATGCTGTTGAACATAATGTAGTTCAGTTAGTGTACACTGGAGTTGATGGGTTACGATGTCGTAAAGACAAACTGTTTTTTGGCACAATAAACAGAGACTCTCTCAGTGTTATGAGATGCAGTGGACAGTACAGGATGACACCATGCATTATAAAACACTCTTTGTATTCATACACAACTGGACTTGTCCCAGCAGCCTGCAGCTAAAGCAGCACATTAATCTGCATTATTACATTTTTACAATCTAACCGTCATCATTTATTCAGATCCACATTATTGTTTCCTTCTTCTACATTTACATTGTGCAGATAAAGGAAATTAAACCGAGCTGGACGGCACGGAACTAAAATAACACGACGCGATAAGAGGAAAATGTTGTCCCTGCTTTTATTTCTTCTCTTCACTGGGCTGGTTTGAGTGGCAGAAAGTTTTCCGAAGTTCAGGCCCCTGCAGGCGCCGCGGCGTCCTTAATCACCTGAGTGAGGCAGGAAGGGAGCGGTTTGGCAGCCGTGTTACGGTGGGAACTGTTTGACAGCTGCTACGACACAGTTCAGACTCTGAACCGGTGCCATCTGGAGCTCCCTCTGAGCCAATCACAGCGCAGCCTGAGCCAGCGTCTGTCAAAGCCTGGCTGCAGGAACTACGCGTTGTAGCTTTGAGGAGTTCTGTTCAAAATGAGATATATATATATATATTTAAAGAACATCACCGGCAGGGTGAGGGTTAGATATCTGCGTTTAAACACCTGCGTCACTAAATCATTCACAACAGCTTCCAGTCAGCTCGGTTTCTACGTTTACATGCACAAAATATTTAATATTCAATGATGAAATTCATTGAATATGAGAACTTCATTGTTGGACTATGGAGTCTTGATTCGTAAAGATCAACAGATCATTGGTTTTATGCCCCGACAGCTGTCTTTTACACTTTCAGATTCTTCTCAAGAATGAGAACTGAACGAGAAAATGGTAAATTTACGAGAAAAAAACTCACACATTTAAGGAAAAAAGCTCAAAAATGTACGAGAAAAAAAAATCAAAAATGTACGAAAAAAAAATCGAAAATTTACGAGAAAAAAACTCATAAATTTACAAGAAAAAAAACTCACACATTTACGGAAAAAAACTCACAAATTTACGGAAAAAAAACTCACAAATTTACAAGAAAAAAACGTGGATATTCTCTGAGATTAAAGTGGTAAATTTGCGAGAAAAAAACGTGGATATCCTCCGAGATTAAAATCCATCGGAGATCAGAAACTGATTCCGATGGCTTGTAGAATCCTAATCGTGACTCCACTACTATAGAGTGCATATAGTTTTTATAGGTTCATATGTCTTTTAACAAACTAGTTCACAAAACTGCCAGATATACCGTTGAACCTTTGACTTCAATAGAGCTGCAGTGAGGTTTCCTTTATCTGAATGGAGGGTCTGAGGACAGAAGGTGTCGTATGATGGACAGATTTGTGATTATTGGGCTATAAATATATACCACATAACTTATATATAATATATAAAAAGATGTACACAACTGCTCGTTGTGGTAATGTTTTGTTTTTTACTCCTCCAACCAAACCTACGCCCTCGACGTTAAGAATATTTTTGAAAACTCAGTTCTGATTTAGCTATAAAATCATGAATCGTTCAGCTCTAACTAGCAGCTGTTTTTCTAAAGAAAAGGCTCCATTTTTGTGTTATTCAGTGATTTATAACTGCAGTATTCTTGTTAACAGTCGTGTTTACAGTCACTTTGTCTCACTGCGTCCTTGCGGCCCGACAAACCAGTTGAATGCACTTCCTTCACAAACACTTTATCCTGCATTGTTTACATCAGCTAAATATATATATACTATAATAACTGTTTATTAGATAGATATTTATGTGACTTTGAGGAAGCTCCTGGAGCTTTTTACATTCTTCCTCCATCCTTTTCATTACCTCCGTCTCTCATCATATCTCCCTACTGGACTCTTCTTCCCCCCCCCCCTCCTCTAGACTCGTCCTTCCTGAGCTCAGCTTCCTGTGATTCTCCCAGCAGCCCCTCTCCTCCGCTCGCCGCCCCCCCCTCCTCCACCAGTCCTGGGTTGCTGACCTGCGGCGGCAGAGCCTTCGCCTCCTGCCTCCCTCCTCCTCCCCCGCCCTCCCCCTTCACCCTCTCCCCCCTCTCCTCTCTGTCCCCGCTCAGCCCCCCCGCCTCCCAAACACAGAGGCTCTACTTCAGCTCCCAGTCGCCTTTCTACTGACGGTGAGACGCACACAATGCAGAGCTCAGGTCACCATAGTGTTAAGGTTACTGTGTATACTACGACAGCGTATCACGGCTATCGTAGGTTAAACAAATATTATTATGGAGCCAGGGGATGGGGGTAACATTCCTAGAAATAAAATCTGAATTTACGAGATTAAAGTAATACATTTACGAGAAAAAAAACTCGGATATTCTTTGAGATGAAAGTGGTAAATTTACGAGGAAAAAACTCAGATATTCTGAGATTATAAAGTCATACATTTACGGAAAAAAACATGGATATTCTCTGAGATTAAAGTGGTAAATTTACGAGGCAAAAACTCACAAATTTACGAGATTAAAAAATCATAAATTTACAAGAAAAAAAATTGGATATTCTCTGAGATTAAAGTGGTAAATTTGCGAGAAATAAATCAGAAATTTGCGAGATTATAAAGTAATAAATTTACAAGAAAAAAAGTCTTACATTTACAAGAAAAAAAGTCATAAATTTACAAGAAAAAAAACTCACAAATTTACGAGAAAAAAATTTGGATATTCTCTGAGATTAAAGTGGTAAATTTGCGAGAAATAAATCAGAAATTTGCGAGATTATAAAGTCATAAATTTACGAGAAAACAACTCACAAATTTATGGGGAAAAAAAAACTTAGATATTCTCTGAGATTTAAGTTGTAAATTTACAAGAAAATAATTTGGATATTCTCTGAGATTAAAGTGTTGTGTGAACGTATCTTTCAGGACCGTCGCCTCGCTCAGTTTTCCAAGTTTTTTTTCTCGTAATTTCATGACTTTATAATCTAGTAGTTTAAATCCAGTGAACATCGGGACACGTCTCACTCCGTCCATCACTCCGTCCATCACTCCGTCCATCACTTTGTCCATCACTCCGTCCATCACTCCGTCCATCACTCCTCTCCTCTGATTCTTCTCTTGCTGCACATTTTCTCTTATATCTGTTTGATATTTGCAGCGTTTCTGAGCAGATTTCTCTTGATGTTTTTAGTCTTTTAAGTGTTTAGAAGTCTTTATGGAATCACCCTCCAACTGCTGTTCTCTCCATCCAGTGAAGTAAAGATGTAAACGTGTTGTTGCAGGAGGCCTTTTGTCATCTGAGATTCAGCAGTGAGGGCAGCGGTCCGAGGGCGAGCAGGAGAGAAAAGGCAGGACGTGTCTTTATTATGATTACCACATATTTCACTACAGCGTTTTTATCGTTACAGACAAACTGTTCATGTCCTCCATCTGTTTGTTTCATTCCTCCCTCTGTTTTAATCTGAGTCGAAGGGAGGTAGAGACGATCAGCCGCTCAGCTTCTTCTCTCTATCTCTACCTCTGTTTTAGAAACTCAAAGAACTGTTTAGATTTAACAAAAAGGGACAAATCCACCTGATAAAATGTCTCCTCTCAACCTCTGTTAAATGTCAGTGTCAGCCTCCTCCTCCTCTTCTTCCTCTCTGCTTCACCTTAAAGTACCCATAATGCCCCAGCAGGGACACCGGCATCACATCCATACTTGTGTATGAACATATTGGGTGTTTTTATAGGGACGCACCGATCCGGGCTCAAACACTACTACGAACGTTTTTAGGGTAAATGTCAAGTTGTTCGTCAGCACTCGTCTCAAAAAAAGTCGACTTATCTTTCTTCTTCTTCTTCTTCCAGAGGAATGTTTGTAGCTACGTGTTTGTGTTAACCTGGAGTTATCTGAGGGGAGGAAGGAGGGCGTCTGTCCAGATTTTACAAATTCTTTATTCTTTGAGAGTTGACGTCATCCGAGGAGAAACTCACCGCCGACCTTTGTGGAGGTCAACGGAGACGAAACTTAAAGTCAGAGAAAGAGACGTGTCCTAATTTGATCGACCCGCTTCGCTGCTGTGTGTGTTTTTGTAGCTTTTGTAAGAAGAAATATGAAGATGAAAAGGAAGAAGAAAGTCTTTGAGGGAAGATTTAAGATGTTTTCTTACAGCAGACCTCTTTCTTGTTTGTGTTTTTAGTCCGATTTCAAAGACATTCACTGAGAAGAAACGAGTTAAAAGGAGGAGAAAACTCCACCAGATATGTTTTTGGTGTCCTAGTCGTGCTTTCACTTTATGGTTAAAAAAAAAAGACTATTAGGAAATAAATCCTGGGAAGTTTAATCAACTTTAAAGTTTAAATTCAAAATAAAAAAAAAAAAAAAAATAGATAAATGAATGAAAAAAACCGTATTCATTCCATTCCCACAGTAAACAAACTGCATTCAAACCTTTTATTTTGGAAAACAACACTTACAGGAAATAATTGCACAGTTGAAGCAGTAAAAATATGAAAAATAATCTGTGTAATTAAAATAATTTCGAGACTTTAGGTGTTTGAGAGCTGGAGAGGAGGAAGTTTATTTCTTTATCAGAGGGACAGGAGTTAGAAGTCGCTGTTAACGTTGTTATTTTTGAAGCTGGACGTTTTATTGGCACTTAGTGATCAGTTTGATTAATACGAGGACAGTTTGGAGGTTTAATACATTTAATAAGTGTCTTTACGTGTTTTTTATTGATCTGTTTTAAGAGGCAGCAGATCAAAGAGGAACAAAGCGTTGAAATGATCTTCTTTATGTTTATTGATCTGTTCAGGCCGAGCAGCTCTTCTGGTTCTTCAGGAGTTTAAAATGTTTTTGTATATTTATTATACAATGATTTTAATATCTGTGTCTCAGTGCTGGTTTAAAGTTACTGAAGTTTTCTTTTTTATTTTAATATACAATGTGTATAGAAAGTTCTGTAAGTAGCTCCTCATGTTTCAGTACTTTACTCTGTTGATATTAGAGGAGAAGTTTGGGTCACACTTTATAACAATTAACATTTATAAACTGGGAAATTAATAGTTAATTCAACCCAGTTAATAGTTATTTTACTGTTAACAAACAACAAAATGATAATAATGTTTACTAATTATTAATAATGCTATAATTTATGTTATTTTAACATTTTATTGTTGCACACATAACATTTTATATTCTATATATATATATAAGTATTTGTTAATGATTAAGATATTATTATAAACTTTAAAGAAATTGTTAGTAAAACATCTATAAACATTATTTAGATAAATAGTTAATACTTTGTTAATGGTTAATAATCTATGGAATGTTTATAGATGTTTTACAAACAATTTCTTTAAGGTTTAAAATAATTTAACAATCACCAATAAATACTTAATATAGTATATAAACTGTTATGTGTGCAACAATAAACTGTTAATAAATACTTTAGTAATATAATCAGAATCTCTTATCAGCTATGATACAATATATAAACTAATTATTTCATATTACACAAATTAATGATAAAATAACATGAATTATAACATTACTAATAATTAGTAAACATTATTATTATAATTTCATTCTTTATTTACAGTAAAATAACTATTAATTCAGTTTAATTAACTATTAATTCATTTATTAATGATGTTTGTTATAAAGTGTTACTGAAGTTTGGAAAAAAGACTTTAAGAGTGACAGAGAGAATTTAATTATTTTACATACAGATTTAATATTTGTCCCAACTGTAATCCAAACCACACTGCATTGTGATTTATTGTAATCTGTTTTTAATGTAAATTTAATCGGTTTACTGATGAAAAATTAATTCTAAAAAAATAATAATAATATTTAAAAAAAAAGGCCTTTTAATTAACAAAAGCTAATCAAAGCCCCCCAAAAAAAGAATCAGGAAAGAATCACTAAAAGAAAAGATGTGTAAATAAATGTGACCCTATTTATTTCAGTGATTTCATTTAAAACAGCCAAAGAATGAAGAGTTTGAACTCAGAGTTTAAACTCAGCCTGTTTATTTTCTGTATTGAGACGCTGAGTGATGAAATGTGAGGGAGCTTTGTTTGGTCTTTAAGGACTTTCACAGTGTTTTTGAAATAAATGTGTAATGTTAAAGAGTTAAGCAGTTTGTTTATTGTAATGTTAAAGTGTGTCATGTTAGAGTCAGGGAGTGAAGATTAAGAGTTTACGCTGCATCGATACAGAGACACAGTTTAGGTCGGCCATTGGACAGTTTGGGATGTCGGTGAGCGTCCTTTCCATCTTGGTTTTTGGTCGTCTCCATCTTGGTTTTTGGCCGTCTCCATCTTGGTTTTTGGCCGTCTCCATCTTTGGTTTTTGACCGTCTCCATCTTGGTTTTTGGTCGTCTCCATCTTGGTTTTTGGCCGTCTCCATCTTGGTTTTTGGCCGTCTCCATCTTTGGTTTTTGACCGTCTCCATCTTGGTTTTTGGCCGTCTCCATCTTGGTTTTTGGCCGTCTCCATCTTGGTTTTTGGCCGTCTCCATCTTTGGTTTTTGGCCGTCTCCATCTTTGGTTTTTGGCCGTCTCCATCTTTGGTTTTTGGCCGTCTCCATCTTGGTTTTTGGTCGTCTCCATCTTGGTTTTTGGTCGTCTCCATCTTGGTTTTTGGTCGTCTCCATCTTGGTTTTTGGTCGTCTCCATCTTGGTTTTTGACCGTCTCCATCTTTGTTTTTTGGACGTCTCCATCTTGGTTTTTGGTCGTCTTCATCTTTGGTTTTTGGACGTCTCCATCTTTGGTTTTTGACCGTCTCCATCTTTGTTTTTTGGACGTCTCCATCTTGGTTTTTGGTCGTCTTCATCTTGGTTTTTGACCGTCTCCATCTTTGGTTTTTGGCCGTCTCCATCTTTGGTTTTTGGACGTCTCCATCTTTGGTTTTTAACCGTCTCCATCTTTGGTTCTTGGTCGTCTCCATCTTGGTTTTTGGTCGTCTCCATCTTGGTTTTTGGTCGTCTCCATCTTGGTTTTTGGTCGTCTCCATCTTGGTTTTTGACCGTCTCCATCTTGGGTTTTTGACCGTCTCCATCTTGGGTTTTTGACCGTCTCCATCTTGGAGACGAGAGGCAACTCTAGTTCTACTTCTCTGATGTCTGGTTGGTGTTTCGGGGCCTTTATGTGTTTTTTATCGTGAGTGATTCACTTCTGTTTACAGATGTTTATCATCCATCCTGACCTGGTCTTAAGTCTTCCTCGTTTGTGCAAATTCAAAATGTGCATAAGAACGTGGACAGAAACGTCCCTTTTCTTGTTTTATTTTCCTTCATCAGCCTTTTTTCTTTCTCTCTGACTCAGTGTTTTATAATCCCCCCCCCCCGCTTGGTATTCTCCTGTCAGCACTCGCAGCTCAACACCTTTGTTGTAATCAGGTCTGGTGTGTTGCTGTTATTTTTTGCTGTGTGATTGTTAAAGGACATCAAAGAGCTGCTGATGGAGGGAAACCTGCTGAACAACCCTCTGCTGCTCCTTCTCATATCACCATGGAAACACTCCCTTGGTTTCACTGGTCCTGCAAAGTCCAGAGAATATATCAGTCCAGCTAACTTCAGACATAATCTAGAGTAATCAGATTACTGACTTTATGAGTTACTATATTCCAGCTGTGACTGGTGTCATGAATCCAGATGTTGGTTTATTATATTTCCAGATGTAGCAGCATTAGTGAAATGAATGTTTCTGCTTCACTGATCATAATTAGTGTTTGTTGTTATCTGTTCAGAGAAGAACCTGCTGACTCAGCTGCTCCGCTTTAGTGGGTTTTAAATGTTTCACCTCCAGGAGGAGGAGGAGGAGGAGGAGGAGAGGAGGAGGAGGAGGAGGAGGAGGAGGAGAGGAGGAGGAGGAGAGGAGGAGGAGGAGGAGGAGGAGGAGGAGGAGAGGAGGAGGAGGAGATCCTGGTGGAAACTTTAGTCGTGTCCTCGTCCTCGTCCTCCTCCTCCTCGTTTTCCTTCCTTACCTCTTCCTTCTCGTTTTCTCCTCCTCCTCCTCCTCGTTTTCACTCCACTCCTCCTCCTACTCATTTTTCTTTCTCCTCTCTTCATTTTCCTTCCTCTCCTCCTCCTGCTTGTTTTCCCTCTTCTTCTCCTCCTCCTCCTCCTCCTTATATTCCTTCCTCTTCTCTTCCTTCTCATTTTCTTCACTTCCTCCTCATTTTTGTTCTTCTTTGGTATTCCTCATTTTACCTCTCCTCTTCTTTCTTTCTTTCTTTCTTTCTTTCGTTCTTCTCCTCCTTCTCCTTTTCCCTTTATCCTGTTTTCCTTCCTCTCCTTAATGTTTTCCTCCTCCTCCTCCTCCTCTTTATTTTCCTTCCTCCTTCTTCTTCTCCTCCTTCCCGTTGGTCGTCTGGAGGGCAAAGAAACGAGAGAAGAAGTAGAAAGAGGAGGAGAGGAGGAAGTCTTGAAGCTGGATAAAGAGAAGAGGAAGAACTGGAGGTAGGACAGGTTGACAGGAGAGGAAGAGGAAGGGTGAGGAGGATCAAGAGAGAGAGGAGGAGAACATAAACGACAGGGAGGGAGGAGAGAGAAATCCGATGAAGACGAGGGGGAGGTGCAGAAGTTAAACAGATGGGATTATGAGAATGGAAACACAGCGGGAGAGACGAAGAAGAGGAGGAGGAGGAGGAGGGAGTGTAATGTTTATGGCGTGGTGTGTGTGTCTAATTAAGTAAGTGTGTCTTCCTCTTCCTCCTCATTTTCCCCCCTCTTCCTCCTCCACTTCCTCCTCCTTGTTTTCCCTCCTCCTCCTCCTCCTCCTCCCCGTCTTTCTTCATCTACCTTATCGTTTTCTCTTCCTCCTCGTTTTTGTTCCTCTCCTCCTCGTCCTCCTCTTTTTCCCTCTCCTCTTCCTCCTCCTCCTTGTTGTTTTCCTTTCTCTCCTCCTCCTCCTGATTTTTCTTCCTCTTCTCTTCCTCCTGGTTTTCCCTCGTTTTTGTTCCTCTCCTTCCTTCTTCTCCTCCTCCTCCTCTCTCGTTCCTCCTGTATCTTCCTCATCCTGAGGCTCATACATCCTCTCCTCCTCCTCCTCCTCCTCCTCCTCCTCTTCTTCAGGTGCTCTTAATAACCCTCACCCTGAGCTGTATATATCCCATCATTCCCTTCTCCGGTGTTAGTCAGTATATGGGGACTTGATGTAATTACACTGCTTTACTACCACTTTGCCATGGGAGAAGTTAATGAGCCTCAGCGGCCCACTGCTCTAATTCTACCTCCTCAAAGCTTCCAGAAAAGTCCTCTAAACCCGTCCTCTGTAGACGCCGCGGTTCACAGGAGCAGGTGAAGAAGAAGAAGAGACGTCAAGGGAGCTCCGTCTTCCACCAATTTGTGCACGAAGTCTTTACCGTACGAACGAGACGTGGCAGGTTTGCTGCACGGGGGTTTAAAATCACACAATCCAATTATATCAAATCTCCCGGACGTCCCCGGGAGCCGTCGGCCCCGAAGGAGAGCGGCTTTAGTCTCGGCTCTGATGGAGATATCGAACACCGGGCTTTGAAGTGAAGCCCAGAGGGCCTCTTCTCCTCCTTCAGCGCTGCCAGGATGTCCCTCTAAAGAAAGACGGACACGTTCCTCGCCCTGAGGTTTACAGCGAGCGGCACCTTGTCGTAATATGAAACAAATGTGCTCATAATAAGATCGTTTTCTTTCCCATTCCACAGTCTCATTATTCATCTTTAAAAACAAAGCTGGAGGCGGAGCGGTGACGGATGTGACCACCAAACTTCACTGACCTCCGTAAAGTCTGGAGGTGATTTTCATCCCCAGTGTGGACAAACAGGAAGACGTTTATTCCCCCCAGAGGACGAATCCCATGCTTCTAAAAGTAACTCTAAAGTCTTAAAGGTCGGAAAAAAATCAATTCACCTATGTATCTCAATTTTCTCAAGATTTCTAAATAGATGTTTTAATGCCAGAATCGACATATTTGCTTCATCTGAGTCTATGTGGAGGTAGAAGGAAGTTACCGCTTTTATTGTTGTAGTCTGAGTAACGTGACGTCATATCCGTTCCGTATCCGTCAACCAAAACAAACCTCAGAAAGTATAAAACGTTGGAGGGTCGTCGTGGATACGACCTGCACCCTCACATGTTAAATCCAAAGTGGTAAACACTACACATCCAGTAAAGGATGGAAACACTTTGGGTTTCACACATTGCAGGAAAAGCAGAGCTAGACATCACGGCTAAAGCTGCATGCTAACTTCTGAAAAAGGCCAAAATATGTCTGAAAAAAGGCTGATATATGTCTGAATAAAAGTCTGAAAAACGTCGGAAATATTTCCGAAAAAAAGGCTGAAATATGTGGGAAAAATAAAGTCTGAAAAATGCCTAAAAAATAGAGACCACCTTGGAGAAGTTAGAGGAAGTAGACACGTGGGACTACGTCCGCTTTTCAAAATAAGGTGTTAACAAAGGGAACTGTATATACAAAATACATCTATGGAAATAAGATTGATTAGATTATATTCACCAGAAGTATAAAACATTACATGTCCCTTATAAATTAAAAAGAAAATACCACTAATCTGTGAGGGAAATGTCTTTAATCTTTGATTTTTGGGTTGCTGGATAATAAATAATTCCTGATAATAACTGATATATTTGACTTCAGGACATCTCTGACTACATACATGCTGAAAATCAAACATTTTTACTGGATTCATTTAGAGATTTTCCAAAGTAAAAGTCTCTAGAAGTGTATGATTCAACTTTTTCCCATCATGGTCTAGTGTTAAAGAAGTTAACAAATATCACAATAAATCATAATATTCAATCACAATACTTAAAAATCACAATACATATCAAATCGGCACCCAAGTATCCTGATAGTATAGAATCAGGAGATATTTCCGTGTTTTTTAAGGGAGTTTTGTGAGTTATTAATTCCCACTGAAAACGGACTTTATTTTGAAGTCTCAGCAGGACGTTGGGAGCTCTTTGTCCTCCCTGTAGAAGGTGTGAAACACTCCCGCGGCAGCTGGTGCATGTAAAATAAATCAGAAATACAAACGACTCCGCCTACGACGACGCCGCCGCGGAGCTATATTTCATGTTTTTTTTGGAGGCAGGTTGTTTCAGGTAGATGGATGAGAGGAGGGTGACCTCTGCTGGGAGCGATGGAGGTCGACCGAGGCCTTCTGTCTGTGTCGCCGATGCTCATCGGTGTGCGAGCAGATACGGAGCTGGAGAAGATTTATAATAACGGAACAAACAGACTGGCTTTTCATGCCGGTTCACTTCCTGAGAGGGAAAAAAACAAATAACACGGCTGAAGAGGCAGACGGCCTTTAGGCTGTGAAGACGGCTGCTGAAGGCTGGACCACACTGAAAGATTTATCAGATCTTAACAGACCCTCCCCCCCCCCCACACACACACACACACACAACAAAGGTTCTGTTCCTATAGTGTGAGGAGAACAGATTCATCCATGAACAACGAGAGTCCAGGGGGGGGTTAAGGATGTGGGATGATGGATTTTGTTTATATGAAGAGAGACTTTTGAACGTCGTTGCTGCTAGCGTGGCTGAAAACACTCTGAGAACACTCCACATCCACCAATCAGCAGCCTCGACACGTTGTGAGTGACAGGCGGCGCTGTGAACCCGCTCCGAGGCCCCCCCCCCGCCCCGCCGAAGCTTTTCTTTATTTGACAGTAATCATGGGCAGAGCGGGGCGTCCTCAGTGGGGCGACGGGGTGAATATGGCTGCCGGTCGGGGGTCCTGACGGATAGCTTTGAATGAAATGGGACCCTTTGGGCTCGTTGCCACGGAAACCAGAGGGCTGCTGTGTGACACTCTGCCACGATGTTGTGACGGCAGTTATCTGCCGCTGAGCCGGACTCCAGCTCTGCGGAGGGCCGTCGGATCCCCGCAGGCTTTTATTTTGACTTTTATTTGTCACCGTCTGGAAGTTTACTG
>CAKAOJ020000203.1:0-210000 GCA_916701645.2 Sebastolobus alascanus | reverse complement strand
TTTCTGAAAGAGTCTCAGACTGCAGCTTCAACCACAGAGAAACAAGACTGACTGGGTTTTAGTCCTTTATTTTGACCTGGAAAATCTACACTAAGGCTGTACTCTAAACCTCATACTACACTAGTAGTACAACTTCATAGTACACTAGTAGTACAACTTCATAGTACACTAGTAGTACAACCTCATAGTACACTAGTAGTACGACCTCATACTATACTAGTAGTACGACCTCATACTATACTAGTAGTACGACCTCATACTATACTAGCAGTACGTACTGATTTGGCCACTATGTAGTATGTAGTAAAATCTCCAGTCTGCATCGGCCCAGTCTATCTCGCCTACTGTATCCCACAATGCAAAGCGCTGGACCGCTACAGGCTACGGTTACAACAACAACAACCAAAAACCGTCTCATTTTTTAAATTTTTCCTAGCTATTTCATCACTAAATTGACTTTGAGGTGAGAAATCAAATGTGTAGATTTAGAATATTGACAGTTTTACGACATTAGATGGTGAATCGAACATTTGCTCCGACGTTTTCGGAGTTTAGAAGCTCCACAAACTGCCGTGACAGCTAGCTAGCGCCTGCCGGGGGTCGCTATAAACGCCCATCGGCTAACAGCCAACCTTAAGAGAGTCTGAGCCGGAGTTGGCTCGGGTCTTGAGGAGTTGTAGCTTTTATTCACCGACAAATAAACTGTAAACTCACCGTCTGCTGCAGCTACGTTCACAGCTACAACGCCACCGACAACCACACAATCACACGGTCTGTTGTGGTAGAAGGACATGACGAGTGAAATGTTTAATTAAAGATAACACAAAAACAAGGTGTTGATCACACGTATGAGGGTTTTTTTCTAATGAAGTTTGGTGCTGATGTATAGAAGGAGACATAAAGAGAGAGAGAGCTGAAGGCAAGGTGAGAGCAGACAGGAGAGGATAACCGTCCCTCTGGGGGTTAACGGAGGACAAAGCGATGCAGCCTTGAGAGGTGATGATGTTATTTATGATGACCTGACCTTGTCAGTCTATCGTTCATTCATCAAATCCCTAAAACACTCCCTCTCTCTGTCCATTACAGGCAGATTATGGACCAAAATCTATTAACTCCATCACTAATCGCTGTGTTTCCTCGTGTCCTTAGATCTCTTTCACATCCGGGGCCTCATTTAACAACTGTGTATTCGGACTAGGGCGGTCAATCCATTAAAATATTTAATATATTTAATTTAATCACATTTTTTATATGTTCTAAATGTACCTTAAAGGGAGATTTGTCAAGTAATTAATACTCTTATCAACATGGGAGTGGACAAATATTAAAGCTGGGACGATACACCTATCACCTGATTCGATACTATCACGATACTAAGATGCCGATTCGATATGAATTGTGATTGTGGTAAGTTTTTAACACTAGACCATGAAGGGAAAAAGTTGAATCAAACACTTCTAGAGACTTTTACTTTGGAAAATCTCTAAATGAATCCAGTAAAAATGTTTGATTTTCAGCATGTATGTAGTCAGAGATGTCCTGAAGTCAAATATATCAGGATCATTCTCAGACGTTAGTTATTACATTTTTTCAATCAACCCAAAAATCAAAGAAATTAGTGGTATTTTCTTTACCGCGATACGATAACGTTTCCTGCTTCGCACTTTTTTTCGGACGTTTTTCAGACTATTAAGCAGACGTATATCAGCCTTTTTTTCCTGACATATTTCGGCCTTTTTGGACATTTTGTGCGCCATATTTCGGACCTTTTTTCTGCCTCTTTTCAGCCTTTGGACTTATTTTCAGACATATTTTGGCCTTTTTTCAGAAGTTAGCATGCAGCTTTAGCTGTGATGTCTAGCTCTGCTTTCCCTCCAATGTGTGAAACCCAAAGTGTTTCCATCCTTTACTGGATGTGTGGTGTTTACCACTTTGGATTTAACGTTTTATACTTTCTGAGGTTTGTTTTGGTTGACGGATACGGAACGGATATGACGTCACGTTACTCAGACTACCACAATAAAAGCGGTAACTTCCTTCTACCTCCACATAGACTCAAATGAAGCAGATATATCGATTCTGACGTTAAAGAAATTGCGATACATCGGTGATTTGTTTCCCACTTCTACCAAAAAACATCCCAACAAATCCTCTCATTCTAACAGTCGTGTTGTCGTCTGCTCTGTAACCTTTAACACACTCCAGCAGAGCGCATCATAAATCACCTGCTGACACGACGCCATAAAAACATGCCGCCGTCTCTCTGTGTATAAAACACTCATTACTTCCTGTCAGCGGCGGTGCTGATCATGTTCCTGTCAGTGTCGCGGCGCCGCTTCACGCCTGCTCGTGCTCCTAAACGCTTTAAACTGGAGCCAAAGTGACCGACGGTGTCCACGTCTGAAACGATGCAGGAAAACATGCACTGTGTCTTCTGTTGGGGGGGGGGACATGAGTCACCCTGACACTTGAGTAGATGGAGTTTCCACTCCATTTGCCAAAAGTCAAAGTGCCGCCACTATCGGTGTGTTTACGGGCGCAGGTTCACCCGTCCGTCCCAGAATCCACCTCCAGTTCTCCCTGAGATCCTCCTAAATGTCCTCCCAGTACACCAAGCCGGAGCGTCCTCGTCTCACCCCGTCTCTCTGCAGCGGAGACAGGGTGAGACGAGGAGATTTGAAGTGTTTTTGTCTGTAGAGCCCAGCCGTGTGTTGCAGGTGTTATTGTACCGTCTCACTGCTGCTGACGCATGAGACCAGATAACAGCCTGAGACGTCTTCTGTTTCTACCGCTCTGAGTTTCTGCTTCCACCGCTGGATCAATCAATCAATCAAACTTTATTTATATAGCACCTTTCAAACAAGCTAAATGCAATTCAAAGTGCTGTACAGACGATTGACAAAATGCGGAATGTTAAAAATGGACCTAGAGACCAATGCACACCAAAACAGACAACACAAAAGTTCCTCAAATGCAACCAAAGATGGGCATCCAAAAGAAGAAAAGATAAATAAAAAACAAGGAAATAACAATAAAAATAAATAAATAAATAAAAACCGTGAAACTACACAAAGTAAACAGATGGTATTAAACAATAAAATTCCAAAATAGTAAAAACAAAGGAGTAAAACAAACACCATATAGGTGATGATAAATAAAATAAGTATAAACATTAAAACCATAACATTTTAAAATTATAAGTAAAAGTAGTAAAACTTCAATGTAAAAATACTCTGTTATAAGTAAAAGTCCTGATAAAGTAAATCAGATAAATCTACTTAAAGGAGCAAAATTAAATATTAAACGTGCAATAATAATGTTTTAACGCCACATGTTTCTTTGGTTCTTCAGCATGTTTCTTACTCTGAGGAATAAACTCTGATGGTGCTCCACTTAACGGAAATTAAAATAACGGCACCAGCTGCTGAACCGCCTCGATAATCTCCGCCTCGCCGCGATCAGCCGAAAACCTCCGGATCTCCTGAGTTTGTTCCCCGCTGGGAGCTGCCAGCCTCCTGCTGAGTCTCGGCTCAGGAAGACGACGTTTCTCTGCTGCTGTGTGTGTTTCTGAAGGTTTACTGTCGCTCCTCACCGACGATCAGCCGGTCACACCGTCCCACTTCATTACATGTATACTGGGTTCTACTGGGGACCGGTTAGAACCACTCCTTCTCCCCGATATACGTCAGGTGTCCCTCAGTAACTATTTTAGTTAGTTTTTAGTTATAATCAATAAATTAATAAATAGATACTTTTAAAGATAAAAATAAAATAAATAAAAAATAATTGAATGAAAAAGAAATAAATACATTTTACAATTTTCCCTTTGCATTTCACCCCTTATTTATTTCCCCAAACTTATTTAGAAATATGCAAAAAGCAATACATACTATTAAGAATAAATTGAAAATAAATACAAAATACATTAAAAAATGAATAAGTGCAAAATAAATAATAAAATGCGTAAATAAATAGATTATAAAAATGAATACATAAATAAATGAAAGGGAAAACAGAAGAGTAAATAAAGAAGGGAATTAATACAAAGTAAATTAATAAAGAAGCAATTCATACTTTTAAAAATAAATATAAAATAAATTAAAAAAATATATTAAAAATACAAGGTAAAAAATAAATACATAAATAAATAAAATGCTAAAATAAAAACATACATTTAAAAATTAATAACCCTTTAATTTTCAACAATAAAAATTGAATTTAATACTCACAATTTTCCCTTTGCATTTCACCCCTTATTTATTTCCCCAAAGTTATCTAGAAATATGCAAACATTGTATAATATATAATATATATATAATATATAAAAACAAATAGATAAATGGATGCAGAACAATGTACAATGGAGTTTAGTTTTCCTCTCAGTTGAATGTAGATGTAGATCTGCATCTTTAACTCATTCTCAACAACCAATAATGAAACACGTCTCCCTGATATGATCCATCATGAGCTGAGGAGCGAGGTGGGAATCATGTGATTGAAGCGGTGATAAACTGGACCTGAAGAGATGAATTCAAACCGTAACAACAGAAGAAGAAGAAGAAGAAGATGGGGGGGGGGGGGGGGGGGTGAGGGATGGTGACTTGGGTGGCTGAGTTTTTACAGCTGCTGCTGCCAGAAAAACATCTTCCACCTCACCGCTCGCTCTTCATGACCCCGAGAACATCACCGCCGCCGCTAAAGTACAGCAGCCCGGCGCTCCTCGGGTGATTTGACCCGCTCCGCCATCAATAAACACCAGCTCACAGAGACAAAAACACAACTTCAGATGTGTTTTTCTCTCCAGTACGACTTTATCAGACAGGAAGGAAAACTGTTTAGCTTCTAACGTTCATGCGTTGACCCAGAAACCTCACACAGCGTCGTCTCCCCGAGTCACTATCACATGTTTCCAAACTCAAATGTTTAGCCGTCGTATCGATGCATCGAGCAGGTTTCTAACCACATACCTGTAGTATCTGCGCCGCTAAAATAGATCCGCTTTGTGTACTCTGTAATCCCCGTCGCCCTCTTATCTCTTTATGGAACGTAAATATCTGTCAAACGGAGATAAAAATAAGAGTTTGTGTACGTTTACAGGACATGAGAAGAGCTGGTGGAGAGCAGCTGGTTTATATTGAGAAGTGCTGCTGAAAAAACATTCACATCAGCCTCTTAGTTACCATCTGGGATAGACCTGGGCCTAAAACTAACCCTGTAAGACCCGACTAGTACTGCCTTATAGAACTGACCCGACTAGTACTGCCTTATAGAACTGACCTGACTAGTACTGCCTTATAGACCTGACCTGACTAGTACTGCCTTATAGACCTGACCTGACTAGTACTGCCTTATAGACCTGACCCGACTAGTACTGCCTTATAGACATTATTTACATTTTTTGGACTTTTTTTTCAGATATTATCTGACTTTTTTTCTGCCTTTTTTTCTGACATTTTTTCTGAATTTTTTCCAACATTTTACGAACATTTGTCAGACATTCTATGGACATTTGCTGGATATTTCTTTTGACTTTTTTTCTGTCATTTTTCTGACTTTTTTTTCTGACATTTTTCTGACTTTTTTTCTGACATTTTTTCTGACTTTTTTTCCAACAGTTTTCGAGCATTTGTCAGACATTCTTTGGACATTTTGTGGACATTTGCTGGACATTTTTTCTGACCTTTATTTTTGGACATTTTTTCTGATTTTTTTCTGACATTTTTCTGACTTTTTTTCTGACATTTCTTCTGACTTTTTTCTGACATTTTTCTGACATTTTTCTGACTTTTTTTCTGTCATTTTTTGAACATTTGTCAGACATTCTTTGGACATTTGCTGGACGTTTTTTCTGACTTTTTTTTGACATTTCTTTGACTTTTTTTCCCGACATTTTTCGAGCATTTGTCAGACAGTCTTTGGACATTTGCTGGATATTTTTTTCTGACTTTTTTTTGGGACATTTTTTCTGACATTTTTCTGACTTTTTTCAGAAATTTTTCAGACATCTGCTGGACATTTTTTTCTGACTTTTTTTTGGGACATTTTTTCTGACATTTTTCTGACTTTTTTCAGACATGTTTCAGACATTTGTTGGACATTTTTTTGGACATTTTTTCATACATTTGTTGGACATTTCGGACCCTGTGAGGGTTTCTAGACAATATCTGTCATTGTTTTGTGTTGTTAATTGATTTCCAATAATAAATATATACATGTATTTACATAAAGCAGCATATTTGTCCACTCCCATGTTGATAAGAGGATTAAATACTTGATAAATCTCCCTTTAAGGTTCATTTAGAACAGATAAAATGGTGATTATATATTTGAATCGATCGACAGGCCCCAGCAGTAGATTCTGGGAAGTTGTTCTTCCTCTAAAGAAAGTATAAACTTCCTCCGACTCTCCGTCTCTCGGTGCAGAGAGATACTCTCGACAGAGTCAGATAAACGAGGTTCGGCAGCTCCCAGCAGAGAATCTGCTCGTTGGAGTTTAGTCACCGTCTCCTCGGTAAACAGAGGTAAACAGTGAGGCAGCGGATCCCACTGCAGGTGATAAACTGAGTGTTCCAACGTGTCAGCTTCACTGAATCTCCCACTCCGGCAAAAATAGATCCACCCATGTGCAGAAAAGGCTAATAAGGCGTCGGCAGCAACGCGGCGACGAGACGACACATCAGTGACGACTATCTCTCAATTACTGTCTCTGTCTGTTTGTTCCAACGAAGCACAGACGTCTCCCAGAATCCCTCATTCAATCCTGGGATAGATATAAGCTCTTTATCTGCCTCATTCTCTTAGACACAAACACACATTCACAGGGATAAATAAACCCAAGCACGCACACACAGAAACAAAAGCACAAACCCCGACGCAGCTGGAGGTCGGACACAAACAGCCGGAGGAGCTCTGAAGAAGTCTTGACGCTGAACTTTACTTTGCAAAATACAAAATAATGACCAGAGCTCCTGCTGGAGAGAGAGGCTGCCAGGAAGCTGTCAAAATAAAGGCGTCAAATAATCCTGGATGAGGGAACAAAGTGTGGAGATATACGAAAAGCACGATACCTAGGTGCCGATTCGATATGTATCGCGATTCTATATCGCGATTTATTGCGATTTTTGTTAACTTTCATCGTCAGGAATTACTTATTTTTACTTAATTTTTATTTAACATATTTAAGCGGTAACTTCCTTCTACCTCCACATAAACTCAAAAGAAGCAGTTATATCGATTCAGGCATTAAAAAAATCGATTAAAAATAACATAAAAAAAAAAATCGTGATACTTTATAATAACTGTCATTTATAACTGGTAAATTAATAGTTAATTAAACTTCGTTAATAGTTATTTTACTGTTAACAAAGAACAAAATAAGAAATAATAATGTTTTGTAATTATTAGTAGTGCTATAATTTATATTATTTTAGAAAACTAGAAACTAGGAAACCTAAGGAATCCAAGGTTTCTTTAAGGACATTTTTCAGACTTTATTTCAGACATTTTTCTGGCATTTTTTCTGATATTTTTTGGACATTTTTTCAGACTTTTTTCGGACATTTGTTTGGACATTTCGGACCCTGTGAGTGTTTCTGGACAATATCTGTCATTTTTTTGTGTTGTTAATTGATTTCCAATAATAAATATATACATATATTTACTTAAAGCAGCATATTTGTCCACTCCCATGTTGATAAGAGTATTAAATACTTGATAAATCTCCCTTTAAGGTACATTTAGAACAGATAAAAAAATGTGAGATTAATTTGCGATTAACTGTGGACGATCATGCGATTAATCAGGATTAAATATTGTAATCGATAGACAGCCATAATATTTACATACTTTTACTTCATATGGTTTTGCAGGACTTTTACTTGTAGTGGAGTATTTTCACAGTGTGGTACTAGTACTTTTACTGCCGTCAGACTGCTGTTAGGTGATTGTTGTACTTGTACTCACAGATCCAAGGTTATCTTCTAATCTCTTCATTACACATATTGAATTCACTTCATCTGTAGCACAAAGCAGAGTTCGATCTTCACATCGCCGCCGTCTGTCCCCGTTTGTGACGCCGTCGTCTGGCGCAGCGTGATCTCTCCTGTGTAATCGGCGCCTTTCATTCCCACGTTTCATCTTCTTCACTTCTGACGTTCCTCCACAATGTTTGATATGAGAAATTTCAAGCTGTTACAAACTTGTAATCAATTATTTAAAAAAAAAAAACCCTCAGGGACGTAAAGAAAAAGAGCTTTTTTTTCTCAGATTAATAACAACCAGTCATTCATATGAATTGACCCTTCTCCTTTTGAACTGTTTTTTTTTTTTATCATCCAGGCATTTTAAGAATTCATGTCGAGGTGCACCGAAGCCGTTTGAGCTGCAAACGCGATGTTGCTTCATGTTTTCCTTCTTCTGTCACTTTAAACCCACAGGTATTACTTCTCTTATCATTAGCATGTCTCTTTTAAAACTTGAGGTTTGAAGTGAAACAAGCGGCTTTGTTTTAGGTGTGAGCTCTGCAGACTGATGTGCATTTATCAGTTAACAGTTGGTGAGTATCTGCAGACCTTGGGAAACTGTTATCTTGCCTTCTGCTGTTGTACTTTATGTATCAGCTCTACACATCACAGCTTCATCTGCTTCTAACTCTTCTCTGAACTCCTGTTGGTCCACTGCGGAGTCAACCCAACCCCCCCGCCTGCAGTTACAGTCACTGTTTATCACCATTTATTTTACTTATATCCTCAAAAAGTTCAAATACAAACTGAAAAAAAACATTTTATGTCCCTAAATGTTGAGTTTTAAAACTTTCATAAAATCAGATTCTTTCAGTGGTGGAAGAAGTATTCAGATGTACTTAGGTAAAAGTAGCAGTACCACAGTGTAGAAATACTCTGTTACAAGTAAAAATCCTGCATTCAAAATTTTACTATGATGAGTTAGAATCTATGGCCCCGACCATGGCTCTGAAATATCGGTAAGTTACAATCTATGGCCCCGACCATGACTCTGAAATATCAGTAAGTTAGAATCTATGGCCCCGACCACGGCTCTGAAATATCAGTAAGTTAGAATCTATGGCCCCGACCATGACTCTGAAATATCGGTAAGTTAGAATCTATGGCCCCGACCATGACTCTGAAATATCGGTAAGTTAGAATCTATGGCCCCGACCACGGCTCTGAAATATCAGTAAGTTAGAATCTATGGCCCCGACCATGACTCTGAAATATCAGTAAGTTAGAATCTATGGCCCCGACCATGACTCTGAAATATCGGTAAGTTAGAATCTATGGCCCCGACCACGGCTCTGAAATATCAGTAAGTTAGAATCTATGGCCCCGACCATGACTCTGAAATATCAGTAAGCTAGAATCTATGGCCCCGACCATGACTCTGAAATATCAGTAAGCTAGAATCTATGGCCCCGACCACGGCTCTGAAATATCAGTAAGCTAGAATCTATGGCCCCGACCACAGCTCTGAAATATCAGTGAGTTAGAATCTATGGCCCCGACCATGGCTCTGAAATATCAGTAAGCTAGAATCTATGGCCCCGACCACGGCTCTGAAATATCAGTAAGCTAGAATCTGTGGCCCCGACCATGGCTCTGAAATATCAGTAAGCTAGAATCTATGGCCCCGACCACGGCTCTGAAATATCAGTAAGTTAGAATCTATGGCCCCGACCACGACTCTGAAATATCAGTAAGTTTTCCAGCCTCATGTTTACTCTACTTCAGCTAGTTTTTGATAATGTGGTTAATTACAAGTTAATTTAAATAATATGCACCAGGCAAACTGAACTATTAAGTAATTAAAATTAGATTCGGGACACGGGGCAGCCTTAGAGTCTTTGTCAGTTTAGTTTTAAGTGGTGCGTAAAACTAATTTGTAATTAATCACATGCGACATTCAGAGTCCCTAAAGGTTCTGGGTCTATTGTGCTAAATGCTACGGAGCAAACGAAGCGATCGTGCTGCACAGACTCACAGTACGTAGCTTTAACAGCAGGTAGTTGTTACACAGAGGATCCCACACAGCTGCAGATAATGAATCAATAATCTGATTGAGGTAAGCTAATGAACAAGCTCTGAGAGGAGCAGCTAACTGGCACCTAATTAAAAACACAAACATGATTAATCTCTTAAACTACAGCTGTGTTCTCACTGCTGACACACTGAAGTGTAAAGAAGCAGAATTTAGTGAGTAAAGATGGACTCTACTGCTTTATTTATTAACCTGTCTTTGTACCGTGGGAGGAAACCTGAGCACCCGGAGAAACTCTACACTAACACGGGGAGAACCTGGCCATGTCTAATAAGTTGTTGCAGCAATTTATGGGTTGATACCATTTGTTCCACAGATTTGGTGCTAAATTAAACAATTTTCTACCACTGGAGAATTGATAAAAATAATCAATAATCCTCACATTAAGACACCAAGACCTTGAGCAACACCAGAGAAAAAGCCATGCTGTGATTTGGGATCAAACACTTTGGACATTTGCATTTTTCTGTGATTGGATGGCGAGCACTTCTGTTGTGTAAACTGCTCAGAAACCCCCTTATTGTCAATGTAGCTAGGAAAGCCATCCATCGCATCGTCCATAGTTTGTGGCTGTAAAGTTTCACGAGGCTGTGATTATCCTAGAGGTCACCACAGGTCAAGCCCCTGAAGGGGTTTAAGAGCTTTCTGTACATTATGCCGCTTATTACACGGCTACTTACTTAAGAAATCAATAGTTTGCCTCTGAAACGGTCCTGCAGAGTCCGAGGTCAGAACTGCGCCCAAAGCAACGGCCTGCTAAAAATAGAAATAACAGACTGTGGAACGAGTATTCTACAGAGCTGTGTAATATAATGTTTAATAAACTAAATGGGGAAGAACGCTGCATTCACGGACAAAACGACACGTTAACGTTTGCAGGCCATCTGAGAAACATCCATGAGAAACTGTAAAACACACATTCAGTCTCTCGTATGATTTTCGAGCGTTAATTAATTAATTGTAATATTAACATGGAGATCTCCCACCAGAAAGAGCATTCAGTTTGTCCTCGACACGTTCTTGACACGAGAGGATTAAGAGACTATTAGAAACAGCAGCAGGAGTCATTCACAGAACGATCTCTACACGCTGGATTTAATGAAAGGTTTCCTCTGGATCCCCTGGAGGTGTAATTTAAAGATGAATAAAGAATCTGAATGAGGACAAAGACCGATCCTCTGTCTACCACCCACAGCGAGTAGAACCTTTCCACATTCAGACACGTTCATCCAGTCGAGTCGAGGAATAAACACCTGATTAGACGTTTACCGTTCAATATTTTAAAAGGTTGTTTTCAGCACAGAAATGTGAAAGTTTGTAGTTGGACTTCCGCTTTGAAGATCACGGAGGCAATTACGCACTTAAGTAACGCCAACCTCCTCCGGAGTTATTTAAAGCCAAAGCACGATCTTGTCCTAAAGCTAACTAAGTCGTTTTGTTGCCTAAACCTAAGGAAGTGAAGACGGAAGTTTATTTTGAAAAGACTGTTCGCATGTAACCGACACGTGTTGCTGGACATTCGTAGGAAAAACAAAGAAAAACTGAACTGTTGTGTGAGGATGTGATGTAGCCGTAGACCAGCGTGTTCCTTGAAGTATTGTTTTTGTGAATGGAGTCTGGTGGCTTTCAGTTCCCCGTCAGAAAAAGGCTGTCTGATGGCGATGTGAAGCTGTGAAAATATTCTCAATACAGCGTACACTTAAACTAATATTGATTTGCTTTAGGTGGCTAAAATAAGTTTTCCCGACGGGGGGAACTGAAGCTGATGTATCGCTCTCTTCAAAGCCACCAGACTCCATTCACAAAAACAGTAATTTTACCTCTCAGGACACGGGAGTTCACATACAACCCGACTTCCTCGCAAAAAAGTGAGCGTAAGCGTAGCTTCATGGTTGGTACCGATGGATTCATCAGGTTCTCTAGTTTCATAGATACCAGTATCTTCACTTTAAAACTGAGCCGCTACAACCTAAAAATCACACGTTGCGTTATAGAAAATTAGCGGCGTTAAAACAAATTTGCATTAACGCGCTCATCATGGTGTCTTGCATCGTTATTGTTGTGTTTAAAAACTCAGATTCTGGTCGTGTTTTCACGTCAGCTGATGATCTCAAAAAGTCTTTTTAAGCCTCCAGTTGGAAGAAGTGTCTGAAATGTGAGAAGAGATTCTTCTACACGTGATTTCTTTTTCATTTGTGTTTACAGAAGAAAAAAAAACAGGCTCCTGACTGCAAACTGAATACTGAAACATTCACCTTTCTGCAGACTATACATTGTGAATAAGTTTACCCAGAAGATCAACACATATATAGTTTTTCTTGCTCCAGTCACGTTTCTCCCTCGGGCGGTGATTTATCGCCCCGCGGCAACAACGTTTCCTCCCTCCAGATTACATTTCAGTTTTTACTTCCTATTATCCAGATAAGATATGCAGATCGAGATCACATTTTAATAGAGTCGCTATCCGACTGGAATCTGTCCGGCTGCATTCGACACAGCTGAACCGAATTAAACGAGTGAAACTGGAATCAGTTTGTTACCAAGGTCACGTTCACTGATTCCTCTCAGTTTGAGAACAGCCGACTCACTGTGTTGATCTGTTTAATGAGCTTTTAATGAGGAAGTAACACACTGGGAGTCACGTCACCGGTGACTGCTAAAAGCTCTTCTGTTTGTTCAGCGACACTGGTGATTTATATGGAGGACGGAACCTGACAAAATTAAAAATAAATAAATATGCTAATGAATGACTTGATAAATAAATAAATAAATATGCCATTAAAAGTAGCAAACAAAATAAATGTAGTCATTAATTAATTGATAAAATGAGATTGATATTGCTGTTTAAATTTTCTTTTTGATTTATTTGTCTTTGTATTAATTCCCCTTATTTATTTACTCTTCTGTTTAATTTCCATTTTTATGTATTTATGTATTTATTTTTTGCCTTTACTTATTTATTTATTTATTTATTTATTTATTTATTTATTTTTATTTATTTTAAAATGTATGTATTTACTTATGTGTTTCAGAATTTATTTTTTTAATTTATTTATTTATGCATGATTTTTCCTCAGTATTTCACCCCATATGTATTTCCCCAAACTTATTTATCTCTGTATTCTTTTCTTAGGTAAGGTAAATAAGGTAGACAATGAAATATAAAATATACCTTATTAATATAAAATGAATAAGGTAAAAAATAAATGCAAAAATAAATAAATTTAAAAATTAATAAAAATAAATATATAAATAAATAAATAAAAGTGGAAATTAAACAGAAGGGGGCAAATAAATAAGGGAGTTAATCCAAAGGTAAGCAAATTTAAACAGAAATATCAATTTGTCACATTTTATCAATTAATTAATATTATTTTTAAGAATTTTAATGGCATATTTATTCATTTATTTATTTATTTATTAATTTATTTTTTATTTTGGTCAGGTTCACCTTGAAGATTTGTTGTTAAATATTCGTTTACACACTTACTAAACCCCCTTTATTTAAGATAAGATAAGATGGAGCTTTATTTATCCCGAGGGAAAAGTAAAGAGTGTTAATATATAATAGTAAGAAGAGTAATTATTTGATTGGGCAGCGTCTCCAGTCATAAACTGATTATTAAATTGTTCCCACCTCCGTTAAAAACACATCATGTAGAACATTTAAAAAGCAAAGCAACGAACTGCTGATGAAACCTGAAGGAACCTTTTCTGTGACATTATCTTCATGGCATTTCTTCCTTATTATGCAGGAGGATCAACAGGAAGCCCGGCGGGAGACAGATGAGGGATGACACATGACAAAGGTCGTGTCAAAGGTCACGTGTCGGGAGTCGAACCCGCGACGCGGAGGCCGCGGCGGTACGAGTGACCCGTTAAACATGTGGAGGAGAGTTGAAGTACGTATCACCACCTTCTGTTTCTCTTCTTTCTTCTTTCTTCTTTCATGACCTTTGTTTGGGTGAGCCTTCGTCTGATTGGCTGCAGAGATAGCGGCGGAGGGAAAATGTCACGGCGTGATGGAGAGATACGAAGGCTCAGCTGGTGTGTGGTTGTGTGTAGCTGAGTGTGTGTTCATCTTGTCTTGTTCAGAGTCGTCTTCTGGGAATCACATCTTTTATTTAAACCGTTGGTATTCTGACTCTATGTTTATAACGAGCTAAAACTGACACGTGTTGCTGGACGTTCGGAGGAAAACACACGAAAAATGAGGAATAACTTTCCATAAGATATCATATGAGGATACGTTGACCTCTTGAATCTCCTGATTCGATACTAAAACGATACTAAGATGCCGATTCGATATGTATTGTGATTTTTGTTAACTTTTTTACCACTAGACAGTGAAGGGAAAAAGTTGAATCAAACACTTCCAGAGACTTTTACTTTGGAAAATCTCTAAATGAATCCAGTAAAAATGTTTGATTTTCAGCATGTATGTAGTCAGAGATGTCCTGAAGTCAAATATATCAGGATCATTGTCAGGAATTATTTATTATCCATCAACCCAAAAATCAAAGATTAAAGACATTTCCCTCACAGATTAGTGGTATTTTCTTTTTAATTTATAAGGGACATGTAATGTTTTATATTTCTGGTGAATATAATCCAATCAATCTTATTTTCATATATGTATTTTCAGCTCCATCGGGGCCGTTTCAATGCATTTAACATAAATGTCAGTATATGGGTTCAGTATATGGGTCCTTTTTTTCGGACATATTCAGACGTTTTTCAGACTTTTATGCAGACATATATCAGCCTTCTTTTCGGACATATTTCGGCCTTTTTTGGACATTTTTTTGGGCCATATTTCGGACATACTTTGCATTTTTTCTGCCTTTTTTCGCGATACGATATCGTTTCCTGCTAACTTTTCTGCCATTTTTTGGACATTTTTCAGGCATTTTTCAGACTTTTTTTTAAAAAATATTTTGGCCTTTTTCAGAAGTTAGCATGCAGCTTTAGCCGTGATGTCTAGCTCTGCTTTTCCTGCAATATGTGTGGAACCCAAAGTGTTTCCATCCTTTACTGGATGTGTAGTGTTTACCACGCTGGATTTAACATGTGAGGGTGCAGGTCGTATCCACGACGACCCTCCAACGTTTTATACGTTCTGAGGTTTGTTTTGGTTGACGGATACGGAACGGATATGACGTCACGTTACTCAGACTACAACAATAAAAGCGGTAACTTCCTTCTACCTCCACATAGACTCAGATGAAGCAAATATGTCGATTCTGGCATTAAAAACATCTGTTTAAAAATCATAAAAAACATATACATACTTATAGTTCCTTTAAGTGCTGCTCTCCTCTCCCCTCTTGTGTCGTGCAAAAACATGAGCAGGTCAAAGGTCACGTTAATGCTTCGCTGCGCTGTGATGGACAGAACCGACCAATTAGCTTCTTCAGTTTCAGGTGTGTGTGTGTGTGTGTGTGTGTGTGTGTGTGTGTGTGTGTGTGTGTGTGTGTGTGTGTGTGTGTGTCCTTGACTTTCTCTCTTCAAACACTTGATAAAAAGTTTCCAGTGTGCGTTGGTTAATCTGTTGTGTGTTCATGTGTTCAGTGTGTGTGTGTCAGGACGTAAACACATCAACCAAAGGTCATCAGAAACCGACTGGCAATTAGCGACAGATCGTCGCCAGGGACGACGCTCGGGTGCCGCGGCGACCACGTGTGTGTGAGACGTGGACGGGTTGTACAACGCGCGGCGCTGCTGCGATCAGGTCAGTGTTTGTTGTTTTACTTTCTTTGGTTGCAGTTTTTTGTTGTGCATATTCATCAAACATGAATATTAATCCTTGTGCATATTCATGACGGTCACTGCAGCAGTGCATCATGGGGGTTGGGAATGTTGCTGTGGTACGAGACGACTCACGTGCACCTGTGTGTGCTTTGAGTGTATTCAAATGTGTGTACATGCAGAGCGTTAAGTAATCTCCAGTGGGGGGGTCGGGGGGGATAATAATATAATAATAATGACAACGTGATGAAATCCAGAGAAACATCTCTGCAGGAGCTCCTACCTGTGAGGAGCTGATTCCACTCTGCTGCTCCAACACCATCACTTTAACAGGCTGGATGTTTATATATATATATATATATATATATATAATAACATAATATATTAACAATGTATTATACAAGTGAATTTAAATGTTAATATTAGTATTTTTGTTTTATACTACTACTACTACTACTAATATATTAAAAATGCATTATAATATTTAATTAAATTCGAATATTATTATAAGTATATAATAATAATAATAATAATAATAATAATAATATAGTGTATTCACTATTTATCATAATAGTATATTAATATGTTAATATTATTATTAATATTATTGTTACTACTACTACTACTACTATAGAATAATAACACATAATAATAATGATGACAATAATAATAATTTATTAACATTTTTTATAACAGTATATTAAAATGTTACTATTATTATTATTATTATTATTATTATAATAATATTGTTATTATTATTGTTATTATTATTATTATTATTACTACTAATCCTAGTACTACTACTAATAATAATAATCAAATTTAAAAATGTAATGTATTATTATATTCAAATGGTAATAATAATAATGACAATAATAAGGATGAGAATACTAATTATTAATAATAATATTAAATGTTATTATTATTATTACTTCTACAATTACTACTCCTACTACTATTACTAGTACCAAAGTTAATAAAATTAAAACATTTATTATATTATTATATTCAAATGGTAGTTATAATAATAATAATAAAACAGTGTACATCTTGTGTGTTGGTTAGCAGCTTGCTCACTAAAGCACCTCAAAAACATGAAGAGAAAAGCTGCTTTCTGTGAATTCTGATGCAATAACATTATTAAAATATGTTAATAACCAGGACGAGGTGCCTTCGTTAGGCCAAACACTAAATAACACCACTGCCTTCCCCTCTGGTCACGTGCAGACTCTCTCCATCTTTGTTATAGTTTCTACTAATATATCAGGAGGCTGTATATAATAATAATAATAATAATTGAATAGTGTTTGGCTTTAAGTGTGACTGACGTATATAAATGTTGGAGTTGTGAGACTGACGGCTGATACAGAGATGTGTGTGATGTGTGTTTGTGTCACTACACATCTCTGTGCTCTCTCTCTCTCTCTCTCTCATCATCAGAAACACGCCGTCTGAACATTTGCTGATATACAGTATAAATAGTGAGAGCTCCAAACTGACAGGTTTATTGTTGAGCACCTTTGTATGAACACATTAATGCAGCTTCTGATGTCTTTTAGCCACGCTAGCAGCAGGGACGACCATGTTGGTCCAGACTGGAATATCTCAACAACTACTATGTGTATTTCCATGAAATTTGGTACAAATATTCATGTTTTCCAGGAGTTGTATCCTGAAGACTTTGGTGATAATCTGACTTTTCCCTCTAGCGCCACCATGAGGTTCACATCGGTGGTTTTGGGGGAAATATCTCAACAACTATTGGATGGATTGTGATGAAATGTGGTTCAGACAATACTTTGATTTATCATCAAATACCTGCAGAACTAATGACATTCACATCAGCTGGACTTTGTGTTCAACTGTTACATGATGCAGCGGTAGACCAGCAACTCCTGTGTTCCTCCAGGTAAAATTACTGCTTTTGTGAATGGAGTCTGGTGGCTTTGAAGATAGATAGATAGATAGATAGATAGATAGATAGATAGATAGATAGATAGATAGATAGATAGTAACTTTATTGATCCCGAGGGAAATTCAAGTTTCCAGCATCACAGTTCCATAGTGCAAACATATTAGTAAAAACGTCACAGGTAAGTAGTACACATGTTAGTAAAAAACAACACAGGTAAGTAGTACACATTTTAGTAAAACGACACAAGTAGTAACAAGACACATGTAAGTAATACAGAGTATAAAACAAAATATGCAATGTGCAGAAGAACTGTTAAAAATGAATATAGTGCAGGGTAAACAACTGAGATACAGGACTATTTAAAGAAGAAGTGAATGTAGTGCAGAAAGTGATATAGTGCTGGATAATAAAATATAGGAGAAACAGATATTAAGAAATGTCAGATATGGAATATAATGCAGGATAAGAACTGAGGTAGAGAAGTTTTGTAGTGTGCAGAATTAAAGTTAAAAGTGCAGAATTAAAGTTAAAACCGCGATATAACGGCTTCAGTTCCCCGTCAGAAAGGACTGTCTGACAGCGAGGTAAAGGGGTGAAAATATTCTAAAAGTAGCGTACACTTAAACTGATGTTGATTTGTTTTAGGTGGCTAAAATTCGTTTTTTTTCTGACCGGGGAACTGAAGCCGTTACGTCGCTCTCTTCACAACCACCAGACTCCATTCACAAAAACAGTGATTTTACCCCTCATTGACGGTAGCTTCACACTGATCGAATACGATGGCAGAAGTAGAAGCAACTGACTGAATTGGTGAATAAAAATAGTGTTTGTATTAAAGTTTGAGGTACATTTTAAAACCCGTAAATCTCCCCAGCTGGTGACCACGTCGGCGTTCGTCACTGACTCTCTGCTGTATATTCTGATCATGTCGTGCAGCGAGGCAGTAAATAGCTGATTTTACCCTTCACACGACGACCTGGTTGATTTTTCTGCCAGTTTCCAGCCATCAATTCCAACACCACAATATGGAATCAATACTTTCAGTCCATCGTGAGACAGAGACGTTGATGAGACTCATTGAGTGACACTTCCCCCCCCACGCTTCCCAGTATTGATCGACGGAAACCGGAGAGGTCGTTTGATCTTTATTTACACTTGTCCAGGAAACATCGAGTCAACGAGTGCGTTGATCACAGTGCTTGTTAACGGAAACTCTCCGCCGGCGATGACCAATGGGTCGCGACTCCGAAGCCTCCAGACGCTCCAGTGAAGTAGCAGATTACTGAAAACAGGATTAAACAAGACGGCGCTTATTGATCCTGAGGTGTTATTAGAGTCCAGGACTCGTGACAAAGAGGTGGTTCACTACTGATCCGTACAAGACGACATTAAACAAAGCGGCTCCTAGAGACGGACATTAGGAATCAAACAGAACTGGGCCGGTTAATAATTATTCCTTTAGATTTTGGGGTCTTTTATTCAGCTTTTAACCTGAAAGTCACAAACAGTATAACACGACTGAGATGACAATGGCAAGCTTCAGATTGGGCAGACTGATCTCCTAAAAATACAACAAAACTGCATCGGCAATCACGTTTCAAGGGAACGTATTTTCTCCCGGATTAGGTTTGTTTTTGATGTATTTATACCTAGATGACGTCATGTTGAGTGTTGATGGAGCAGCTGTTATAGCCTGGTACTGATCCATCCAGACTCCATTCAGAAAACAAGCATTTTAAAAGTTGTCTGCTTGTCGTCATGGTAACAGACCTGACAAAGCATGAATTCAGACTTTTTACTAATCAGCATCATTATGTAGTTATTTCAGCATCCATTTGATCTGTTTATTGATCTTAAATCTGTTTATTTAGGGTTCATACCTCAGTAGAGACGTGTGGCTGCTAGATACAGTCAGTGGAATAACACTGGATGTGAATACAGATCGCCGCCCGGTGATGTTATGAACCCAGACACGATTGGTTTTCTGACATATCAGCAACTACTTCTTCCATGGTTGATGGAGGAAATAAAAGTTGTTGGTATCTATGGAGACAAGCTGAACACAAATGATACCGGCGGTCGAACTCGCACGAGTACAACAAGTCGAAATTTGGCTTTTGGTGTGAACACATCATTAGGCTCAGGATGTCCAATCAGCGTTATTCTCATGTCCTTGAACAGTCCACTACAGATGGGGTGGGGGGGAGATGATGTTGTTTGAGAGGTTACACACAATGCCAGACTTTGAAAACGCCTAATTTAACCATCACTTAAGTCTCCTGACGTCAACTTTGACTGTCAGTTTGTGGCGCTGCGGATGCGTTGTTTCCCCGTAATGGGTCGGTCTCTTTAAGGCTCTGTTTGAGAGAGGATTATGGGACTAAAGACCTCGGCTCCTCCCTGAAGGTTTGTGTACTGCTGATGGGAACCCATCACCACGAGCAGATTTATTGGCTTTTAACCTACAAATTGCCTCCTCTGTTTTCTCTGCAGTAATGGCTGATGGGAGGATTTCACTCAGTCTGATGCCCACTGATGGCAGCTCTAATGAACTCAAATACTTCATTTCACCCACGAGCGGCGGGGCGAATATACGACTCTCTGTAATGTTCCTGAAAAACGCTCCTACCGGTGTCTTCTCCTGCTCGTCTGAGTGAGAGTTTCTGACGTTAGGCTACGAACACTGTTAGATGTTTGTTTTGACATAATTGTGCAGTCAGAAGTCTTGCTGCCTTGAAGCCTGAAACATTTCAGGTCTGTCTGAAAAACACATCTCTCGTCTTCACTTCATTAAGCTCGAGGCTGCACATCCTCTTCTTTGTTTGTTGTTACAGTATCGGTGTCGCCCAAATGTTCTCAAGCCTAATTATCTTTTACTTTTAGGTGACTTTTTGCACCGTGTGCAGTTTCAGCTCTCTTTGCCTCCAGAGTGATGCATCACTTTGTTGACCTTCTGCTAATCGTGTTGACCCTTCACCCCTCGGGGGTTCTGATCCGAATTTTTTCTTTACAGCTTTGTTGTGGTTTTCCCTCCGTCAGCTTTCATTTAAAACAACTTTTAGAAAACTAGATTCGATTTCCTGCAACATCACCAGAAGACCAAGGACATAGTGTAGCCTATTAGCTCAAAACATTGGCAGTCTATTATAAAAACCTTGTGGTAATGGACTGAAAATGGGGATAATTAAAAATAATGAGCTGTGTGGCAGCCATGTAATCTACTGACATCATGAAGCATCAGTGAACAACAGTCTACAGCCATGCTAGCGGCTTTGAGAGGCTGTACTTGGTAGCGGTGGTGCTTTAAGGTCAACGCTAACGACAATGACAATATGAGTGTGCTGATGTTTAGTAGGCTTAATGCCGTCCATGTTCACAATCTTCGTTTAAGGTGTTAGCATGATAACGTTTGTATTACTGAGGCTGATGAATGTCATCAGTTCTGCAGGTATTTGGTCATAAACCAAAGTATTGGACACATTAAAATGTTGACCTGATGGTGGCGCTAGAGGAAAAGTGAGAGGATCACCAAAGTTATTATAATTCATCCTGAGGGGAACATGAATGATGGACCAGATTTCATCACAATCCGTCAAATAGTTGTTGAGATATTTCAGTCTGGACCAAAACGGTAGACAAGTTTAAATTCATCATTGATATCCAGTTCAAAGCTGTTGATTTTATATCACCAAGATATTCCACTCAGTATCACTGCTGCTTTCCAGGGAGGCCAAGACACATACATTAAAAACAAACAGTAAAATCTGGCAGCTCTTTCCAAATCCTCTGTTAGAGCCTGCTGACATTTTTCTTGTTGGATAGTAAAAGACTGTATCATCTGCATACACACTAATTCTGCGTTTATTCGGCTGCTTCAAAATGTCATTCTTAAGTATAAATACAGAACAAAAGTGGCCCAAATATAAGCCCCTGTGGTGCACCGTGGTTTCATGGTCCAAAGCGGGATAGACCATGTTGAAAATGAACGTACTGACTCCTTCTTTGAGGATAAAATTGAAACTCCTACAAATTTAATTTGGATAATTTACAGTATTTTGTAGTGTCCATGCTATCAAATAACGCATTGGCATGATATTTGTTTTTTGCGACAGCAGATTTGATAATACAGAAAGGAGGGCATTTGATAAACTTTAGGACCTTCAGATACCTGAACTCCTTCACTCGGGGCAGGAACTTGCCGTCTAATTCGCCGTCCTTCACCTGCTTGTTCAACAAACCGTCATTTTTTTCATTTAGATTTAATGGGTTGAGGAAGCTGATTGGTGGGCGACGTTAGAATACAGTAAAAACTTGTGAAACATAAGTTGGACTTTGGCAGCTACTCTGTAAGCTGTAAAAATATGAAGCAGGGCAGGACTGACAAAAAGTTCACGCTTGGTCGACTCTCCCTCCTGTAAATAAAGGTTTGATTTGAAAATGCAGCCTGCAGTGGACAGATAGATGACTGTGAAGCTCTGATATCAGGCTCCAGCAGCGGGATTAATTTCCAGACTTTGTCCCGTAAGAAACAAGGACAGGTTGTGACTGCAAATCATCTGGAAGAAGAAAGTGTAGCGAGACGTAGAGTAACCAGAGATGGAGGTATTATTTGAATTTTGATACCAACAATCTCTCCTGTCTTCAGGGTTTGTTGACACATTGATCTGAAATGTGATGAACTGGCATTAACATGCGTCTCGAGTGACCACTACAATATTTGTCTCCGGTCATGGAGACTGATGATTGATAATATGCAACCCATTTCTGCTGGGTTTAAATAGCCTTAGTGTTAAGGAAGGGAAGTGAATAACTACGACTGCCGACTGCAAACAACTCAAATATCTCTGCTTTCAATTAAATTGCGACCTTGGACACTGCCGAAAGCCAAATCGTATTCCAAAGATTTGGGATTTAATGGTAATTTTTTGTTTTCGAAGATCTTCCATGAGCTCTAACCAATATTTCATCGTTTACCAACCGAGTGGAGCTTCCCTATTTCCTTTGTGCATTGCATTGTGGGTCAGTTGTGTCCATTTGGACTACATACAGAGGAACATCACAGAGTAGAAACATGCTCAGAGTCTGAATGTTGGTACTGTGCCAGAGTCAGCGGTAGTGAAGCAGAGCAGCTGCAGGATAAACGAAACCTTCTACCAGTGTACACAGATCTAAAGGAGGATTTGAATAATCCAAACCCTTCAGCCTAAGTCCTCCAAACCTGTGGGACTCCCAGGCCTCCAGAAATCCTTGAAAGTTTGTGAATCTGAACAAAAAGGCTTTGAAGGATGGTTGCAAGGTGGAGCAGCTTAAATACAGCCAGCGTCGTTCTTAAAGCACTTTTCATCTTGTGATACGTCTCATGAATTTATTTCCACACCCTCGGGCCGAGGATCATGAGGAGGAACCAGAGCTGTTGTCGTGGGAACAGTGAGACTGAGACTGAGACTGTATCAGTAGAGAAGAGATGTACTGAACTCATGATATCTGAACATAAGGAGGTCGGCATAAACTGCTCCAAATACTGTGGCAAGTAGTGTTTTTTACAGAAAACCAGAGGTCATTCTGAGGTTTTGACAAACGATTGATGACATTTTTAGAAAATCAGTTTTTCTCATAAATAATTATTTCATAATCGTAACAATATAGTCAGAAACACTCTACTGCTTCACGTTTGTACATAACTTATTTGTCTAATTGGTTACTTTTGAAGCAGACATTTCCACTTCTGTCTGAAAAGATCGCGTTCATATCGCTCATCACACCTGCCACATTACCGACATTCGTCCGCAAAATTTAAACTCCTTTTATTTTTCTTATACTTTTTGATAAAGTTTAATAAACAACCTTATAATATATTAAACCAAAACTGTCTCTGTAGGCCAAATTATGAGTTGATTATCACTAATATTCATATTTAAACCACCACATCCGAAGAGTTTAATGTTTAGACATGGCGAAGTTTGAGAATACTCTAATGCACAGCAGGGTTTCTCCCAGGAAGCTGGTTATTGGAGGTGGTGAGCACTACTCACCCTTGTTTTCCCTGATGCTTAATAAGCTAAATACTATATTTCATAAATGTGTAATAGTTTCTTCTGATGTTAGCAGAGGAGCTCTCGATTTCAGGCGAGGTGGGGGGCACCTCTACTATAAAGTGCATGTGTAAACTCTGCACAGGAACATCATGCTTCATGCTACAGCCGCTGCCTTTTATTTCACTAATTAGCAGAATGAAAGATCAATAGAATAAAAGCAGCTCTGATCAGAGGAAGTAGCTCAATCTGACAGAAACGTCATTCTGTTTGATCAAATTACACCAATCAGCTGTATCAAAGGACAACGATCTGACATGGCAAGGCTCTTTCTTATATAGTTTTCAAAACATCGAGGCTAGTGGCGTCGGAATTGAGGGGACAATGAGACTTTCCAGTGGTAATAAAGTGGCAACGAAAAATTGTTTTAACGCCACTAAGTTCTTTAACGCATTAACGCAGCCGATCTTTCGGAGGATGTAGCGGGCTCAGAGTGAAGATACTGGTATCGTATGAAACTAGAAGTGTGTTGTTAATTGATTTCCAATAATAAATGGATACATACATTTGCATAAAGCAGCATATTTGTCCACTCCCATGTTGATAAGAGTATTAAATACTTGACAAATCTCCCTTTAAGGTACATTTATAACAGATAAAAAATGTGCGATTAATTATGGGCAATCGTGCGATTAATCACAACTAGATATTTTGATTGATTAACAGCCCTAGTTTAAATTCTATCCTCAAAGAAGGAGTCAGTACGTTCATTTTCTTGGACCATGAAATTACGGTGCACCACAGGGAAGCGTACTTGGGACACTTTTGTTCTGTACGATAAACCTTGGACAATCATGCGATTAATCGTGATTAAATATTTTAATGGATTGACAGTCATAGTCTGGTCTGTTTATTAAATTGCTATTTTATTAATTTGTCACTTCAGCATCCACTTTCCTTCTTTTTCAGTTTCCTCTTTCTTTTTAAACATTTAATTATGTCTTGATTACCATGAATATTATAATATTAATATATTTGCCACTTTTTCCCTTTCAATTTGAATTCTAGGTAAAATGATCCTCCCGAGTTTTTGAGTTTAAGATAAAACCAGAGATGTGTTTTCTTCGTCTGCTACATCTTAATTATTCATCCTCATTATCCCACCTGTCTCCGTACTAATTGGCTGATCTACTGCCTGCATCGATGGCTACATGAAGATCATCCTTCTCTCCACCTTGTCATGGGTTTTTAGGGGCGTCAGAGCATCAGTGTGATCAATAGAGCCGGCTGATCTATGGGATAATCAATAGTTGAGCTCATTAATCTCAAGATTTAAAGAGGCAGAGAGAGAGAGTTCATTAATCATGTGGCCTTGGATGCAGCGTCAGAGAGGAACAGATTCAGAAATTCAAATTAGAGTTGTAATTACATGTGACCTGCTTCAGAGAGGGGGAGATGAAAGAGGGATGGAGCGACAGAATTAGGGGAGATGGTGGAGGAAGATGAGAAGCCAGTAGATCATATAGTTCCTGCTTCAATCAATGATCCTGGTGTATTTCACTTCTTCTTAAAGGGATAGTTCGGATGTTTTGAAGTGGGGTTGTATGAGGTGCTGCTGTGGACGTATTTTAGAAACCTGAAAAAAATCAATATCACTTTTAAATCACAAGTGTACGCTATATTCAGAATATTTTCACTTAACCTCGCATTCAATGGCATCATTTTTTTAATTGCAATATCTGCAAATATAGTATATAAATATATTAGGGCTGTCAACCGATTAAAATATTTAAACTCATTAATTAATTGCAAATGAATCACACATTTTTTAACCTGTTCAAAATGTACCTTAAAGGGAGATTTGTCAAGTATTTAATACTCTTATCAACATGAGAGTGGACAAATATGTTGCTTTATGCAAATGTATGTATATATTTATTATTGGAAATCAATTAACAGCACAAAACAATGACAGATATTGTCCAGAAACCCTCAAATGTAGAAAAAAAAGAATGTTAAAGAAATGTAAAAACAAATATCTAAAAAAAGTCTGAAAAATGTAAAGAAAAAAATGAAGTCTGAAAAATGTCCAAATATTTGTAAAAAAAAAAAAAAAATATTCGAAAAATGTCCCAAAAAAAATTCTGATAAATGTCAAAAAAAGTAAAAAAAAAAAAAGAAAATCTAAAAATCTAAAATAAAAAAAGTAAAAAAAAAGTCAAAAATTTAACAAAAAATTATCAAAAATGTTGAAAATGTTAAAAAAAAATAATGAAAAATAAGTTCGAATAAAATCCCAAAATGTCTGAAAAATGCCCAAAAAATGTAGAAAAGAAAAGAAAGAAAAAAAGTCTGAAAAATTTCCAAAAAATGTTTTAAAAAAAAATAAGTCTGAAAAATTTCCAAAAATTGTAAAAAAAAAAAAAATATTCGAAAAATGTCCCAAAAAAATTTCTGACAAATGTCAAAAAATGTAAAAAAAAAAAAAAAAATCGAAAAATGTAAAATGAAAAAGTTTCACAAAAGTCAAAAAATTTCACAAAAAGTACCAAAAATGTTGAAAAATGTTGAAAAAAAATAATAAAAAATAAGTTAGAATAAAATCCCAAAATGTCTGAAAAATGACCAAAAAATGTTTTAAAAAAAATAAGTGAAAAATGTCAAAAAATTTTGAAAAAAAAAAAATATTCAACAAATGTCCCAAAACAACTTCTGACAAATGTCAAAAAATGTAAAATAAAAAAAGTCTCACAAAAGTAAAAAATTTCACAAAAAAGTATCAAAAATGTTGAAAAATGTTGAAAAATGTTAAAAAAACATTTTAACCCTAACCCCTAAACCCTAACCCTAACCCTAACCCCCTAACCCTAACCCTAACCCTAACCCTAACCCTAACCCTAACCCTAGCCCTAACTCCCTAACCCTAACCCTAGCCCTAACCCTAACCCTAACCCTAACCCTAGCCCTAACTCCCTAACCCTAACCCTAACCCTAACCCTAACCCTAACCCTAACCCTAACTCCCTAACCCTAACCCTAACCCTAACTCCCAACCCTAACCCTAACCCTAACCCTAACCCTAACCCTAAACCTAACCCCCTAACCCTAACCCTAACCCCTAACCCTTTCCATATAATGTTTTAAAAAAAAATAAGTCTGAAAAATTTCCAAAAATTGTAAAAAAAAAAAAATTATTCGAAAAATGTCCCCAAAAAAATTCTGAAATATGTCAAAAAATGTAAAAAAAAAAAAAAATTGAAAAATGTAAAATAAAAAAAGTCTCACAAAAGTCAAAAATTTCACAAAAAAAGTATCAAAAATGTTGAAAAATGTTAAAAAGAAAAAAAAAAAAAATAAGTTCGAATAAAATCCCAAAATGTCTGAAAAATGCCCAAAAAATGTAGAAAAGAAAAAAAAGAAAAAAAGTCTGAAAAATTTCCAAAAAATGTTTTAAAAAAAATAAGTCTGAAAAATTTCCAAAAATTGTAAAAAAAAAAAAAATATTCGAAAAATGTCCCAAAAAAATTTCTGACAAATGTCAAAAAATGTAAAAAAAAAAAAAAAAATCGAAAAATGTAAAATGAAAAAAGTTTCACAAAAGTCAAAAAATTTCACAAAAAGTATCAAAAATGTTGAAAAATGTTAAAAAAAAATAATAAAAAATAAGTTAGAATAAAATCCCAAAATGTCTGAAAAATGACCAAAAAATGTTTTAAAAAAAATAAGTCTGAAAAATGTCAAAAAATTTTGAAAAAAAAAAAATATTCAACAAATGTCCCAAAACAACTTCTGACAAATGTCAAAAAATGTAAAATAAAAAAAGTCTCACAAAAGTAAAAAATTTCACAAAAAAGTATCAAAAATGTTGAAAAATGTTGAAAAATGTTAAAAAAACATTTTAACCCTAACCCCTAAACCCTAACCCTAACCCTAACCCTAACCCTACCCTACCCTAACCCTAACCCTAACCCTAACCCTAACCCTAACTCCCTAACCCTAACCCTAACCCTAACTCCCTAACCCTAACCCTAACCCTAACCCTAAACCTAACCCCCTAACCCTAACCCTAACCCCTAACCCTTTCCATATAATGTTTTAAAAAAAAATAAGTCTGAAAAATTTCCAAAAATTGTAAAAAAAAAAAAATTTTCGAAAAATGTCCCCAAAAAAATTCTGAAATATGTCAAAAAATGTAAAAAAAAAAAAAAATCGAAAAATGTAAAATAAAAAGTCTCACAAAAGTCAAAAATTTCACAAAAAAAGTATCAAAAATGTTGAAAAATGTTAAAAAGAAAAAAAAAAAAAATAAGTTCGAATAAAATCCAAAAATGTCTGAAAAATGCCCAAAAAATGTAAAAAAGAAAAGAAAGAAAAAAAGTCTGAAAAATTTAAAAAAAAAAAAAAAAAAAAGTTTGATTAATGCCCCAAAAAAGTCTGAAAAATGTCTAAAAAAGAGTTAAAAAAAAAAAATTCTGAAAAATGTAAAAAAAAGAAAAATCCAAAAATGTAAAAAAAAAAAATTGTCTCACAAATGTCAAAAAATATACCAAAAAAGTCTGAAAAATGTCCGAAAAAAGTGAATAAACAAATTGAATAATGTAAAAAAAAAAATTCCGAAAATTTTAAAAAAATAATTAAATGATGTAGACTCTTATCAACATGGGAGTGGACAAATATGCTGCTTTATGCAAATGTATGTATATATTTATTACCTCCTTCATGACGTGGTTGGTACCTATGGATTCATCAGGTTCTCTAGTTTCAGATGATACCAGTATCTTCACTCTAGTTTTAAAACTAAGCCTGTTACAACCTAAAAATCACAAGTTGCGTTAATGTGTTAAAGAAATTAGTGGCTTTAAAGTGAATTTGTGTTATTATCGCGTTAACCTTAACAGCCCTAATTTATGTATATATAATAGTAATATTAATGCAGCAGTAATATTAATCCAGGAACATCATATATTATAGTAAAACACTAAGTGAACATTTTACTGCCAAATCAATACTTTTACTTCAATTACTTTATTAAGCTGATAATACTTTTTACTTAGTAAGGTTTTTGATGCATGACTTTTACTTGTAGTGGAGTATTTTCACAGTGTGGTATTAGTACTGCAGTACACTTTAGGATTTTACTTCTTTTTTAGGGTGCTTTCAGAACTGCTGACTCTGATATTTAAGAGAGTTTTGTCAATAAGTTGTATTTTGTCCCCCCCACAGGAACAGGAAGTGGACCAGCTGCTGTTCATTCTCCACCTTCACATGAACACCAACAGGTTGGTGCTTTAAATAATTTCTCAACTAAAATAAATATATTCATTTTTATCAATATTCAGTGTAATTATAGTTCCTGATATAAAGTTGAGCGATATTCAGTCGTTAATGGAAATAGAAATTAATTTTTACAAGAATTCCTACTTTCAAATTGTAAATTATTTAATGTTATTGATACTGAAAAAAAAAAAAAACGAATTAACTTTGAATGAGTGGATCAAAGCTTGAATGTAAAAATTAATTTAAAACGTGGATATTGAGACACATTCAGAGTCCGTCCACGCAGCGCTCAATAATGTGATGGAGCTGAGCTGGTGCTAATGCTGTGGGGAGGATGATCATATAATATAGTGTGGAAGATAACAAGATGACCTCCAGTGTGGGGAAGGTTAGACTGGGATTATAATCAGACTTGACTTAATAGGTTTTTAGTTATTATCTCCACGCACACACAGTAAGAACTTTTTTTTTTAGAAAGTAGGGAGATTTTTAGACAGTGAGAATTTTTTGGAGATAGTGAGGACATTTTTAGACAGAGGTCATTTTTTTGAAATTGAGGACAGTTTTGCAGAGAGAGGACATATTTGGAGAGTCAAGAAGACATTTGTCTTGTTGTGAGTGTTGTGACTTTGTTTGGAGGTTAATGTTGAGTTCAGCTGATGTTATGAACTAGAGGAGTCATTCTGTCAGCAGGGTCCTCACTAGTATATATAAGTACAAACATAAGTGAGAGTGTGTCGGAGCCATTTTTCACCTCCTACAGGCTCAGATAAAGCTTCTGGCCGAATAAATGATTTCTCCAAATGGTCCGAATGAATGAATGAATGTTAATGCAGCGGACACACACACACTATCTGTGTGTGTGTGTGTGTGTTTGTGTGTGTGTGTGTGTGTGTGATGGACAGAAGAGACGGAGTGGACAGAAAAGATAAATCCTAAGTGATGTTTATATTGCTGCTCTGTTGGTTCTTCTTCTGTTTGTTGTGCTGCGTCGTGACTGAACATCCGCTCCTCTCCTATATTATTATTATTATTATTATTGGCCCACTTCCTGTCCTATCGCCCTCCTCAGACCTTTCTCCTTCACAGCAGGTGGTAAACACGCTGACCTTTTACATCGCTGTCCTGCTGGAGTCCCACAGCGAGGCCGTATGAGGCTCCGTGTGGGACTAGATGGTGTTTCCTCACTTCTGTGCTGACGCATCCTCTCGGTTTTTACATACGTTCTGGTTGTGTGACATCTGTCACCGCTCGTTACCGACCGCACTGTGTTAACGTCTCACTGCTGTTAGCGTCAGTGTGACGTCCTCAAGCTGCTCACTGCTCACTGACACATGTTGTTGTTTCTGTTTGTTGATGTCCTCGGTCAAATCCAGCTGTTCTCCTCCTCATAACGCTTATAAAGGTTCTGATATGAAGTATTTAAGAAGTAAATATTTATTAACAGTGGTAGAATATAACTGACAAAACTCACGGAAGGGCAGGACTCTGTCTGTTGCTTCAGCACCACGGACAGCGCCATGGATTCATCAATACACAGCACAGTTAGGCTACAGAGCCGTGGTCGGGGCCATAGATTCTAACTTACTCATATTTCAGAGCCATGGTCGGGGCCATAGATTCTAACTTACTGATATTTCAGAGCCATGGTCGGGGCCATAGATTCTAACTTACTCATATTTCAGAGCCATGGTCGGGGCCATAGATTCTAACTTACTCATATTTCAGAGCCGTGGTCGGGGCCATAGATTCTAACTTACTGATAGTTTAGAGCCATGGTCGGGGCCATAGATTCTAACTTACTGATAGTTTAGAGCCATGGTCGGGGCCATAGATTCTAACTCACTGATAGTTTAGAGCCATGGTCGGGGCCATAGATTCTAACTCACTGATATTTCAGAGTCATGGTCGGGGCCATAGATTCTAACTTACTGATATTTCAGAGCCGTGGTCGGGGCCATAGATTCTAACTCACTGATAGTTTAGAGCCATGGTCGGGGCCATAGATTCTAACTCACTGATATTTCAGAGTCATGGTCGGGGCCATAGATTCTAACTTACTGATAGTTTAGAGCCATGGTCGGGGCCATAGATTCTAACTCACTGATATTTCAGAGTCATGGTCGGGGCCATAGATTCTAACTTACTGATATTTCAGAGCCGTGGTCGGGGCCATAGATTCTAACTTACTGATATTTCAGAGCCGTGGTCGGGGCCATAGATTCTAACTTACTGATATTTCAGAGCCGTGGTCGGGGCCATAGATTCTAACTTACTGATATTTCAGAGCCATGGTCGGGGCCATAGATTCTAACTTACTGATATTTCAGAGCCATGGTCGGGGCCATAGATTCTAACTTACTGATATTTCAGAGCCATGGTCGGGGCCATAGATTCTAACTCACTGATAGTTTAGAGCCATGGTCGGGGCCATAGATTCTAACTTACTGATATTTCAGAGCCATGGTCGGGGCTATAGATTCTAACTTACTGATATTTCAGAGCCGTGGTCGGGGCCATAGATTCTAACTTACTGATATTTCAGAGCCGTGGTCGGGGCCATAGATTCTAACTCACTGATATATCAGAGTCATTTTCAACAGTAGTGTATCTGGATGTGAGTTTTATATCTGTTAGAAGTGTGCGAGGATGCTGCTGGATGGAGACAACAAGGTGTTTGATGTGAGTTTGAAAGGACCTGAACATATTTTATTCCAGGTGTCTCCTCCATCTCTCATCCTGTTTTAATGTTCATTCTGTTTCATTTCTGCTTGTTATCATTTCTGTTTACTTTGTCTTTCATCTCTGTCTCCTTCAGGAGGAATTGGGATCTGTGAGATCTGGGGTCATTTAAACAGACAATAAATACACTATAAAACTATTTATTTACATGCATATATGGATGTTCCTGCAACTACAGTCACTTCCGACCCAAATTTAACAAAAAACAACCTCTAAAAACTAAAATTTTAACCAAACTGGTCTTTTTGTCTTCCATAAGTTTAACAATATAAAAGATGAATACACTCACCTTATATTTATTTAATGGATAGAGAGCTCTCTGTGTTTTGTACCTTCGCTAACACACTGTCATCTGTTTTTCAAACACATGCAGAGAGGGAATAGGTTTCTTTTGGTCCTGATAGTGTCGGCAGAGAGGCGAAACAAAGCTGAACACCGCTGTGAGCTCCGGCCTGCTGATAAGTGAAGCCCATGTAGATGAATGCATCAACACTTCTATCAACTTAATCTGGATTTTGGCGGCTGGGCAGCAACAGGAAACTGTTTATAGAGAGATTAAACTCCTCGTCTCTTTTACTTTCTTTTTCCCTCAGAAGCTCATAATCTTCCTCTCTATTTACGCCCTGTTGTCTTTCTCCAATATCTCCCTTTATGTGTCCTTCCTTCTTTATTTCTCTGCTCATATCGTTAAGACCGAAAGACGAACGAAAGGTTTCAGATTGATTTTTCTGTTTTCTCTCTGCTGAGCTGTTACGATGCTGAACGATGTTTATTATTATTATTACAGAATCCACTCTCCCCCCCCCTGAGCTCTGCTCCTCCTCTTCATCATTTTAATCAGCAGGAAGTGAGCAGGACTTTTATTTTGGCTACACTGACGTACCAAAGTAAAAGCTTCCCAAGAGAGGTTTAATGTTGTAGTTGGACATTTGACAAATCACCCGGCGGCCCGTTGGAGTCGTTCTACACACCGACTAAGAAATTAACTTTTACAGCATTTCTATGCATTTTAATCAGGTTTTTATGGACATTTGGGTCCTTTTGTTTCGCGTTTTTATTGAGTCGTGAAATAACTTTTGCTTTTCGTCAGTTGGCAAATAAAAAGCCACTTTATACCACTGAGGTTTGCTTTTTTTTTTAATCATAATACTAGTAGTAATCATAATACCCAGCCATGTTTATTCAGCTTCAGGCTGTAAAAGTGAAGCAGCAGAAAATGCCTTTTTTTCCCCAGATAATTGTTTTCAGGGATCAGTTAATTTGTTGCTTTGTTTTCTCAAAATTAAGATTGAACAAACAGACCATGATTTTCCATAAATAGATGTTTTGATGCATCTTAACTTCTTCTCCCTGAACAGTTTGATTTTAAAGAACGAGGTTTAAATATCCCAAAAATCGTTTTTATTGTTGTGCATTAATGAGGCGGTATGGACACGTTGGGCCGACGGAGATACCGCGTGGAGACAGCAAGATCTGTGATTGGTCAGCTTGGGCTACTTGTGTTTTTGTTCTTGTCCTTCGAGTCTCTTTTGACAACAAGAGAAACGTATTACCTCTAGTTGTATCTATCAACTTGTTTGTTAAGCGCGATATACCCGGAACCGGGTCGACCCCTGTGGTGTGGTTGCAAAAGGTCATGATGGAAGATGATCTGTTTATATAATAAATGTATGTTATACTGTTTTGAAAACATCTTCAGCTTTCAGTAAAGCATCTGTATGTTGACAAAACTGTCTTATTATGAAGTATTTTAACTATAAAGTCGTACATATATAAGCTTCGTAAATATACAAGCAAGTTGTGTTCAAAACATCCTAAAATCCAAAAATGCCTAAAAATATCTTATTCAGCGTTCGGTTGTACTGAGCTCCATCCACTCGTGTCACTTCTGATTGCAAATAACCAAGATGGCGACGACCAAAAACTAAGATGGCGACTGCCAAAAACCAAGATGGCGACTGCCAAAAACCAAGATGGCGACTGCCAAAAAACAAGATGGCGACTGCCAAAAACCAAGATGGCGACTGCCGAAAACCAAGATGGCGACTGCCAAAAAACAAGATGGCGACTGCCAAAAACCAGGATGGCGACTGCCAACAACCAAGATGGCTACTGCCAACAACCAAGATGGCTACTGACGAAAACAAAGATGGCGACTGCCAAAAACAAAGATGACGACTGCCAAAAACCAAGATGGCTACTGCCAACAACCAAGATGGCTACTGCCAACAACCAAGATGGCTACTGACGAAAACAAAGATGGCGACTGCCAAAAACAAAGATGGCGACTGCGAAAAAAAAAACTGGCGACTGCCAAAAACCAAGATGGCTACTGACAACAACCAAGATGGCTACTGCCAAAAACCAAGATGGCGACTGCCAAAAACCAAGATGGCGACTGCCAAAAACAAAGATGGCGACTGCCAAAAACCAAGATGGCGACTGCCAAAAACCAAGATGGCTACTGACAAAAACCAAGATGGCGACTGCCAAAAACAAAGATGGCGACTGCCAAAAACCAAGATGGCTACTGACAAAAACAAAGATGGCGACTGCCAAAAACAAAGATGGCGACTGCCAACAACCAATATGGCTACTGACAACAACCAAGATGGCTACTGCCAAAAACAAAGATGGCGACTGCCAACAACCAAGATGGCTACTGACGAAAACAAAGATGGCGACTGCCAAAAACAAAGATAGCGACTGCGAAAAAAACAACTGGCGACTGACAAAAACCAAGATGGCTACTGACAACAACCAAAATGGCTACTGACAACAACCAAGATGGCTACTGCCAAAAACAAAGATGGCTACTGACAAAAACCAAGATGGCGACTGCTAAAAACTAAAATGGCGACTGCCAACAACCAAGATGGCTACTGACAACAACCAAGATGGCGACTGCCAAAAACCAAGATGGCGACTGCCAAAAACCAAGATGGCGACTGCCAAAAACCAAGATGCGACTGCCAACAACCAAGATGGCAACTAAAAAAAACCAAGATGGCGACTGCCAAAAACCAAGATGGCTACTGCCAAAAACCAAGATGGCGACTGACAAAATGCCAAACTCGAGGCTCCAAACCCTAATCCACCGACCAACGGGTGACGTCACGATGACTACGTCCACTTCTTATATACAGTCTGTGGTTGTGTTGTTTATAAAAAACTTTCTGCAGTGCAAAAACTTTGTATTGTTAGTTACCTGCTGGATTCAAACCTCTGACATCATTAATACAACACACAGACACACAGACACACAGACACACACACACACACACACACACACACACACACACACACACACACACACACAGACACACACACACACTCTGTTTACACTCCAAACGCTGATAGAACATCCTCCATTGTGTCTCTGAGGACTGTTCACCCTCCTGTCCAGCTCATTACTGATACTGAGAGGCTTCCATTTATCCTGCACACACACACACACACACACACACACACACACACACACACACACACACACACACACACACACACACACATGCTATCATTAGTGAGACAGCCCAGTGTTTCCATTTACACTGTGCTGGTCCAACCAGCTAACTCTTAACCCCTCAGAAACACACACACACACACACACACACACACACACACACACACACACACACGCACACACACACACACACACACACACGCACACACATATTTTAATCAACCCAAACTGACACACTTGATTGATTTTTTTCCCTCTCTTTGATTGAAGCATTCAGACAGCAAATAACATTTTACTGAGCTGAAATAGAAGAGCGATGGCCTACATTACATAATGATGGGTAAGGGAACAAATACAGACAGATTAGGATGGATGGTGAATTATGTCCTATAACTTATCACACTTCACACCTTCTATTATGCAGATAGCCGATGATTAATTTAAGGAAATCAAAGTAAACAGAACTGACCTTTTCAAATGCTAATTTGCTAGGAAAGCAGAAGATAAGGAGCTTAAAGGTTGTATTGTGAAGCTCTCTGCAGGCAAGGAAGGAAGAGATTAATGTCATAATTGTGATAATTATCAGTCACAATAACAACATTTCTGTATTGTTTTTCACCCAAACTATCATGAAAAAGGTCTCACTAACTATAGCAATAAAAAGACTTTTAATATTTAGATAAAAATATGTTTAAATAGACAATCTAATAAAACACAAGTTTACAGTCAATTTTATTTCTGTAACAATTCAGAAACTAGTTTATGTGAAAGACCCAAAGTGTAGAGCCACAGACCAAGCTTCACGGTTTTTGGCCGTTGCCATCTTGGTTTTTGGGCGTCACCATCTAGATATAGAAAAAACGGACAACGCCGTGGTAACGACCTGTCAATCACAAGGTAGCCCCGCCCTAAAGCATCCCCTGCTTTATGGTCTATCTGACTCTAAATGGGACCATAATTTACTAAATGAACATCATGCTGTATTGAAGAAGACTTGAAACTAGCGATTGAGACCATAAACTCATGTTTACAATGTCCACTTCTCTTATATAGTCTATGGTCATGATTGAAGAGCGCATGAAGGACTATAGATCTGGATCTTCAGACCGTCCACATCGTTAATATTACTGATAGAAAGACCAGAGTTGTAATAAATCAGAATCATCCTTTAATAGGATAAAACCCACCAGTTTAGTCCTTTAACTCATCTGATGGTCTCACATTTTTTAAATTATTCTTTTCATAAATCATCTTTGTGTGTATCTACTGTTTAACACCATTCATCATCGTTGTTGCTGCACTTTTCCTGCTTTAAAAACACCGTCACCATGTTTGCACTCGTTTCCTCATTTTGCTGGGAGCTTAGAGGCTTAAGTGTGTGTGCGTATGGTTGAGTGGGAGAGAGGTGGAAATTGCTTTTGCCACAAGGAAAGGGGTGTGTGTGTGTGTGTGTGTGTTTGTGTATGTACACACATTGTGCATATGTACGTATGCATCAATATATATATAGTATATAGTGTGTGACTGTATTTCATTCAAAGCTCTCCGTCCACCCTAAAGGGAAAAATCAGTCCTACTTCAATTTATAAGGTCACACACCTTTTAAAATGAAGCCACACACACACACACACACACACACACACACACACACACACAGTGGGAGGCGTGACATTAAGACAGTGAAGAATACCTTAACCCTCATGAATGCTAACTACTCTTAATCCTGCCCCTGGAGAAATCAGCTGCCAGGTATACTTTATGTCTCTGTGTGTGAGCACATTGGGCTCTCTTCATGCCAAAGCTTCAAAATGAAATACATATTTTTTGATTTAATTTTCCAGTCTGTTTATATTTCAGAGAAAAATAAATTAAAGCCGACACAGCGCATGTTGGAAGTAAAATTAACATTTTGATTGTATTTGGCTTCTGTTTGGTTTGTTTCTGTGTGTTTTCCCTTTAACATGTGCAGATGACTTTTAACTTAGTCTTGATTCTGATTGGTGGAGAGGACTACAGATTAATATGATCTTGATTCTGATTATTAGATAGACTGTTAGACTGGCACATTGATCATCGCCATCTTGGTTTTTTCGGTCGTCGCCATCTTGTTTTTTTCGGTCGTCGCCATCTTGGTTTTTGGTCGTCGCCATCTTGGTTTTTGGTCGTCGCCATCTTGGTTTTTGGCTGTCTCCATCTTGGTTTTTGGCTGTCTCCATCTTGGTTTTTGTCCGTTAACATCTTGTTTTTTTTCCGTTAACATCTTGGTTTTTGGTCATCGCCATCTTGGTTTTTGTCCGTCGCCATCTTGGTTTTTGTCCGTCATCATCTTGGTTGTTCGTCGTCATCATCTTGGTTTTTGTCCGTTAACATCTTGGTTTTTGGTCTCCATCTTGGTTTTTTGCCGTCTCCATCTTGGTATTTGTCCGTTAACATCTTGGTTTTTGGCTGTCTCCATCTTGGTTTTTGTCCGTTAACATCTTGGTTTTTGTCCGTTAACATCTTGGTTTTTGGTCATCGCCATCTTGGTTTTTGGCCGTCTCCATCTTGGTTTTTGTCCGTTAACATCTTGGTTTTTGGTCGTCTCCATCTTGGTTTTTGTCCGTTAACATCTTGGTTTTTGGTCGTCGCCATCTTGGTTGTTGGTCGTCATCATCATGGTTGTTGGCTGTCTCCATCTTGGATACACACCAGAACATCTCTGTGACGGGAAGCAGCTTCAGGCTGCTGATCTGAGGCAATATTTAGTTTCCCTGAAGAGACACAAAGACGGTGTGAGGCTTCGCTGCAGGTGGCGCGGCACTTTCATCTCCTGACAGACTGAGACATGGAGGGAGGCTGCTGAGGAAGCGGGAATGCTCCTTTAGCTGATGAAATGGAGCATATGTACTTGATACAGTCGCTCAGCATCAAAGAGGATCTGATCTCTGCTCCTCATATCGTTACCTCCCGTGTTTCGCCACCAATAATCCTGTTATGCAACGACGAGAAATCACAATTATCACTCTGGTCTCCGGCTCTGCTCCTTCTGCTCCCCTTTCATTTCCTCTCCTCTGCTCCCTTCTTTTCATCTCTTTCTCTTCTTCCTCCCCCTCTCTTAATGCAAAAAGAACAGAATCAAACACTAAGAGATGCAGGAGTCCTTTACCAGGATCTTCCATATCTGCAACATGAAGCTAGTTTGAACCTTAATGGACGGATACTCTTCAAGCCTCAGATTACGTCAGTTTGTGATGTTACTTCCTGATTGTGTTCCTTCTGAGTGTCTCCCTTAAGGATTTCAAAGAGGTCTTTCATGGTTACTTCCAGTTTTCCAAGTGATGGTTCGGTCACACAACTAGATTCAAGTGTGATCTTTTAGCAGCTTTTTCTAAAACACTTATAGCCAGAACAATAAATATGCAAAAACAACAGAACAGGATTTATCAGCAGGATTTAACATAAGCTTTGCTGCTTGTTATCGCTCTTTTGTTTAATTTAATCTAATTTATTTGTTTGAAAGAGACTGAGCAAAGGGACTTCTTTGATTCTTACTGATTTCTGAACTTTTCCGTGGTGAATTATGTGCATGCAGCACTTTTAGCGTCTCTTGTCTTGTATCTATTTAAAGTCTTGCTTTGCATTACTTTTTTTTGTTTTGTTTGTGTTATTGTTTGACATTTTTGCTTTCTACCTCCTTTCATGCCCTTTGTTTGAGATTTTTTTTAATTAATTTGTTCGCACATAAAGCAGCAGAAATACAACAACAAAAGGGACAAAGTTGTGAAGGTGAGATTAAAAACATCAAGGGGCTTAAAGAAGGAATCTCACCTCAATAAGTCATATAATCAAATCAAGTAAACAAACAAAATCCAAAAGCAAATGTAAAGTAAACAACATAAATCAAGGAGAAACATCAAATATATAAAATATATATATGTGTGAGAGGGGTCAATTATAGTCAGATATGATCAGTACGAATAGTTTGGTTCATCAGACAGGACCAGAGCCTTTATTTGAGATTTATTACAAACTGTGGATCTCTTAAGGCTGGCCCACGCTAAAAGATTTAGGTTTAGGCAACAAAAGTACTTGGTTAGGTTAGGGAAAGGTTGTGGGTTGGGTTAAAAAAATTACGGAAGTCGCGGTAGTTAAGTACGGAAGTTACGTGACAAATAAGTCAATATTGACTTCTGGTTTCATACGGGACACGAACAGCAGTCTCCCGTGTTTTTAGACCCACCGATCCATCCCCACTTCCACCCTACGCAGACTTTGTCGCTCTTTATATTCCGTCACCTGTCCTGGTTCACGATTACGTGGATCACATACGAATTGATTATGTGGGTTATATACGCATTTTAGTGCATTACTTTTTGTGGGTATAAGTGAATGAGAACAGAGGGAGTTGACTGCCTACATGTTTCACGTAATAATAGACCTTTTTTTTTCCCCAAGCGTGGCCTTCAGTAAATACGATTTAGATCTAATTACCTTTTTTTGTTTAAAGAAAGTCACACTATTCAGGCTTATGGAGATATTCTCCTTAAAGGTCAACATTTTAAACTATGAAAAGGCAACTACCTGAACTGGAGGGATAACGATTCCCGTTTTGTTTCGTCTGCTTTGTGGTGAATAACGAGCAACGTGACCTTATTAGAGCATGAGATTTGACTGAATTAAAACTGCCATGACGGAGCTTAATTCCATTAAAACATCTAAATAATAGCTTCCGTAATGTTTTTAATCACACGTCTGCAGGTCTGCACAGGCATCAGATGGCATTTCAGTGCCCTCTCTGTGCCATGTCATCATAGTCATTAGTCTCCATTCAAATATGAATTAATCAAATTAACTGCTTTAATATCCACCCACTTATCTTATCTTTTTATTCATGTGGAGGAATCTGCTTCTACTTTCCTTCTGATAATCTCAGTTGAGGTAAAGGCAGCCGAAGCCGCTTGTATGTGATTCATTTAAACTAAAATACTGAGGAAAAGATGACCAGAGAGTCAAATCTAAAAGTCCACTGAAGTAAAAGTTCTGCCACTCACAACAACACATAATCGATTTGTCTTTTCTGCACTTTTTCAGATGATTTTCCCTTCAGACCGGAGCTGACCGACACGTGGTCCACAAACCAACGGGTGACGTCACGGTGACTACTTGTACTTCTTATATACAGTCTATGTTTAAAACATTCTTGAACGTCCTCGTTCCATTGCTCACACAAATCTTTTTAATATTTTTTTAGATATTCTACTGATCTGTTGATAAAGGTGTCCCAAAGGAACCATATTTTTATTATTTCCCAACTTAACAAAGTCCACTTTTATGCTGACGATACCATCTTGTTTACCACTGGCTGCTCTGCAAGCCAGACTTTCTCCAGATTACAATCCGCTTTTATTCTCTTTTTTAAAGTTTGTTATAAGCTCCAGACTCAAGACAAAACGTGTACATTTCACAAGAGCTAATCTTATTGATGTTCCCACGTCTATCCCTGCTGTCATTTGAGATCTATTCGATAAAGCACAGTATTCAGATTTCGGTTGCAGCTGTCTGACACGTTAAACACGTTGCTCAACAATTGAAAATTTAAATTGGATTCTTGTACTGTAACAGCTTGTTTCTCCCATGAAAACATCTCAGCTACTTGTTGTCTTAAAAGTGAACAACCATGACAGCAGAAGGTGTCAGGATAACAAAGTCCTTTTTTGATTAGATTATAACGGCTTTACAGACTGAATCTTCCAGATTTATATAAAAACATTGTGACATTGGGAGGAATGGCTGTTTCTAAGAAGGGAGAAGATGAAGCCGTAAAGGAAATAACTCGGTAAATGAGTTGACACCTCCACACACCGTATCCTCAGTGTTTTAGTATTCAGTAATGCACTTCAAGTAATGATATTTTTTTTCGGAAATGGATGCATAGCTTTCTGAATATGAGGTTCTCATTTCTTCCTTTGATTCATTTCGGTCCCAAAAAAAAACCCATTTATGATTCTTAATGACAGCAGGTGTGAACGTCTGATCAGTATTCGGGAGACGCTTTCACTCTAAAAGCAGAGATGAAAGAAAGCAGATTCACAATGAATGCGTTACTGGACACAGCAAGCTTTCTCTCAGATGTAAAGGCTTCTGTATGTATATTTATGAGCTGCTGAGTGTTGTTACATAACAGGATGGCAGCTAGTGTATATGCATGATTGGCTGCTTTCTCTCAGCGTGGCCGCTGTTTTGAAAGTGAAGTATTGTTGGATTGATTTTGAAAATGTGCAGTCCAGTGAAGATTGATTTTCCTCAAGTATATGTATATTTTACCGACAGATGAAGCCAATTACGTTCAAATCCACAGTCCAATCTTACCTACAGCCTTGCCTTCTTCCACACAGCAACATATTTTTGAATGAGCAATTTTGTATTGTGGTGTGATCACTTTAAAGATCGGACTCCTCCAGCAGCTCCCTGGTTGTGATGCTGTTGCTGCTCAGGCACACGATCATGCTCACTTTGAGTACATTTGAACTAATCTGTTCACATCCAAAGCAAGTGTGGAAATGGATTTTCTGCTGCATGCACCTGTATATGTGTTAAAAAAATGCAAATGGCAAGCAAGAAGAAGGCAGTGTTTGGTCACAGACTATACAACACATCAGTGTGAGCAAATAAATGTCTAGAGAGTAGGGATGCAAGGATTTATTGGCCAATATTCTCCTCGTTGACTTTCGGCAAATGAGATGACATTCGCCGATGGCAGTGGCCGATGTTTATCTGTTATGTTGCAGCAATTTTGGTGCCGGCTAAATGTTGTGTTGGTTCTTTGTGATCGGCCTCGGTCAACAGTAACCAGCTGCTGATTCAGAGAAGAAGCAACAGGCTGGATACAACTCTACAAATAAAAGTGAAAGGAAAAGTCGGCCGTGTGGGATTATTACACTGTCTCGGAGAAAGACCAGCGACAAGAACGTTGTGTTCAATGAAAAATTAAAAATCGTGGATGGTGTCGTTCTCTCGGATGGATAAAAAAATAAAAATAAAAAATGCTAGACTTTTACAAAATTACAATATGCATAGACTTAAAACGTATAGATGTTACTTGAGTGGAGCTATCCATCCGCTCCCCGGTGGCGTTCTGCCGTTAGTTCACTAGTTAAACGACCGCGGATGCCGTCGTTCTCTCGGATAAAAAAAATAAAAAATGCAAGATGCATAGAAAAATTCACACAAGTGAAGTCAAAGTGTGAGAAATGCTGCTTATGTTATCGCTTTCACATTTACATTTAATTACATTTAATTTATGTTTCACTGAACGAATATTTTTGTAGGACTGTGTAAGCACTGAAACATTCTTCTCTTTAAGTAGGTAGCTGTATAGCAGCTGAAAAGGCTTTTGAAGCAGTTATTTTTTTATGTGAAAGAAGGTTACATTAAAGGTTGTTTCATAAATTTGATTGAATTTCTACTCATTCAAAGACGGTGTAATGAAATGACTTTCAAACAGCTGTTATTTTTTATAATGATGTCTTTGTATCCTTGACACAAAGGGGGAATGAGTAACAACAAAACAAAATAAACAACAACAACAAAAATGGCCAAATTGTTATTTAAACATCGGTATCGACCCAGAATTTTATAACCGGTGCATCCCCACTAGAGAGGACATAATGCGTACGTATATTGTTAATATATATATGCAGTCTGTCTATCCATTCTCTGCCCACGCAGCCTTCTCTCGGCCCTCGTGTCATTTTTTTGAACTGAATAAACCCAATTTCCTTTCTATAATTGAAATCTGCTCTGTTTAACTTCCCTTGCCTTTCTTCCCTGTTGGCTCTTTATTCTGTCTTATCCTCCTTTTCTCAGCTGTCCTACTTGCTAATCACTTTACTGTGCATCTTTTAAACTCTTGTCAATCTTCCTTTCTTTCTGACCATCCCTACCTGTCACCATACTCGTATTTCCCATTCATTTCCATCACTCTCCATCACTCCCCATTCTGATCTCCCTACTTCTTCACTGGTTTCTGAAAAGCTGAATTTCTTATCTTTGTATTACCCTCTTCCTTTCCTTCTGCATCCATTTTTCACCCTCTTCCTCCTCATTTTGTTCTCACTCTCTCTTTCTTTCATGAGGAAAAATCATGTTCATTTCAGGGCTTATTCCATTTGCTGGATCTCTTACCAACGTACTAATGGAGCCTGAATTTCTTTGTGTGTTTGAGAGAACTCTATACGTGTGCAATGATTTCATTCCCACTGAAAAGAAGTGCGGACCTCAATCACCTCAATCTTGGAAAATTGCCCTCAGGATTACAAATAAACGAGAAGCAATCATTACACAAAACGAGGTTTGGGTGGACTGAATGTGTTCGAGCTTCCGTGGCATTTGCGTTCTTGTGTACATTTATGTAAATCGAGTTCCTGATGGAGAGCACGGAGATTCGGTTAAGGCAGTGGCTAATGCAAAGTTGTATGGAATATATCTTTTTAACAAAAGCCTTTTCATTGTGGGGGCGCCTGTACATGCTACCAGCTTATCAAACTCATTAAAAATCGGAAACGGACAATCTTGTGAAAAATTGCGGAGCCGTATCTCAGACAGTCGTGTCTTCATTTCACTGCCCCCCCCCCCACTTTTCACAGCCTTTGCCAATTAACTTCTTTTTGCTACTGCAAATTGAAATGTTAAAAGTCACAATACTTTCAATGGAGCTTCTGTTAATGAACTCTTAAAATGTCTTTACTTACCACAGCACTTCTCAGCCCCCCTGGGGAGGAGGCAAATGTTGTGTGGCCTTTTTAATTTGTGAATCCTTATTAGGCCTTTGTGAGGGAAAGTAAAATCATCCCTTTTGGAGGCATCTCTAGATAACCGCTAACTGCATTTGTTTCGAGAAGTTGTTGGCCTCCATTAAAAAAAAAAGGAATGTTGTTGTAAATGTATGTAAAAAAAGGTCCAATTTACACACAAACATGCTGTTTCCAATACATGAAAACCTGCACGTTTTGACTTATCTTTTCAGCATAATTAATCCTGGGAGGGAACCGCATGAGTATCAGCCTGAAACCCAATCAGGCAGAAAAACAAACAATCTTGTGATCATTCGACTCTAAAGAACTCATCTGAATCTTCAAGAGAACTTGTCCTGTCTTCTTGAACTCATCTGGAGCTCAATGTGATCTAGTTCTGTTCTCTAGAATTACTCTGGATCTCAACCGGAACTTGTTTTGTTGAGTTCATCTAGATCTTCACAGCGATTACTCCCATCTTCTCTAAGTCATCTGGGTCTCGATAGAAACAAGATCTTGACAAAGACTAGTCCTGTCTTCACATGCTCATCATTTCTCAAGTGAGAACAAGTAAGGTTTTCAGTAACTCATTTGGATCTTGACAGGAATTAGCCCGGTCTTCTCTAACTCATCTGGGTCTCCACTAGAACAAGACCTATGGTCAGGAACTCTTCTGGATCTTGACAGGATTTAGCCTGGTCTTCAAGAATTCGTTAGGGTTCTCAATGAGAACCTGTCCTCTGGAATCCCTCAACAGGGACTAGTCTTGTTTTGTGGAACTCATCTAGATCTTGACAGCAATTGGTCCCATCTTCTCTAACCCATCTGGGTCTCAACAGAAACAAGACTTATCACCAAGAACTCCTCTGGATCTTGACAAAAGGTAGTCCTGTCTTCACGTACTCATCGTATCTCAATGAGAACTGGTCCTGTTTTCAGTAACTCATTTGGATCTTGACAGGAATAAGCCCGGTCTTCTCTGACTCATCTGGGTCTCCACTGGAACAAGACCTTTGGTCAGGAACCCTTTTTTTAGATCTTGACAGGATTTACGCTGGTCTTCTGGAATTCGTCAGGTTCTCAATGAGAACCAGCCCTGTTTTCATGAAATCATTTTGATCTTGACAGGGATTCATCCTGTCTTCTCCAACTCATCTGGGTCTCCGCGGGAACTAAATCTATCATCGGGAACTCATCTGGGTCTTGATGGAAATCTGTCCCGTCATCTGTTATACATCTTGATCTCAACAGAAAGTAGTTCCCCATCTTGATCCTTATGGGAAGTACGTCTTTTTTTTCCAGAACTCCTCTGAATCTCCAGGAGAACTACTCTTCTAGAAGTCATCTGGTTTGCAATGGGAACTAATCCTGTTTTTTGAATCTCGTCAGAGAATAGCACATCATGAGGAACTCATCGGGATCAACGGAAGGAACGAGTCCCGTCTTCTGCACCTTGACCGGAACTAGTCCTCTCTTCCAGAAATCATCTGGATCTTGATGAGAACTAACCCTGTCATCTGGAACTCATCTGGGTCTTGATGGAAACCGGTCCCATCCATGTGCATCTTGAAGAGAACTAGTTGTATCTTCTGGAACTGATCTGGATCTCGATGGAAACAAGTCCCGTCTTCCAGAACCCATCTTCATCTCCAAGAGAACTAGTCTCGGCAACAGGAAATCATCCGGATCTTAAAAAGAAACTAGTTCTGTCCTTTTGAAACTCACTTGACTTCTCTATAACATATATATATATATATATTCCTGTATCGATTAGTTGTCTCACCCCTACTCTCTACCACCATCATCGAAACACTAATGAAGGAATATTTATTTTAGAAGAATAGATTTCATTTCTCCAGTTGAGTTCCATTGACCTTTATAATCATTACTGAGGCGGTTTGAAGCTGTTCTGGAGGCTCGTAGGGGACCGATTGATTTAGTAAAGCCAACTTAAAAATCACTGTGCTTCACGTCGGTAGATGGATTATGCAGGTGGTGATCTTTATTTATAACATGCAAAATGAGGCTGCAGCTCTGATGTACATGGAAAAGCCTGCATTAGCATGAAACTCCATGTAACTCTGCAGCCATCAGTGACCCTCGGTGTCTTCACTTCTGTGTTAATGAGCCGCTGTTAATAACAGGCTTCAGGCCGGTGTTCTGGGTGCATTAAAACGTGCAATTTTCATAGAGCTTCTGAGTATGTAGCAAATATTATGATTAATTACACTTTGACATGAATGTTGCTCATTAAGATTCTACAACATTGGACATCACAGCACTTCAATGTAGTTCTGTGTATGTGTGTGTGTGTGTGTGTGTGTGTGTGTGTGTGTGTGAGTGTGTATGTGTGTGTGTGGTCATGGTACTTAGCTGTAAGTGTAAGATGGGATTATGTGCCTGTGGATAATTGGTCCATCATTGTCGGGGCTTAAAGAGATGACAGACAGCAGCTGTGCTGTCCTCTCTCTTCTACTTTTTTTTCATCCATTCATCATTCTCCACGTCATCCCCTTCTTTTTTCATTCTCTTAACTCAGCTGATCTTACAATGTACATACATTTCTTAATATCTGTTTCTCCTATATTTTATTATCCAGCACTATATCACTTTCTGCACTACATTCACTTTTTCTTTAAATAGTCCTGTATCTCAGTTGTTTACCCTGCACTATATTCATTTTTAACAGTTCTTCTGCACATTGCACATTTTGTTTTATACTCTGTATTACTTACATGTGTCTTGTTACTACTTGTGTCGTTTTACTAACGTGTACTACTCACCTGTGACGTTTTTACTAATATGTTTGCACTATGGAACTGTGATGCTGGATACTTGGATTTCCCTCGGGATCAATAAAGTTACTATCTATCTATCTATCTATCTATCTATCTATCTATCTATCTATCTATCTATCTATCTATCTATCTATCTATCTATCTATCTATCTATCTATCTATCTATCTATTATTCATATATATTCCCCATCTTTCCATTTTTACCTGTTACTCTCCCTCCCTCCCTCTGTTTCTTACCCTCATTATGTCTTCTAATGATGTTCTGCCCACCTCTCTCTTCTCGTTTGTCTCTTTAATTAACCCCACATTTTAGCACTCCGTCTCCCTCTACCTCCACCCACTCGTTTCTTCCTCCTCATTGACATTTCTATCTTGTTGTTCCATCCTCCCACTCCTCCACATCTATCATCTCATCCATCATCTGTCTCACCGAATTTCAATCTAATGTAAGAACCAGCAGAATTGTCTTTTGGGAGGATTTGCGCGGTCACCAAGCAAACACATCAGGTGCTTTCATGGAAGTCCAAAGGAGAATTATTTGTGCGTGAATAAACAGCTGGGCTGTAAACTATAATAGCGAGCTCAAGTAGCTTCGTTGTGTCTGTAGACCTCTTCATTAACGCTCTAATGAGATTGATTAGTTTCCATAGTGTGGGCACAGCGAACCAAACAAAATTAATGGCTCTTAACATCATCATTTGCATCTAATTAGTGCGTTCACACTTTCCAGTTGCTTATCTGAGGCCACTTTCACAATCTCTTAGCATGTGTGTGTTAAGCCGTTAAGTCTTTCTTAGTCTCCGTCTGTTCCATCAAAGTCATGTTTAAAAGAAACAACAGTTGGCGGTTGTTAGAAATCAGTATATGAACAGCGGCCTCTAAGAAAAACAACAACCCCGAAGTCTATGTTCTTCATTTCAGTGATTTAATGGTCATTAAGGGAACAGTTCCTTTCAGCATAACTTACTGATATTTCAGAGCCATGGTCGGGGCCATAGATTGTAACTTACTGATGTTTCAGAGTCATGGTCGGGGCCATAGATTGTAACTTACTGATATTTCAGAGCCGTGGTCGGGGCCATAGATTCTAACTTACTGATATTTCAGAGCCATGGTCGGGGCCATGATTGTAACTTACTGATATTTCAGATCCGTGGTCGGGGCCATAGATTCTAACTCACTGATGTTTCAGAGCCATGGTCGGGGGCCATAGATTGTAACTTACTGATATTTCAGAGCCATGGTCGGGGCCATAGATTCTAACTTACTGATATTTCAGAGCCGTGGTCGGGGCCATAGATTCTAACTTACTGATGTTTCAGAGCCATGGTCGGGGCCATAGATTCTAACTTACTGATATTTCAGAGCCATGGTCGGGGCCATAGATTCTAACTTACTGATATTTCAGAGCCATGGTCGGGGCCATAGATTGTAACTTACTGATATTTCAGAGCCATGGTCGGGGCCATAGATTCTAACTTATTGATGTTTCAGAGCCATGGTCGGGGCCATAGATTCTAACTTACTGATGTTTCAGAGCCATGGTCGGGGCCATAGATTCTAACTTACCGATATTTCAGAGCCATGGTCGGGGCCATAGATTGTAACTTACTGATATTTCAGAGCCATGGTCGGGGCCATAGATTCTAACATACTTTTAGTAAGTAAACCTAAAAAGTAAAAGTAAATCTACGTTCGAAGTGTATTTTGAAAAGAGGCTGTATGTCTGTAATGAGCAGAAACTGACACGCCATCACTGACACATCCATAACTGACGGTAGAGGGGAACCTAGAGCCTCGAGCATTAAGATTCGCCTACGGGGATGTAAATCTGCCGTGGAGGTTTGTGAGCTGAGAGAATCTGTAACAGACGCAACCTGCATTTCACACGTCAAATGAGTTTTCGTCAAATCTTGTCAAAATGGGCGATGACGCAGAGTTACATGACTGTCAGAGCAAACTGATGTCAGAGGCTCAACTTGATGTGTAGTTTCTCACATTTTTTTCCTCATTTCTCCTGTTTGTCTGTACAGTTGCTTGAAGGGAGCAAAAGTCAGTTCGTTATTGTAAAATAAGACGTTCCTGAACTGACGTTTATTTGATCTGCTCTATAGGTTATATTGACTTTGCCGTCCCATTTTGTCCCTTCATTGTTTCCTCACGACTCATTACAGTTGCATCTTATCTTGCAGCTGTTGTCCACTTTCAGCGCCTGCAGCCTTATTTTCTGACCACATTGTGATGTGACCTTTCAACCTAATCGTACTCTGCCTCATTCGTTTATCTCTAAGCTGCGTGGATGTGTGCTTCACTGTGTGTACTGTATGTCTTTGTGTTGTGTTGTGTGTGTGTGTGTACTAGAGCGATCTTATCTAAATGTACTGTATGATGATGAGTGCATGCCTGCAAGGTTGTATTTGTGTGCGTGTCTGTTTGACCGAACTCTGAATTGTGTTTATCCCTGCTTCAAGGAACATAATTAATTTCATCACTCCTGCCTGTTAAGATAAATTATCTGTGATGGAGGAATATGGAGAAGAGCAAGAGAAAGCACCGGAGAGAAGAAGACAACTTTTAACTTCAAACATGAGTATTTCTACAAACACACTAATGGAACAATAACTTTATTCAGATAGCAAAATATGTACGCTACTCCCACCTTTACTTATCTGCACGGGCGCAAACGGTTACATGTTGGGACAAATGTTAATCTGTGTTAAATGTAAATGTCAATTATGTTGTCCAGTACTTTGGTTTATGACCAAATATCTGCACAACTAATGGCATTCCCATCAGCCTCGGCTGTACTTTATGTTTACTGCTAATTGTTTAGCATGCTAACATGCTAAACTGAAATCGTGAACATAGTGAACACATAGAAATGTATACAAGAAGTGAATGTAATCACTGTGGGACAAACTGAAAGCAAGAAAGAACTGTACAATTGCAGAATATTAGAGCAGCTGTGATTCATGTTCAGACAACAGTGTGATCCCTGCTGACTCCAGATATCCACTGTTTTCTTGCCAAGTGGAAATCAGAATAAAAATAGACATGAATCTGTCCCCTGATAGCATGAAGATTTCTCGCTGTTTTCTGCTCCATATCTTCCTACAGAGTGAAGCTTGACTACAGCGCCGAGACACAGGGAATAGTGTGTGCGTGTGAGTGTGAGCGCTGGCATTTGGTTCAGTAGCTGTATTCCTTCAGAGGAAAGACAGAATGCAACTGTCATGTTTGCTTCTGTTTCATCAGCTCACTCCCTCTCATTCACACACGTTTTCCAGCCTCCTCGTAGCCTCCATCAATCTGCCTCAGCTCTCTGCTGTGGATTAACGGCCCCTATAGGCTCCATATTCTACCATGAAAAATGTCAACGTGTTTCTCTTCCCTGGTTTTACTCTCTCTCTCTCTCTCTCTCTCTCTCTCTCTATCCTACTGTTTGTTTCTCTTCATCCCCCCGTTCTCTCCGTTTCTGTCCGTCTCACATCTACAGCTGCTGTTATTCTTTCTCCATGCCCTCCCCGTCAGCTTCTGTTACACAAGAATCTGTCAAATCGCAGGGCAAGAAAAGGCAAAGAGGCAGAGAGGTGAAGTGAGCATGAAGAAAGGTAGAATGAGAGACATGAAGCAGAAATAAAAAAAAATGTAAAAGGCTGTTGTTCAGGCAGCCAATCGGCTCGTCTGTTTATGACCTGATGCTTTCGTTCCTGATCCGCCTGATTGACAACACTCTGTTAGACATAATGAGTCCGCAAAGACTGAAACCAGAGGCTAAATGTTTCATCTTCTTTCAAGGTTCAGGTGTCTACCCCGTCACCTTGCAGCAGGGGAACCTGGTTAGAGGCATTTCTGTGACCTGTTTTCAAAGTCAGTTTTTGGAGCGCTTTATGCCTTTAAATAATAGAGGGATGACAGGAAGTTAGAGGAGAGAGAAAAACAGGTAATGACACGCAACAAAGGTACCATGGATGTTGTGATAAATGGTCAGAATCTTAAACACTAGTTGTTTGGCTAAACCTAAATACATATAACCAGTAGGCGATTTAAGGGGGATACCCTTATAATATAAGTTAGAATCTATGGCCCCGACCATGGCTCTGAAATATCAGTGAGTTAGAATCTATGGCCCCGACCATGGCTCTGAAATATCAGAAAGTTAGATTCTATGGCCCCGACCACGGCTCTGAAATATCAGAAAGTTAGATTCTATGGTCCCGACCACGGCTCTGAAATATCAGTGAGTTAGAATCTATGGCCCCGACCACGGCTCTGAAATATCAGAAAGTTAGATTCTATGGTCCCGACCATGGCTCTGAAACATCAGTACGTTAGAATCTATGGCCCCGACCACGGCTCTGAAATATCAGTAAATTAGAATCTATGGCCCCGACCATGGCTCTGAAACATCAGTACGTTAGAATCTATGGCCCCGACCATGGCTCTGTGGCCTAACTGTGCTGTGTATTGATAAATTCATGGCGCTGTCCGTGGTGCTGAAGTAGCATATTTGTAATTGCGTCTTTTTCTTTATCTGGTTTCTGGGTTTCCGGTGAGCCGTGTTGCAGCAAAAGAGTGCCGCCAGCTTTAAGTACACCGCTGTAGTCAAAAGGACGCGTCAGAGAATCAACATTTGAAGCAGTTGTGTGTTTCAAGGCCCGACTGTCCCTCACTGATCCGGACATTAGACTCACTCAGAGCCCGTCACTTCCCCCGCCGAAGGCGATCCGCTCACCGCCGACTCAGCTCTCTTCATGTTCGGCTCTCAACCCTCTGACATTTCCAGTCGCTAAGCAGATTATGGAGACGTGTCCGTGTATTCAGAGCCTTATTTAACCGGGCCGAGTCGACTCTGAGAGCGTAGCTATTTACAGAAGAAGAGGAGGAGGAAGAGTTCACTTCACTGAGACACACATTTCATATGTTTTCAGCTGGAACTGAGGCTCTGTTTTATATGAATGTATATGAATGTAAAATGTGTCTTTACAAGTGGATTTTTACGGGTTTATAAGGTGAACCAGTGTTCCAATTCATTTTAAGAACTCCTGGTTCATGTTTGCTTCAAAGCTGAGGGTAAAAGTTCATCTTGTACTTGTACTTCCTGGGTTGTTCTCAATGGATTCCTGAGACATTTCAGCTGTTTCTCGTCTCTCTCTGCAGAACGCCGACCAGCCCGGTGACTCAACCTGTCACTCACAGTTCTCCAGCAGCTGCAGTGAAGATTAATGTCGGAGAAGAAAAAAATCCAAAAGATCAAACTGTAAATGTCAAGCTTTGCTGTCAGTCCAGCAGAACGTCAGGAGTCATTCGAGGTAAAGAAACCGTCCTTTTGACTCTTTAAACACTCCTGAACAACACCGACTCATCATTGTTACATTTATTTATTTATTATCTTAAATATTCTGTTGTTTCGTTCGTCTTTAATCAGCTGCGTCTCATTCATCTCAACCAGATCTGATGTTTTAAAGGTTTCTATTCGCTGGTCTGTTGGTCTAGATTCATACAATAACGCATCCACTGTGGAGGACATTTCTGTCTCTAATCTGTGTGTCTTCGGGGTGGACTCACTCTACTTTTCTCTCTGGTTTGTGTGGAGACAAGAGAGACAGATTGTGTCTTTGTGTGAAGGTCTGCATTAGTGTGTGTTGGACAGATTACCACTGTGTGTTTGTGTGTGTGTGTGTGCGCTCTCATATTTCTAAGTTAGTGGGGACCAGTTTGAGATTTAGACTTTCAGAGCGAGGACATTTTTGAAAGTACAGTATGGACATCTGAGAAAAGACGACATTTTACAAAGTCAGGACATTTTATCAAGGTATAGGTCATTTTCTTAAAGTTAGGACATTTTGCAAAGTTAGGACATTTTCGCAAATTGACGACATTTTCGTAAAGTGAGGACAATTTTGCAAAGTGAGGACATTTTCGCAAATTGATGACATTTTCGCAAAGTGAGGATCTTTTCGCAAATTTAGGACATTTTCGTAAATTGAGGACATTTTCGCAAATTGACAACATTTTCGTAAAGTGAGGACATTTTACAATGCAAGGACATTTTCACAAAGCGAGGACACTTTCGCAAATTGAAGACAGTTTCGCAAAATGAGGAAATTTTCGCAAAGTAAGGAAATTTTCGCAAAGTAAGGAAATTTTCGCAATTTGACGTCATTTTCGCAAATTTGCGACATTTTTGCAAATTTGCAACATTTTCGCAAATTTAGGACATTTTCGCTTATTGCAACATTTTCGCAAAACTAGGACATTTTTTGCAATTTGCAACATTTTTGCAAATTATGACATTTTTGCAAAGCGAGGACATTTTGACATTTTTGAGGCTCCTCACAAGTAAATGTTCACACGTTTATGACTGTGATTATGAACATTTATGATTGTGAACATCAATATTCACAATACATCTTCTGCTTTATGTCCATTTAAAAATGTTACTGACTATTCTGTGTTACGTACTTCATCGTGTGAGTTTTTCAGTGATCTATAAGTCCGGATGTTTCCTCTACAGCCTCCTCAGACAGCAGAGAGATGGCCTGTCTCTGCCAAACACCATTAAAGGCTGTTTAGACGGCGCTGATTGTCCATATCTGTGTGGTTGTGGGTGTTTTGTGTGTTGGCCGGCTGCATGTTTGCTTCCCTTATCTCTCCATTACAGCGGCAGACAACAGAACGCTCTGATAACGGGCAGATTGAGAAGCGATAGAGTGAAGGAGAGAGCGTACGAGAGTGACACATCTGGATACAAAACAGGAGGTAATGGAGGAGATGTGGGCACATCCAAGTCTGCTTCTATTTTCTTTGCACATCATCACCAACATAGCCAATTGGTGCAGAATGGAAATAGCAAAACTCAATAAAAACACCCTCAAATGCTCCCAAACCAATTGTCACGCTTGTTAGATTTGAAGCAGTTTAGATTTAAATTGAAATGAAAACTCGTGAAGAAAAAATAAAAGTAAAAGATTAACTGGAGACGACACGATGCTGGTTTAATAATTCAGAGAGGCCTGAAGTTCCGTCCGTTAGCTGCTGTAACTCAGTTCTTTTATTGTTTCAAAACATGGAGAATGTAAATTAGATGAAGAAAAATGTGAACATGAAGCTCACTGAGCCTCAGATGAAAAACTCACCTCACAAAAGGGAGAAAAATAGAATATAAAATTGCAAACAGTGAGAGTGAATAACTGTAGAGAGATGAGGGGAGAAGATAAACTGATCACAGAAGGATAAGTCTTCTCAGATAACAGCAGGCCTACAAACTATTGTTATGCATTGGTAGTGATGTTTTATTGTTTTCATTTTATCTTCAAAATGCAGCATCATTCACCTCAACAAACGCAGTAGAAACAGAGAAACTAACAGTGGCTAACAATGGCTAACCTGGCTGAGGCAAACCCAATTAAATTTTCCGACTTGTTGCACTGGAATGCGATCAACTCGGTAACTAATGCAGGCAACAACGTTAAATTAAAATAGGGCTCTGGGAGGAAAATTTTGCGTTTAAGAAATGAACATTGTGAGATGTTAAAAAATCTGAAATTCAGAAGTCGTAAGTACCAGTGGATTCATCAGGTTTTCTAGTTTTTATATGATACCAGTATCTTCACTCTCGCTTTAAAACTGAGCGTGGTACAATCTTAAAATTGCAAGTTGCGTTACTGCGTTATTATTGCGTTATTATTGCGTTAACTTTGACAGCCCTAATTGTTCCCCCTCCAATGAATCGCCACCTTATCGTGGTGGAGGGGTTTGTGCGTCCCTGTGAACCTGGGAGCTGTGTTGTCGGGGGCAACAGCTCCTGGTAGGGTCTCCCATGGCAAAGTGCTCCCAGGTGAGGGGCCAGACGAAGAGCGATTCATACTGAAAATTCAATTAATTAATGTAAAATGAAAAAGTTGAACAGCAGTTACTAAAGGAGTCACTCCTGAACCAACCCTGTCTCCTAAAAATGGTGGCACGCCATTGTTCCGAAGGCCCATCGCTCTGATTATAAAAACTCCCCATGCAACAAACAGAAGCACATTTAATTAAAGAAATCACGTTATAAAAATCTCACTTTTTAACTTAGTTCCCAGAAGAGCTGTTAAAGTTGAATATGAGCCGAATTGAAAAGGCTTTCTTTAGGAGTCATACAATGTCACCTATTATGATTTAGGAGCATCATCTGTGTAACGGGGAACCCACATCTGTTAAATTTAACAATATGTTAATGGAGTCTGGAAAGTAGTAAGGTCGAGCAGCTGGCTGTCCCCAGGACATCGCCCCGCAGGCAGCAGAGAGACCGTCCAGGACACCACGGTCGAGTCGCCGGAGGCCGAGTCAGTCGGTGAGTTTTTTTGGCATTAATTAATTTTGCTAGCTGAACAGTGAAAGTCATTAAACTCAACACATCTTACTTGTGTTATGGATTGTTCGATGACACTTTAATTCCAGTGTTGCTATTTAAAGTTACAGGAGTCTTGACAATTTATTTTTTTGGAGGAGCTCACGTACAAAACTATTAGCTTCATGTTAAAAAAATGTTCAACTCTGAGGACATAAACACTCCAAAGAATAAAGGAAATTCACCATTTGAGCCAGAACAGTTAATATTCAATAAATTCCCGAAACGGTTGAGCTGTTGGATCAAGTTTTGCACTAACTTTCTCCTTCCTTCTGCTTAACAGCGAACTCCACAACAAGCTGAAAACGTGTGACTGTTATCACCTTATGAAGTCGATATAGCCAACATGCTCGCAAACAGCTGCCTACTTCCACATCCAGCAGACGCAGAGCAACATGATCATCCCATCGGAGTGTCCACATGATGAATGTAAGTCCAATATTCTCTCTTTTTTGGTCTCTACCATCTCCTGATGAATATATGTGGCTGTTTAGCTGCTAAATGCTCCACTATGTTCACCAGCTCAGGCTGCTCTCATGCTCCGTTAGTAGCTATACCTAACAGTAATGCACTGTAATTCGTATATAGACCATGAAATTAATTTATTTCTAATCCACGTAATCGTGAACCAGGAAGTATAAAGAGCGGCAAACCCTCCATAGGGAGGAGGTCGGGTTGATGTTTGTGTCAAGAAAAACAGGACTTTCGCCCAGGAGACCGGCGTTCATGTCCCGTGAAACAGGAAGTCAACGCTGATTTATTTGTCAAATAACTTCCGTACTTAAGTTACGCCACTTACGGAGTTATTTTAACCCAAACCATGATCTTTTCCTAAACTTAACTAAGTAGTTTTGTTGCCTAAAACTAAGTAGTTTTGTTCCCTAAACCTAAGTAAGTTGTTATTTTCCTAAACTTAAATAAGTTGTTTTGTTCCCTAAACCTAACCAAGTTGTTCTTTTCCTAAACTTAACTAAGTAGTTTTGTTCCCTAAACCAAAGCAAGTTGTTCTTTTCCTTAACTTAACTAAGTAGTTTTATTGCCTAAAACTAAGTAGTTTTGTTGCCTAAACCTAACTAAGTAGTTTTGTTTCCTAAACCTAAATAAGTAGTTTTGTTACCTAAACCTTACTAAGTAGTTTTGTTCCTTTTGACCTAACTAAGTTGTTCTTTTCCTAATCCCAACTAAGTAGTTTTGTTGTCTAAACCTAACTAAGTAGTTTTGTTTCCTAAACCTAAATAAGTTGTTTTGTTACCTAAACCTTACTAAGTAGTTTTGTTCTTTTTGACCTAACTAAGTTCTTTTCCTAATCCCAACTAAGTAGTTTTATTGCGTAAACCTAACTAAGTAGTTTTGTTACCTAAATCTAACCAAGTTGTTTCCTGTGAAGACGGAAGTTTATTTTGAAGAGACTGCTTGCATGTAACGACGTGCGTCATGTGTTGTTGGACGTTTGTAGTAAAACGCACGAAAAAGGATGAATAAGTTTTCGAAAGATATCGTGCGAACCGTTGTGTGAGGATTCGTTGACCAGCTGGTCTCTGACTGCTGTTTGGTTTCTGGTTTTCAGGTGTTCAGTAGCTTCATCAGAGCTTGTTTCATTAAAATAAACAGTAAATGTGCCGTGAACCAAAACTAAATAATGCCGGCAAGAATTAGATTATCTTTAAATGAAGTCTTGTCGTTTACTTAATTAAATATTGTTTCATACACTGTGAGGGACTCAAAGAAGAGTATACCGTCTGATGGCAGCTAATTAATTAGCCACACACTTTGTTTTTAATTCCTAGATCAGCCAACAGCGAACCTGCTGAGAGTTTGGCTTCTGATTAAAAAACAACAGTGGAGAGGCGTTCAGGGTCTCATGTGGCGTTGCTTCTTCCCACAATATTATAAGGTACAACGAAGGAAAACAGTCTTTGTGCTGCTGTTACTTTGATGTCAGAGTAAAATTACCTGCAGCACATTAAAGGTCCGTTAATTAGCTACCGGGCTAACGCAAGTGTCAGAGAGGAGGCTGGGGAAAAGGAGAGGGGGATGAAGGTGGATAGAGAGTGTTTTGATATAAAAAAACAACTGACAGTCGTGAAAAACAGAGTGAAGAATAGATGAGAGAGATAAAAGGACGACCAATTCCCATCATGTTTTCTTCCTCTTCCATTTCCAGCTCTGACCTGAGGGAACACACACACACACACAGATTATTGCTCCAAATATAGAAACTTCCAGGCCTGGGGAGTAATTCATACAGTACATGGAGCGCTGTTACGTAATTAGGATACAGAAGAAAAGATATAATCAGATTACCAATACATTTAGTAAAAATGGGAATTTATTTTGCAGGATTACAGTTTTAAAAGTCTGTAAATAGCAAACAGGTTTTTGACTTCAGTGAAAATGTTGTTTTTGAAAGGCTAAATGCCAACAAATATAACAACTGAATATTAAGTTCGATTTTGCTACTAAGTAGCAAAAATATATATATATTTTTAAATAGATTTATAAACAGACTTTTGTATAAATTATCGAGTAAGTGTGTTATTTAGGGCTAACGCATTGACCTCTGACCTCCAGATATGTGAATGTAAATGGGTTCTATGGGTACCCACGAGTCTCCCCTTTACAGACATGCCCACTTTATGATAATCACATGCAGTTTGGGGCAAGTCATAGTCAAGTCAGCACACTGACACACTGACAGCTGTTGTTGCCTGTTGGGCTGCAGTTTGCCATGTTATGATCTGAGCATATTTTCTATGCTAAATACAGTACCTGTGAGGGTTTTTGGACAATATTTTTCTTGACATTTTTTTTTTCTTTTTTTTTTTACATTTTACTACATTTAAAAAAAAAAAATCTTTTGACATTATTGAAACTCTTTTTTTTTTTTTTTTTTTTTACATTTTTCGGACATTTTTCAGTCTTTTTTTGGGACATTTTTTTTTACATTTCTCAGACATTTTTTGGACATTTTTCAGACTTTTTTTTTTTTTTTACTTTCTTTTTACATTTTTAAAGGGTTTTTTTTAGACATTATTCAAACTTTTTTTTTTTTAACAATTTTTTAGACATTTTTCAGACTTTTGTGGGGACATTTTTTGATTTTTTTTTTGTGTCAGCACACTGACACAATGACAGCTGTTGTTGCCTGTTGGGCTGCAGTTTGCCATGTTATGATTTGAGCGTATTTTTTTATGCTAAATGCAGAACCTGTGAGGGTTTCTGGACAATATCTGTCATTGTGTCAGCACACTGACACAATGACAGCTGTTGTTGCCTGTTGGGCTGCAGTTTGCCATGTTATGATTTGAGCATATTTTTTTATGCTAAATGCAGTACCTGTGAGCAGAGCCGGCCCAGCCAATAAGCGATCATTGCGGACAATAATAATAATTATTATTATTATTAATAATTAGATAATATAAATTATCCAATCCTATATTTCCAATAATAAATATATACATACATTTGCATAAAGCAGCATATTTGTCCACTCCCATGTTGATAAGAGTATTAAATACTTGACAAATCTCCCTTTAAGGTACAGATAAAAGATGATTAATCGTGATTAACTATGGACAATCATGCGATTAATCGCAACTGCTGTATTCACATAATTGTAGAAAGATAACCAGCTGCTGGTCCACCTCCATGCTTCTCTTTTCTCTGTAAAAAAAAAAAAAGTCCCTTAAGAATATAAAAATTCCCTCACTGATATGTTTCAGTAGTGAAGGAGTCCTTTAGGAATTATGCAGATATTCTGCAAAAATATGAATTTTCCTGCAGGACTTTTAGGGACGATTTAGTAGTTGTCTTAGCTGTGTGTAAAAACAATAAATAAAGGACCACAAACCTCTTTCACTGGTCATTTTCTCTAGTTACATTAACATATATATATATAGTGCCTCATCTTCTTTATGACACACTATTTTATTTACTTTATATGAACACACAGCACAAACCTGTAGCCTACTGATAAACCCCCCCACTGTACACACTGTACTGCACGTTGTTAATGCATTCTAAACACTCAATATGATACGTGCACAGCTGGAGTGATTTATGAGATAATCTGTGTGTTGCAGAGATCAGTAAATGTGGGTCAGGAAACGTTCCTGAGGCGAGTTGGATTTACGCTTCCCTCCTCCGAGGAGACGCTTCTTTATAAACTGCATTTATCTGCTCAGCGGGGTCCGGAGATTTAAACGTGTGGCACACCTCATTCTCCTGTGGGCTTCATGCACGGTCAAACAGACTCCATCTATAAAAGACATTGTATAAGCTGCTCGTTCCGCCTTTTACACGTTCTGACTGTTCCACTGAGCTATAGGTTATGAATCTGAGCTTTTCTCCCCTCCGGGATTCACCGAATCTAACAAGATAATGACTTTTATCTCCTGTGCTGTTAACTCACATGCAGGACAAATCCAAACCTAAACACTCTAACAGTGTTATAAAGCTGTTTCTTATTGCCTCGGATAAACATACTGAAGATGGTTGGTGGAGCAGTTTTAGTCCTGGTCAAACTTATAGCCTGATTTCTGGCTCTGATCCCCATCTGCATTATGAATAGTCAAATTAACAAAAAATAAAGTCTTTACTGTGTCCAACCTCCAAAAAATACAATTAAATGTACCTTAAAGGGAGTTTTCACAAGTATTTAATCCTCTTATCAACATGGGAGTGGGCAAATATGCTGCTTTATGCAAATGTATGTATATATTTATTATTGTAAATCAATTAACAACATAAAAAAAATGACAGATATAGTCCAGAAACCCTCACAGGTTCTGCATTTAGCATAAAACAATATGCTCAAATCATAACATGGCAAACTGCAGCCCAACAGGCAACAACAGCTGTCAGTGTGTCAGTGTGCTGACTTCACTATGACTTGCCCCAAACTGCATGTGATTATCATAAAGTGGGCATGTCTGTAAAGGGGAGACTCGTGGGTACCCATAGAACCCATTTACATTCACATATCTGGAGGTCAGAGGTCAAGGGACCCCTTTGAAAAATGGCCATGACAGTTTTTCCTCGCCAAAATTTAGCGCAAGTTCATAGCGTTATTTAACCTCCTTCATGACAAGCTACTATGACATGGTTGGTACCGATGGATTCATCAGGTTTTATAGTTTCATATGATACCAGTATCTTCACTCTAGCTTTAAAACTGAGCCGCTACAACCTAAAAATCGCAAATTACATTAATGCGTTAGCCCTAAATAACACACTTACTCGATAATTTATACAAAAGTCTGTTTATAAAACTATTTAAAAATATATATATATATATATATATATTTTCGCTACTTAGTAGCCAAATGTAAATAAATATTCAGCTTCGACCCCTATTTGTTGGCGTTTAGCCTTTCAAAAACAACATTTTCACTGAAGTCAAAAACCTATTTGCTATTTACAGCTGTCTTTAATCTCAATGTTAGGTGGGTTCCTTTTACAAGCCAACAGGGTTTTTTTTTCAACCCACCTGTGCATTTATTTATGTTATTATACATCTCTTCTCTTTTGTTTTATTTTATTATATGCACAAATAAAGAACTAAAGAACTATATTTTTTTTCTACTTAGTAGCAAAGTAGACTTCACGAGTCTTCCCCACTTCTGAACCCAAACCTGTTCCCTTAAATCCACGTTAAAGATGGTAAAAAACCCAACAATATTGCACAAGTTTATAGAACCAGGTCTCAGGATTGCCGACTCAAGGAAGCGTTCAATAACAACCTGTTATGAATGATGAAAACACCTGTTAAAATCCTTGTTTTCACAGTTAGTCTGAGATTGGTTCTTCCTGTAGAAACATGCTGATGGGACAGCATGAGGATAATATGAAGCCAGCTAGCGGGGCATTTTTCTCTCAGTGACTGATGATGAACAGAAGGTGCAGCCAAATGATGTTGGCTCATCTGCAGCTAATAAAACAACTTGTGTACTGACTAAAACTTTTACCATACCAGCTCTTTATGGGGTTTTCTGTCGGGTCTCATCACTGCTCGGCTCAAACTTCCCCCGATGTGACATTTTAATTATAGAAGTTCATGTTTTGTTGAAATGGAGCTGCAATACAGCGAAGAAATAAGTGAAGCCATTCACTCCCAAATTTAAACAGAAACTCTAGAGCCTCTGAATAATTTAACAATACTGGAGATTTATGTTTATATAACACATGTTTCATCCTTTTTTGCCTCAGTTTGGTTTGTTGAATGCCTCTAGAGGAGCCTAAAACCTGAGCAACTGTTGCAACGGAAATTAAAGTCAGAAGGGCGAAATCAGAGTTTAGGATGAAAACAACTACAAAACTAGAATCACTGCGTCGAGGTTGTACGCCTCCGCCAACGATTTATCGATTAGTTTGGTCTATAAAATGTGGATCAGTGTTTCCCCAAGACGACGTCCTCAAACTTTTAGGCAGAATCTCTGCAAACTTTCTGCTAGTTGGTTTGTGTTCAACGCACAGAGCTGGTCGTAAACAGGTCAGAGTTTCATATGATACCAGTATCTTCACTTTAGCTTTAAAACTGAGACCGATACAACCTGAAAATCCCAAGTTGCGTTAATGCGTTAAAGAAATGAATGTAATTAATGTTTGTTTTTTTACAGTGTGCAGAGGACTGTCTGCAGTTTCTCTCATGGCTGCAGATACAACGTCCACCAATCAGAGGGGAGGACGGCGGTCCAGGTCAACTGCAGCTCTTTCCCAGAAGGTAAGAACTTGAAATTAACAATTATTTTGGTCTGTAAAAAAAACTGCATAAATAATATGGGGCAAAAGAACAACGAACAAAAAGAAAATGCTCGGGGATGATGTGTTTTTGTAGGCCAAGGAGGAAGTTAGCATCTCCCTGGTTCCCTCCACTAAAACCCCAAATGGGATTGTTCCATTGGGTTTTGGATTATTGCAGAAAATAAGCTCTGTGGCAAACACACATTTATGATACTTACATGTTTTGTTCAGCAGCAGGTTATTCAATAATTATCCATAATGCAGTGTGTGGTAAACAATAGTTTTATGTGTTGCCTCAAGGTTTGATGTGTTGGCTTCAAATAGGCTATTATAGTAATATAACAATGTAAGTGGTACAATTACCGAACGTGGGATTGCACGTTTAGCCTCGAGTGTTTCCTACATTAGGTTAATTAATATGTCTACCATTTCTTTTGTTGGTGTGATATCTGCATTTTCTTTTTTGGTTTGATTAGGACACATCCTGGAGATTTCAGAGTGGTACTGGATGTGGATTTAATGTTTTGGCTTCATATCGCAATATATTCCAGAAGTCTGAAATGCAAAAAAAAAGTCCCCCATTAGGCTAATTCACCCTATCATTATTGACCTAAAAATCTGGGATCCACAAGTTAATCAAACAATATTATACCAAACGAACATGAGGCACAAACAGCAGCAACAATCATGTAAAAGCGTCTCACAGATACTGAACAACTACATTGTTTCCCGTGAAGCTCAAGGCCAGATTGGAAGTTGTTCTCTCTCTCGCTCTCTCTCTCTCTCTCTCAGCTCCACAAAGGCTGTTATGTAAGAGAAGCAAGTGTGCCAACATGAACAAGTAGGACACACAACAGCGCTTTCAAATGGAAATTAAAGCCCCCACACATGTCTAAACACACACTCAAATACAAAGCTGGTGGCACTCTACCAACTTGTTCATTATAAGACGGAGAAAACTTGTCCACAAACGCAGCGACGTGCTGCGACACTGACTGGTGCCAAACGTGATATATAAGTGTGTTGTTGTATGAATATATAAATATATGCTGCAGTGTGATGTATGACAGCGCTCTGTTGGTCTGCTTCCTCCTTGTGAGATAGAAAATACACTCAAATACACAACACACTTGTTTCTCCAATAGAGTCCTACAGGAGTGAGTCCTAAAACCAGGAAATGAGTTTTAGCACTTCCTGTTCCCTCGTCTGGAAGTCAGTGGGTTTTTTGAATTCGGTTCGATGCCTGAAATAAGGTCTGTGGTTAACACAAGATTAAGAGTTTTTTTTAACGTTTTGTTCTACGATATGAAATACGTCAATAAATCCCCAACAAGTGGCTAAATAAGACGACTAAACGTCATCACACCGACTTGTCCGCCTTTACAGCCACGTTGTGTTTATACTCACGCTCGTGCGATCGTGGTGTTTATAGCCTAACGTTAGCTTTTTACTTCTGGCGATTGCAGTCACACTTCAAAAATCATAAAAATGGTGTTTATTTGTGGAGATTATCTTGCACAACAAAAATTGAACAATCCCATTGGCTTTTTGTAGAGGGAACCAGGGCGATGCTAACTTCCTGGTTGGCCTCAAGCCCCGAGGAAGAGCAGCCAATGGCTCGAGGCTGCTGTTAGCAGAAGGCTAAATATGATCAACATTTACTCTCCATCTCTAAAACGTTTCTCTGATATTGTAGCTCTCTAGAGTCTCCAATCACAGTTTGTCATCTCAAATGTTTGTGATTTCTGGCAGACACAAAACACAGCAAGATGACATTTTAGATGCGTAACTTTAGCTCACTGCTAGTGTTAGTTAGCCTCCAGTCTTTCCTTTGTTTAGCCTCCAGCTAACAATGTGACATAATCATCAACACAAAACGGGTCTATATACATCAGCGTCTCACTTTTTTTTTTCAGCCTGATGGTGAAGACGCTCTTCTTTTCTTCTCTTTCTTCGCCTCCTTTCTTTAGATATTGTGAGCTGCTTTTACTTTCTTGTCTCATTTATCATAACATTGGCATGTTCGACCCTGAGCGCCGTGATGACCACTGCGGAGGAGATGAAACAAAGAGAGAGAGAGAAAAGGGTCGGCTTTCTCAAACGTCAATAGTAAAAGTACTAATCTGCTTCTCCTACTTTTTGAAACCTTGAGCTGAATCAATTTTCCTTTTCAGTCCACATTGATCAGCTCAGCAGACACACGGGCCCCTCTGGAGATTCAGTGTCCAATTTGATTTACTTGAGTCATCGACATACGTAACTTTACAGCTTTTCTGGTTGCTTTAATGTCTTGTTTTCTTTTTTGCCATTCATTCACCAAGCAAACTAAACCAAGTGTAAACTTTATCAACTGCAGGCCAAAGTCGCTCTGCTTTTACAGCTGCTTCATCACCTTCATCAGCCCGGTCTCAACCTAATTCACCAGTCATTTAGCGTGCAATCAGAAAGCAGAAGAAGAATCAGAAACACTTTATTTGGGAAACTGTGGCGTTACAGCTGCTCTACTATAAACATAAAGAAATGTAGGAAGATAGAAATAAAGAAGTATGTAACGTGTGACTTATGTACATAATGCTATAATATAAACACAATATATTTAAAGAAATATAAGTAAGTACTAAAATTAAAAATAAGAAAATGAGAAATGTACACATATTTGCTTTACGATGTGCAATATAAAACAAATAACCACAGTGCAAATAAGTGAATACAATACAAAGTGCTTATAAGTGGGATCTATTAAGTGTGTTAAATATAAATGCCAGAATAGTATAGATAAAAATATTTCTTGAAATGTACAGTATGAATGCAGTATTAATGACAGTTCTATTGACCGCGATGTAATCTCATCCGCGTAAATATGCTACACTCAGAGCTAGTGACTAACCATGGCACAAGTAAACGCACTGTAATTCGTATATATCCCACGAAATCAATTTGTATGCAATCCGTGTAATCGCGAACCAGGAAGTATAAAGAGCGACAAACGCTGCGTAGGGAGGAGGTCGGGGTGGATGGGTCGGTCAAAAAATACCGGACTTTCGCTCAGGAGACCGCTATTGGTGCCCCGTGTGAGGCAAGAAGTCAATGCTAATTTGTTTTCTCACATAACTTCCGTACTTAAGGAACGCCACTTCTGGAGTTATTTTTCACCCAAACCACGATCTTTTCCTAAACCTAAATCAGTAGTTTTGTTGCATAGACTTAACCAAGTTGCTTCCTGTGAAGACGGAGGTTTATTTTGAAAAGACTGTATACATGTAACGCGAGGAAATTGACACGTGTTGCTGGATATTTGTAGGAAAACGCACGAAAAATGAATGAAGAATGAAAATGAATGGAAATGAAGAATAACTTTGTAAGATATCATACGTGAAAAGGCTAAAATGCGTTCTGGCACATATCCAAAAAATTACATACGCAGACAACTCTTGCATTATCGTGCAGTAAAATAATATTTGTATATTACAGATTTTTCTGCTCCCCTAAAAGGAAAACTGCCCCAGTATTATAGTAGCTCCTTATAATCAATGTTCCCTCCTCGTACCCTTCAATAAACCGTCCCCGTTGGAGGCTGTCGTTCCCCTGGGGAAGGCTGTGTAGAGCTCGCCGGGAGCGAACACAGGCTGAAGGAAAGTAGACGCCAACTCGCTCATTTTCTTGTCCCTGACCTTTGTTAATGGTAACTGAGAACGCCGGCCTGACAGGGAACTGCCGCCTGACGAAGGTGAAGGAGAGCTCATCATTTCTGCCCCGGTGAGGAATCCATTTGCCTCGACAGAAATTTCACAATCAGCCACGTTGTCAGGATTCCTCAGCAGCATGATTGCCTCTCCAGTGACCTGGTCAGCCTCATTCTCTGGCCATTGTTCTCACGGCGCTCAGCTGTAAAATGGGATAGTTGTGTGAAATGGACAACCACCGGTTCATCAACATGCATGAAGGCAATACACTGATGTTTTTGCAGACCTTGTACATGCACACAAAACTATATAACACACTAAAGGAAAGAGAAAAGCATAATATAATAGATATTTATTGATCTATTTATTTATTTATTGCATTTATTTTTTTATTTATTTATGTATTTATTTTTTATTTTTTTAATCATGTATTTATTGATGCATTTATTTATTTATTTTTTAATTTATTTTAATTTATTTATGTTTTGCATTTATTTTTACTAATTAATTTTTGCATTTATTTATATTATTATTTTTATTATTTTTTGCATTTATTTATTTATTTTTACTAATTAATTAATTAATTAATTAATTCATTCATTCATTCATTCATTCATTCATTCATTTATTTTTTTGCATTTATTTTTATTTATTTTTTATTTTGGCAGGTTCTGTCCTCCATACTGTAGGGAGGCGAGAATGGTAGAAATGTGGTGACCTTGTTAAGACGTTTTACTGCAGCGTTTTGGACTAGTTGGGGATGTTTGTGGTTTAGAAATATAAAACAAAAGGAGCTAATCTCCCAGATTGTCGAGTGAAAACCATCTTAAATCTTATGCGACTGACAAGAAACCTATAAACGGAATAAGACATCCATCGCTGCATTCAAACTAAGCCGCTTTCCTTCAACTCATCTGAGCATAAAACCATCCATGCATTCAACCATGCATTTACACTTAATCTACATTTTCAGATGATGCACAAGAACAATAAACTCAGTGTATCAGGAGCGTTTCCGTCCCTCCAGAGCGGAGACAACCTCCACCACATTTGTTGCATCATCAGCAGTATCAGCCTTGCGATCCTTCATCTGTAACAGAGAAACGAAATAAACTGCATGACAACCGGTATCAGTCCGGAGCAGCACCTCATCAGCAACAACCATTCAGAAATATATCACTCATTTTCACCGCCGCTCTCAGACTGATGACCACAGTATTCTGAGCAGTACATGATTACTGATGGCGAGGCCCGGAGATGCAGAACCACCCATCCGTACGGTCATCCATCTATAGACGCTCTGAGATAGCAGCTGACTCACTGGAGCATGAGCTTAACGTGCAGTATGGATTTAGGAAGCAGATCAGGTGAAAACATGTGTTTGAGCAGGACGGACTCACTCTGACTTATACGTATATGTACGTCATTAATCTGTGAAGATTTGGACAGTTTGTGAGCCGAGTTTCAGACTTTGTGAAGCAGTTGTAGTCAACAGGTTCACTCAACTGCCGCACGGCGTCTTCACATAAGATTACTCATTGACGCGTTTTGTGCTTCAGGAAGTAACAGACTGAAATTTAAACCTACAGACTCCGGCTGTTCGTAGGTATATCTACGAAAATGAATGCACTGTAATTCGTATATATGCCACAAAATCAATTCGTATGTAATCCACGTAATCGTGAACCAGGAAGTATAAAGAGCAACAAACGCCGCGTTTGGAGGAGGTCGATCACGATCTTTTCCTAAACCTAACCAAGTTGTTTCCTGTGAAGACAGAAGTTTATTTTGAAAAGAAAATGCACCCAAAAAAATAACGGACTTTCACCCAGGAAACCGCTGTTCTTGTCCCGTGTGAAACCAGAGATCAACGTTGATCTGTCCTGTAATTTCCAAACTAAAGTTAACGCCACTTCCGGAGTTACGATCTTTTCCTAAACCTAACCAAGTTGTTTCCTCGTTGTTACGGAAGTTTATTTTGAAAAGACTGTATGCATGTAACAAGCGGAAATTGACACGTGTCGCTGGACATTCGTAGGAAAAACGCACCAAAAATTAGGAATATCTTTTCGTAAGATATCATACGAACTCTTGTAAGAGGATACGTTGACAAATGCAGGCTGTTCTCATACACCGTTCGTAGCTATACCTACACTGTAATTCGTATATATCCCACGAAAACAATTTGTATGTAATCCACGTAATCGTGAACCAGGAAGTATAAAGAGCAGCGATCGCTGCGTAGGGAGGAAGTCCCAAAGGGTTGTTGAGTTCTTTTGAAGTTATGTTAGTGGCGTGTTTTCCGTACTTCTTTTAGGTTGTTTTCCTACATGTTTTACTTAGTTTACATAACTATTTAAAGCCCGACCATGATGGTTTTCCTAAACTACATTGTTTTGTTGCCTAAAACTAAGTGCCGCCGTTACCGAAGTTAGAGCGACAAACGTCGCATAGGGAGGAGGATGGGATGGATGGATCGACTTTCCACCCAACAGCAAAAATCTTGTTTTTTTTTTTAATTCTCAAAAACTGCATATTCATCATTTATTTCTGTGCTCTGGGATGCATTTATCTCGCTGCCTTCATGTGAGTTAAAGAAGATCCACTCTGACTCTTTAATATAATCCACTTACACAGTCTGCTTCCCAAAACACTCCGCAGGCCCGAGGAGATACAGAGGTGTAGATCACAGCTGACGGCTAAAAAAGGAAAAAAAAATGCAAACCTCACACGGAGAGGAACAGTCAGCTTCTCTGAGATTTGGGAAAAAAAAAATGCCTTTTGTGTTTTGAGTTGATGCCGCATTAAAATTGCCCTCCGCTGGTCTGAAGTGATGAGACGGCCTCTGGGTCGGTGCAGGTTACTCAGCGTGAAGAGCAGCATGGAAGAGAGAGAGAGAAAAATACAAGAGGGGAAAGGAAAGAAACAGTGAGGAAAAGGAAAGACTTTGCAAGCAGATATACTCCAATAACCTGACCAACTTGGAAAGAAAGGTACAATTACCCGGTGAGATCAGGAAACCAACAGCGTCAATAAATACAGATTAACAGGTTTAACGTAGGCTCAAGCTCTGATCTCTGAAAGGGAACTAGATGGACAAACTGGTCTCCTAAATATTACATCCCAAACAACTAAACTGCGTTGTCAATTTAGAGGGAAACATAGGACATGAGAACAATTTGTCTGTGAGCTAATACCAAAATAGTGCAACCGCACGTCAGCTTTGCACCACATCTGGTTGGTCTTGAGTACTTACAGGATATGCATACCAAATTTGGTGAATGTATTGGTAACCTGGTGCTACAGATATATCCTTTTAATATTAAAAAAATGTATACTGAAAAAGATACTGAAGATACTGAACGACAAACTGGATTGGCGTATGGTGATATGTGAACAACGTAATCGCTTCAGTGTCTTTGTGTGGATTGGTTGGTTGTTAGTTTTTTTTCTTGACGCTCAGCACGACTTTAAACAACGTATTTTTCGTGCGTTTTCCTACGAATGTCCAGCAACACGTGACGCACGTGTCAATTTCCGCTCCAGTCTTTTCAAAACAAAACCACTTAGTTAGGTTTAGGAAAAGACGGCGGTTTGGCTTAAAATAACACCGGAAGTGTCGTAACTTAAATACGGAAGTTACGTGACGAAACTACTTCGTTAGCTTCAGAAAAAGATGGCGGTTTGGCTTAAATTAACAACGGGAGTAATTTATGTAAGGAAGTTACGTGACAAATAAATTAACTTTGACTTCTGGTTTCAAACGGGACATGAACAGCGGTTTCCTGGGCGAAAATCTGGTGTTCTTTGACGCACCGATCCGCCCGACCTCCTCGCTACGTGACGTTCACCGCTCTGGATTATATACGAATTGATTTTGTGCTGTCCATCACGAAAAAAAATGTCTATGTACACTAATGTATTGATTCATGTGACTGTTCACAAACTACTGTGCGACTTGGCTGGATTATAAAACAAAACGGAATACGACATAATGTTGGATTTGCACCAAACTGGTGTGTTTTGGTGTCATTTGGCGAATCTTTTTTTGGGATGAAGCAATTTTTTTTTGCAATAGTGAAGATCAAAGTTAGCTCGCAAACAAAGATGTTACAGCACTACTTGTTGTTGCACCAAATTTAGCATGTTTCTTAAAGTAATAATAAAAAAATAAATAATCTGAAGACATCACCTTGGTCTCTTTGAGTCTAAAAAACAGAGACTAGTTTGCAAAAGTGGGTCACATGTTACTACTGAGCCCCTCGTGGGTAAGAAGGGTAAATAATCCTGGTTTTATGTGACACCTCAGCTGTGAGTCACCGTGTTGCTTTTTCCCAGAGAAGGTTTCTACGCCTGGATGCTGCTAATTCCACAAATGTGACATATCGTATTTCTGTCACACACACACACACACACACATTTATACAGTACATGCACCTGTTCTGACAGCCGGGATGCAATTTTTTACACGTCAGTGGTCATTTCACTGGCAAACAGCCTCTGAAGGGAGCGATGGATGGATAAGTGGATGGGAGTATCGGCATAATAACGGAGGGAATAATGGGATACGTGAGGATGGATGAATGGATTGACGGATGAATCTCTACAAGAGGACGGCGACGAGGGAGGTGGTGGGAAAAATGAGCTGGACGGGAAATGACAGGAATCAGAAAAGCAGAGGATACAACGTCGGGGGGGAGGGGGGGGATTGATGATGGGGTCATAAAAGAGCAGCCGAGGATGAATCATGAGAGCAGGAGAAGGAGGAGGGCGGTGTGCAGTTAAAATACCAGAGATAGGTCATAATTTAAAGGCAACGCGCTGACGACTTTGGAAATACAGTCTAACACGGATATCGGCTGTAAAATCCCCCGACAGATGAAACTTTAATGCAGCCACTGGGAAATCAGCTACCTGAGTCCGATTTCATGCATTCATCCTGAGTCTGGAGTTATCATTGGTTAATGTTTCAGCAGAGAAGAAGAAGAACAGCAGGATGTAAATTCAGGTCTTCTGCATGAATGTCCGGTGCACTACATGCCTATTAACCATGCAGCCCGCCACACTTCCTGCGTTGGCTCTGAACTGTGAGCTGCTAAACAATCCACAATATCCACAGTCAGAACCAGATCCACTTAAAAAGAATATGTCTTTTAATGGAGGACATTTTGACATGTCGCAGTGGGGAAAAGCACAAATGATGTTTCAGGGTTCTGGTATTGCACATGTTGTCTCACTGTCACACTTTCATGGTTTCACGTGTTATTAGTAACACTTGTGCTTTGTCTGTTATGACAACCTGATCTCATGGGAAGGCGTATACGTAGCACGACATTACAAGGATATTCCGTATGTCATGAGAACGCATTTTCAGTCTTTTCTGTTTCATTTTTATGCCACGCAACAAAACTACGGTAACGGCCCTAATTATGTTTAGGCAACAAAACGACTTAGTTAGGTTTAGGAAAAACATCATGGTTTGGCTTAAAATAGGTATGTAAACTAAGTAAAATACGTATGGAAACAACCTAACAGAAGTACAGAGAACACGGCACAAACGACACTAACGTAACGTAACGTAACGTAACGTAACGTAACGTAACGTAACGTAACGTAACGTAACGTAACGTAACGTGGCTAAAGTTTGTCGCTCTTTATACGGCAACGTTATATTTAAGCAACAAAACGACTTAGTTAGGTTTAGGAAAAACATCATGGTTGGGCTTAAAATAAGTACGTACACTAAGTAAAATACACACGGGAAAAAAAGTAACTGAAGTGCGGAAAACACCAAACAAACTCAACTTAAAAAACTTGTTGTCCCACCCACTATCAGCAGCATTTCTCACTTTTTATTTTACGCAGATGTGTTTACATTGCAGTCAGTACAGACTACATGGCGTACAAATGACACGCCAAAAGCAACAAAGGAGTTCTTATTGCACGCAAAATGACTTGTGAATTACTGTGTCTTCCATACACCATTTAGTGCGACCGGCCTGGTTATGATTAAGAATATTTGATTAGTCTGAAGTGTTAAGAACATGTTTGGTTTTCACACCGAGCGTCGAGGGGATGAAGGTGATTATTCTCCATTAACGCTGTCAGTAAACCTGCAGCTTTAATATCTAATGAATAACACAGGAAGTTTCCTCCCAAAAATGAGATTCTACCAGTGATGAGAAACATACTCTTACAGAATGATTCATAAAAACTGTCACTTTTTAAAGGGAGATTTGTATTTAGTCATTATTGGTCGACAGAATGATTCATTAGAAACAAGATTCTCTTCATTTTAAGGGCATTTTTAAGGCTAAATGTAAGGGAATTATTCTCTTTCCCCCAATGAGGGTATGTGACATCTCTTTTCACTCCCATCTCGTCAAATACCGACGCTTGGTCAGTGATCCTCGGCATCACATAGCTACGGCACCCTTTAGCGACAGTATGCGACACACAGCAGCACAACATAATTGTGATTGGCCCCAGTGCAAATATTTTTTAGCTACGCTTTCGCCATTTTGGACTGAAAGCGACTACCAGACGCCAGTAAATCGTCTGCCTAAAAAGAGCTGTACAAAAATGAAACAAAATTACTTCTTTTCTATTGTCGTATTCTACCGATATGGCCCATGTTGAACAATAAATTATTATAAATATAAGTGTTTTCAGTCCAAAATGGCGGCAGTGACAGTGAAAAAAAACACCACGTCTCTTTGCTTCTGTACTCTTTGTCTCCGTGTTCAGAGCCGCGTACAAGCAGGCGATACCGGCTATACCAGTTGTAGCTGCTGTGGTAGTGAGCCAATCACACGTTGCATGAAATCAAAGATCGCTTGCGGTGATTGGCTTCGAGCGAAACCATACAAATTAGTAATCTTTTTCTAGATCTGGGCACAAAAAAGATCGATTGCAGGTATTGTTTGACAGCAGAAATTTCAATACTATGTGGTACTGGGTTATTTTGGTAGATATACCACAAATGTATCGAGTACAGATACCCAAAATGTCCAAAACTGACCCTAGAAGGGCACCTAGAGCGTCATAATTTGAGTTATAATATTAGTTGGGAGTGAGAATGAGTTGATTCGAAAGCATGAATTACCAAATTATTGTATTTAAGGATACAAGCTATCAAAAAAAGATCAAAACATTTACAAATGAGCCAGATAATATCCCCTCCCCCGCCCAGGAGATCTCCTACTTGTTTCCTGATGAAGTTTTTATGGGAGTTCTGCAGCCCGACAGCTGCCATTTGTCATCTTCTTTTATTGTCTCTCACTGTGGCTGTCAGGCAGATGTTTGATACTGTCACTGTGATTAATGGCTACACAAATACTATTTGACGTACAGAAATGAGAGGAAAATAACTACTGTATTTACCACGAGAACAAACCTTTCTCCAATAACTAACACTAACACAGTTGAGCACCAGGTGCTGCCGTGCCTTTAGCACTCTGCTACAGTCTGCTGTGATGAGCTCTGCTGTCTAAGCAGAATTACATTGATCATCTTTGATCTTGTGTGAAGGTTGTAGAAGTTCATATTTGATCCGTTCCTTATTGTGATGCAGGACGCCTCATGGAGCTGACTTCTAACTCATATTTAGGAGGCTGCAGATTCTCCACGAGTAGCTTTCCTTCAAAGTCCCTCGGCTTTACTTTTATGATTAGATATGAATCAATAACACAAGCGCAGGTACGAGTGCTGTGAGCTCCTACAGTTTGTTTTACTGCCTCATCAGGAAATATAATTCTTCTTTAAAGGATAAGTCATGTGACTCGTTATTATCATGAGTCAGTCAAGTTAATGCCAACCACGACCGTTTTGTAACCCTAACTGTTTGTGTTGCTTAAACCTAACTTCCTGTGAAAACTTCATTTTGAAAAGACGCTGCATGTAACGAGCGTACATTGACTAGAGCTGAGTATCATTTAAAAAATTACCAATACCAGTACCCTTAAAGTGATACCAATACCAGTACTTCAGATACCCATCATGTGAAATGGAAGCTGTTAGCGCTAACATTGGCATCGTTAGCTCCATGTTAAGATGTCGCAATAACGCTCGCGGTGATTGGCCGCGAGCAAAACCGTCATCTTTTTCTACATCTGGGCACAACAAGGATCGGTTACAGGTATCGTTTGACTGGGGAAGTTACGATACTACTTGGTACTTTAAACCTTAAAGGAGTACAGATATCGAGCCCTATTAATGACGTATTATATCAGACCATCAAGTCGGTAGTGGACCCGGCGAGATGTAAGTTGGATGGAAATCACATGCCGTGATGTTGTAATTGATTCTCAAACCCTAGTTTAGTAGTTTTAAAGAAAGTTCTAATATTATGAGAATAAAGTCAGAGGTTTAAGAGGAAAAAAAGTCGTAATATTATGAGAATAAAGTCAGAAATTAATCTGCCTCCTGTGAGCACATCTGGTCTTCATTAAATTAAGTGGAGCTTGTAGTATGGTAAAACGACCTTTACATGTATAATAATAATAATAATATAATGGTGTTTTTCTGTTGATATTGTTGTTTTCATATCAGTCCCATCTTTGAAGCGTCTGCATGTTGCCACTGTTGCGTCCTGCTGGGTCCAATATGAGAGGAGGGTGTTTGTGTTTGACACACCGCTGCCTCTGAAAAACACACAATAACCTTGCAGTGTCAGAAAAACACAAAGTTTCCATTTCAAAGTGCTGTTAGATGTGCAGAAGCCTTTTATTGCTCCTCCTCTCATTTCTCAGCAGGTCAGAGTTGACGTTTCACAGCCCGACTCGACTTCCCGCTGCTGCTGCTGTTTTTTTAGACGGCGTTCACAGACCTGCTGTGATCTGACGGAAACTTATTAAAGACTGCAGGAGAAAAAATACTCATTAACTTGAGTTAGAGACGAATGTTTGCAGGAGAGTAAATACTCTCAGCTTCCTCATGATCGTCCCTCCTCACAGCTCTCCATCTCAGAGGGCTGGAGGTAAACTAAAAGATTAAAAGACTATACACCGAGGCTGTAAAAGTCATTACAATAGGAGGAAACAACACTGATGGATGCATGTAAAATGAAGGCGGGTCGTTCCTGTTATGCAGCATTGCAACATTTCGAATTTATTTTCTTTAAAATGTGTCAAATATTTATAACAAATGGCTTAAATTATATATCAAAGTCTTCTCTATAACATAAACAAAGAATAATGCACATTGAACATTTTTTTTTTTTTTTACTTTCCTGAGCTTTTTTTGGTACATGTGCTCGATTTTATCATTTCTCCATTGCAAAGCAATCAAATTCTACAAGACCTATAAGCCATAAAATTATAAAATATGTAAAATATTATTTAATAAACTCTCTCTGATTTTATATATATATATATAAGTTTTTGATACCAAATCACAGCATTGCTTTTTCTACGATGTTCCTCAAGGTCTTGGTGTCTTAATGTAATATTTTGGAGGGATTATTGATAATTTTTATCAATTCTCGAGTGGTAAAAAATGGTTAAATTTAGCACCAAATCTGTGTAACAAATGGTATCAACCCCAAAATTGCTGCAACAACTAATCAGACATAATAGAGCATGGAGATGACCATCATATACTTCTATCATCATGTTCTAAACACTTATACACTTTCACAATTCATTTTAATTAATGAATTAATTTATGACTAAAACAACTTTACTCATAGTGCTAAGCTGCATCTCAAATTAACCTTCAGGTTCCCAGCTTTCAGATGATGTACACCACTTCTATGTGACATCTACTGTTGACCTGCTATCTCCCCCTAAAGACCCCCTGGACCCCCCTAAAGAAGACTAAAACGGGTCTATTGTGGGTCTCAGAGGGTTAACCGACAGACTCAAAATGCTGACTTGTCTAAACAGCTCAATGCTATTGAATGAAGAATAAAGAAATCACCTGTGCAAACTTGATTATAAATCATGATTTGTCTGTCATACATAATCTGTTATCTATATAACGTGTGACAGACCGACTGACAGGTTAGTTAATGAGTTCAAAGGCGATTTTTCGTGTTAAACTCAATCCATCACTGGAGCTACAAAATGAAACACTGTGATGTACTTTTATCATTTAATTTAGTTTACCTCTACCCCCCCCCATCACGCATTCCTTCACATCTGCATTACAAACCGAGTCACATCTCCTCCCTGCTGTCCTCTCTGGTTACAATCAACTCAGAACCTGCTCAACCTTCAGCATTCATTTCCCTACCAACGTCAAACATGACGCACACAAACTGCCTCCCTCTACCTTCCCTCCTTATTCTCATTCACCTTGTGACAAATGGGAGCTATAAAACAAATTATCCACCTCAGCCAGGAACTGAATTTCTTTGTGAATTTGACACATAATGAGAAAAACGTTGCCAGACATTTGGAGCGCCAGCATGACATACACAACACAAACTCTACATTTATATTGGCTCTCTGCTGCTTGTTTTTCTTCTACCTTTACCCCAAACAAGTTTGATTATCCACTCCGTCTGTCTGCCATGATGTCTTGAAATTGAAAAAGGGATGATGGATGGAGTTCAGGTTGTATTTGTATTAAATTAATATTTTTTAATAATGGACCATAAGGTTGCCTGAAAATAGCTCATAGATTGTATAAAAGGTATGTAGAAAGTGTACAAAAGCAATGCAAGATTGAGCAAATCAAAATAAGTAAAAATATAAAAAACAACTTCTTTAGGTTTAGGTAATAAAACTACAACTTCTTTAGGTTTAGGCAATAAAACTACAACTTCTTTAGGTTTAGGCAACAAAACTACAACTTCTTTAGGTTTAGGTAATAAAACTACAACTTCTTTAGGTTTAGGCAATAAAACTACAACTTCTTTAGGTTTAGGCAATAAAACTACAACTTCTTTAGGTGTAGGCAACAAAAACTACAACTTCTTTAGGTTTAGGCAACAAAACTACAACTTCTTTAGATTTAGACAATAAAACTACAACTTCTGTAGGTTTAGGCAATAAAACTACAACTTCTTTACGTTTAGGCAATAAAACTACAACTTCTTTAGGTGTAGGCAACACAAACTACAACTTCTTTAGGTTTAGGCAACGGAACTACAACTTCTTTAGGTTTAGAAAATAAAACTACAACTTCTTTAGTTTTAGGTAATAAAACTACAACGTCTTTAGGTTTAGGCAAAAAAAAACACTTAGTTAAGTTCAGGGAAAAACATCATGTTTTGGGTTAAAATAACAAGAACTCAAAAACAGCTACACATTGTTGGTTTCACGCAGGATGTCAACTCTGACTTCCACTTCTGCTCCTGTCATAATTACTACGGTCGCTAGAGGTCGCTGTGGTGTTCTTTTATACCTTCTTTTGGTGATCTGCCATGTGAATAGATGATAAAACCTACTAGTGGGTGTAGTAGGCCCCTATTGACCCACATCTATGGGGCTTATAGCGACTGATAACGCCTATTCAATAGCCTGACAACAGTCTAATCGGCTGAAATATAAATCTTGTCTTGGTCACATATTTGCATATTCAGTTATTTTATAGAATGATGAGACCAGCAGGCTGAAAAAGTGAAAGATTTCTTCAAATTAGTTCTATAGAGAGCTAAAAATAGAGTATCGCTGGAGAATGTGGAATTTGTCTTTGGGTTAACATCTGCTTTTTAAATGAGGGAAGAGATAGCTCCTGCTGCTGCTGCATCTTGATGAGCTGCAACATCTAGTTTGAAACTTCGTTAACAAGTTTTGAAGGCAAAGAGGTCCCTGAATTGGGGATTTTGGGACCTTTTGACTCTGAAAACTCGATCAATAAATGTAAAAGCATCAATATTAATGCAAAGGCTGCCGGCCAAGAAGCGGATCCCTCCTGACTAAGAAAAGATTCACACTCTCATGGCGATACTGCTGAAAGGCAGTAATGTTGTTGGCCGTAACGTTAGCAGCTGTTTTTAATAATATAAAAAAGCCTTAAAATGAATGTCTTACAGAGGTTATCAGGGGGGAATGATACCGTGGATTCATCCTGATGTTTGAGTAGTGCTGAGTTGGCAAAAGAGGAAGAACTGAATTAGGATTCAGGGACACCAACTGTAATAAAAAAGTCTCACACTGCAAAAACTCTCTAGGTCGTCTGTTTACGCACCAGTACGGCCTGCTGGCGGGCCCAGTAACTATTCTGTCTTTTGGAGGTCGTAGCGGGCTCAGTTTTCAAGGCCTGTAAAACAGTTTAAAACACTGGAAATCATATTCGACTTGACATTTGTAGTAAAACGTGAAGAAACACCGATGATTTACTGTAACGTTGACTGACAGAGCTGCGGTGAAGGATGCTCTAGTCGCCACTATACCGTCGTTAGGACCGTGATTTCCTGTCACTGAACACAACGCTCAATGTGAAACATGACACACAATGTAAAACACACCGCGGGGAGCTTTGTGGTGGAGGGGAAGCTTCACGAACATCAAGATAATCCCTCGTCGTTCGTGAAGCGTCGACAGCAGGCAGAGAGGCAGAAACGCTCCAGCTCTCACAAATATGAAGCTTTTATACGTTTTCACCGCAGATTTAGCTCACGTTCATTCTATGGCACAGATATCAGCTTTAGAAAACTGTGTGCAGTGATGTTAAACTCATCTATCAGATGTGATCAAGCACAACACAGATAGCTTTTAAGCTTTCATTGATTTTCAAAAGGAAACATCTTTCAGCACCTTGACGAGTGGACTACCGTGCACTTATTCTGTTATTTTAAATCTTTCTTTTAAAGGAAAGTTGGCTGAGTAGTTGTTTGGCAACACTTTATTCCACTTACAGATTCACTTACACGTATAACGCTGCTGCATTGTTACGCTTAAAAGAAACGTTACTTTAAATTTGTCTCCAAATCTCGAATGTTTTGAATATCACTTACAATTTGGATCAGCCGGCTCTGTGAGGTCGTACTTAAATGCTAACATCAGCACGCTAACATATAATGACAATGCTAATGTGCTGATGTTTAGCAGGTAATGTTTACAATAATTGATTTTATGATGATTATATACTTTTAACCATGTCGCATGCGTTCCAAGTAGGGCTGTCAAAGTTAACGGGATAATAACGTGTTAACGCAACTTACAATGTTTAGGTTGTAGCGGGCTCAGTTTTAAAGCTAGAGTGAAGATACTGGTATCATATGAAACTAGAAAACCAAATGAATCCATTGGTACCAACCATGTCATATTAGGTTGTCATTAAGGAGACTAAATAACGCTCCAAACTTGTGCTAAATTTTGGCTTTATCTTCGCAGGGGGCCCTTGATCTCTGACCTCCAGATATGTGAATGAAAATGGGTTCTATGGGTTTGAGCATAATTTTTATGCTAAATGCAGTACCTTTGAGGGTTTCTGGACAATATCTGTCATTTTTTTGTGTTGTTAATTGATTTCCAATAATAAATATATACATACATTTACATAAAGCAGCACATTTGTCCACTCCCATGTTAATAAGAGTATTAAATACTTGACGAATCTCCCCTTTAAGTTTCATTTAGAACAGATACAAAATGTGCAATTAATCTTGATTTAATATTTTAATTGATTGACAGCCCTACTAATCTACTATAATAGCGTTACAGCTGAAATAGATTTTTTGTTCTTGTGGTTGAATAAATGTAATTTAAGGTGTTGTTAGATTGCTGCTAGGCCGCCCCATTAATAAAGGAGCATGTCTCTTGTTTTTGAAAGGCTAAACGCCAACAAATAAATTTGTGATTAGTTTTATACAGTTATATGGAAGACTGGATGCTAATTCTAGGTAATTTAACTCAAATCAAAACAAGTGGAAAACATTTAAACTTGTACTTGGGAAGAAAGACAATATTTATCTATGTCTTTACCTTTTAACCTAAAAAGAATAATATAATATCTCCTTGTTCTTGATGAATGAATGTTCTGCTCAGATTTTGCTGTTCTTCTTCTACTCGAATAACACGACAAGAATCTAATTGATACGCAGCATCAGCCAGCACTAATATCTTTTTCATTGGTGCTGTTTCCTCTTCGCCACCAGATAAACATTTTATGAATTGAATGTGGGAATCCCCCGCTGGTCCGTCAACAGTTAACAGCAACGAGGACAAACTGTAAATGTGAGGCAGTGGAGCATTTTTTTGTTGTATTTCTAGAGAACATACTGCTCTCTGCTTCTGTTCAGCTTTATGGAAATGAAACCAGCCTGTAGGCCATCTGCTTCACACGCATCATCTTAATGGCAAATCTACTGCTGACGAGCGTAATGTTTGATACTGTTCAGCTCTCACACGTTGTCGTCCTCTGCTTCCCCTCACAGAAAGAAAAACATCCAGCAAACACTGAGAGAGGGAGAGAACACGCTCAGCAGAACATCTCCTGGATGAATGGCACTTTGTTTTTTAACTAACATCCATCTTATCAGCCTGGAAGTAAGTGTTGAAATGTTTTTTCCCCATAAGAAATAGAGAGTCTTAAGCTGCTGAGGGGAAAACATCTCCACAATAATATACACCCAACAGCTCACTGATGCAGCCGTCAGCGCAGGACACATAGACTCGCCAATAAATAATGAAAGCAAGCGAACATCTCCGGCATGGCAAATAGTTTGAGAAGTAAGTAAACCTGTTTTCAAGCAAACTCTGGTGCAGTTTATTTCATCTCAAAATGCACTTTAATGGTTCAATTAAGTTTGGTTAGTAGTACTTGCTATCTTCCGAGATTTGTACTTTTTAAACAGAAAACACATGTTTTATGCTGTGATATTTACTGGAAATAACATGCAATATAGCCAACAGGAAGTAGGTTGTTTTTATCTAGCGATCTTCCTCCAGCCAGCTGCCACCTTATTTAGGTTTCTGTAGTGAAATGAAGAGGCATCGGATCGGATAACTTTTTTTTCCTTTTAAACCTGGAAGAAATGAACGTGAAGTGAACGCTCTTGTGAAGTGTGAACAACACTGCTTAGGTGAATTCAACAGATAAACAAATCAGAATCTGCTTTATTTGGCCAAGTATGTGAACAAATACAAAACTCAAATCTCAGAATATTCAAGTTTTTTCTCATAAATTTCTGAGTTATTTCTCGTAAAGTTTTAAGTATGCAAAAACAAAAGAAAGAAATTCATTAATTCCGGCTGTTATAAAAGTATAAATACAAACAAAATATCCTCATAGAACGGTTCCGAAATTTTCCGAAAAGTAGTTTTTTGTTTAGCCTTTTCAAAATAAACTTCCGTCTTCACAGGAAACAACTTAATAATAACAAATCAATAATAAATCAACGTTGACTTCTGGTCTCACACGGGGCACCAATTGCGGACTCCTGGTGAAAGTCTGGTGTTTTTTGACCCACCCGTCCAGCCCGACCTCCTCCCTATGTGGCGTTTGTCGTTCTTTATACTTCCTGGTTCCCGATTACATGGATACAAATTTATTTTGTGGGATATATATAGGAATTACAGTGCATTACTTTTTGTAGGTATAGCTACGATTGGTGTATGAGAACAGCCTGATGAACAACAATGAAATTTGTAAACGGTAAGAAAATGCAAAGTGCAATGGAGTGCAAAGGGAAGTGCACATTTATAATTCTGCAACTAATGGGTGTTTTTATTATCAATTAATGTTGTGATTATTTTAGAGATTAATCGATTAAGTGTTTTGTTGTTGTTTTGCAGAGTGACGTATTCAGGGTTTGTTTTATTCGACCAACAGTCCAAAACCAAAATGTAAAAATCATAATTAGAAACTAACGTTTGAAGTCATTTGATGTTTTTTTGTGTTTTGTAACTTCAGATTCTTGCTTTTTGGTGCAGTTTTTACCCCACAGAACTTTCTTTAACATGTTAGTATTCAGCTTTGATGAAAGTTTATTCAAGTGTCTCTGGAGAAAACGGTAAAGTGTAAGACGTTACATTAAGTTACTTCACATCCAGTGTTTCACTTTTCCAGTTGACTTCTCGCTCTCTCAGCTGAGTGGGAGGAAGGACTCGACTTACAAAACACCTCGCTGCCTGCAAGCATAAAGTTGCATATTGCGGCTCTTCTAAAGAAAAGTATTTTCCTCTCTCTCTGGTCTCTGCTCTCGGAGGCAGCTGTCATCATCATCTGTGTTTTAATCCCAGACTCTGTGTGACTGGCAGGCTCATTACAGCGAGGCTTCAAACGCTGACGAGGAAAAGAATCGGCGGCGGCGGCGCGGTTACAAATATAGACGGACACATTACAAAGTTTTCAACAGCGCTACCGGAGAGCTTCTCTGTGTGTGCCTATTAAAATGAGTGTGTGGAGACAGAGATAGTGTGTGTTAGCGAGGCAGAGTTTTATGACAACCGTGGGAAATGAAATTCCCTCGGACTGACTGATGGATTTTAAAGCATCCAAAAAACTCTAAAGTAAAGTAAGACTGTGCATGACCTATATTATATTATACAGTGTGTGTGTGTGTGTGTGTGTGTGTTGGGTAGATGAAGCCTTAACTCTGCTATTCACACTCTGCTGATGGTCCTGACAAGTGTAATCTGTCTTCTGACTGGACGCTCTGCAGCAGAAAGGATCCAGGATCCCGGCTGCTGCAAAGTCCTGTAACTCTCTGCAACATCAGGAACAGCAGACACAAGTTTCATGTTGTGTTTGTGCGCCTTCTGAAAGTGGTCGAATACACTTAAAGCTGAAATAGGCGAGAGTGGAGCAAATATGATTAAAAAAAGTTATTTATTTTCCATAAAGGTGCACCACCTTTAGTCACAGGCTGTCGTTGTGACGTCCTTTAAAGAAACTGGTGTAAATGCAAGCATTTAGTCATGAATACCAGAGACATCGGCTACATGGACACAGCAGAGCAGAATGATAAGTTACCCCGTGAGCAGTTAAACGCTCGGTTTCTACTCTACGACACAAAGGCTTCGATTAGCATGAATATTAGAGGTAACCTGTGCTTCTGTGTGGCACAGCACCATGATTTATTAAACACAGTGGCTGTGCCCGTCTCTCTAACCACAGACAGGATAGTGCTCTTTAATAGGCCTTTTAATGAGGTCAACTCACCGGCTCTTAAATAATCTATAACAGAATAATGTGAGAGATGTCCTGCACCGCCATGCTGGATGTAAGAAGACGAGGAAGATTACTTTCTTCTTCCTCGATGTAAACGTGTGTTTCTGTGCAGTGGACAGTAGTGGAAGACAGATCTTTTACTTAAAGGGTAACTTACGTGCTTTTCAACCCTATTTTCTCATGTTTTTGTGTCTAACTGACTAATGGGGACAAAAATGTTTGAAATTGGTCCAATATTTAGAGATAATGTTGCAGACGACAGCCGCTAAACGGGCTGTAATTTAATCCTTTGGTGCAATTACATCCACTAAAAGTGCTTGTTGATATATAAAATATTTAATGCTGATTAATCACAAATTAATCAAACATTTTTTTTATCTGTTCAAAATGTACGTTAACCCTCTGAGAACCACAATAGAGCCGTTTTAATTTTTTTTTAGAGGGGTGCAGGGGGTCTTTAGGGGGAGATAGCAGGTCAACAGTAGATGTCACATAGAAGTGGTGTACATCATCTGAAAGCTGGAACCTGAAGATTAATTTGAGATGCAGCTCAACACTGTGTGTCAAGTTGTTCTCGTCATTAATCAGAATCCCCGTGCTCTATTTGGTCTCATAAGTTGTTGCAGAAATTTTGGGTTGATACCATTTGTGACACAGATTTGGTGCTAAATTTAACAATTTTTTTACCACTTGAGAATTGATAAAAATGATCAATAATCCCTCCAAAATACCACATTAAGACACCAAGACCTTGAGGAACACCAGAGAAAAAGACACGCTGTGATTTGGGATCAAAAACTTTTGACATTTGGAGATTTCTGCAAGAATTGCATTTTTCGTCGATTGGATGGCGAGCACATGTGTTGTGTAAACTGCTCAGAAACCCCCTTATTGTCAATCTAGCTAGGAAAGACATCCATCCTCTGAATGCTCTAGGTCTCTAGTTTGATCCATCCATCCTCTGAATGCTCTAGGTCTCTAGTTTGATCCATCCATCCTCTGAATGCTCTAGGTCTCTAATAATCTGAATCTGTAAAGTAACTAAAGTTGTGAAATAAATGTAAAAAAGTACAATATTTCCCTCTGAGATGTAGAGTAAAAGTAGCAGAAAATGGAAATACTAAAGTAAATGTACTTTCCACCACTGGAATAAAGTATATATAAAAGGTGAGGACAGTCAGTAAGTAAAACAACGTGTCACGGCGTCATCCGGCTTATCAGCTCATCAGAAACATTAGCAGCTCCGTACGTCCTCCATACTGATCTCAGATTATCAGAGTATTACCATCATGAAACAAAATATAAAATAATAAAGAAAATAATTGATTTTTTTCCTGCCAGTCACCAAGCAGCCTTTACTCAGCAACTAATATCTTCCATCTCCACGCTCACTGCCCCGATGGGAATCTGAACATTCTGGAGCTCCATCCTCTGAGCTGTTTCTTCAAAACAGACGGTCGCACACGACGCCGGCACGCCAATGCCACGCGTTCACACTTCCACATAACGGCTACACCGTACAGCGCACACACTCTCTTCACGCACCGCCGAACATCTGGACAGCCAGCATGTCATCCCGACACATTCACGCATGCATACTTTCTCACACATGATCCAGGACTCCTGATGACATTCACACGAACTGGTTGATGTAACCACGGCGGCTGGTTGGACTCCAGCTTTCTTCAGATTCCCCGTACGACTGTCGCTTTGACTTTCATCACCAGGCTCTTCGGGGCTTTTATTGTGAAGGGGCAGCTTTAATCTGACTCATTAATATACATGAGTGTGGCTCTATAGAGGGTTTTTTTAACACTAAATACATTATGCATGTATAGTGGTTTTATTGGCTTTACTGTATCTCATTTATTTTTAATCTTACTTATTTTATTGTTTTTCAAATGTTTTTCCCCCCTTTGCAATGGATTATTTATATCCTATTAATGTAAAGTTTAAAGGTGCTCTATATGATATCCAGAGCATTAATATATCATCAACAACTATTAATAATGTAAAGATATAGAGGAGTAATGTCTACCTGAGCAGAGAATGAAGTCGCTCTTTCTCTGTGTGAGTTGTAGCGTGCCGGTTAAAGGTCAATGTCTAACCTTAACTATTAGAGGTCAATTTCTAACCTTAACTATTAGAGGTCAATGTCTAACCTTAACTATTAGAGGTCAATGTCTAACCTTAACTATTAGAGGTCAATGACTAGCCTTAACTATTAGAGGTCAATACCTAACCTTAACTATTAGAGGTCAATGTATAACCTTAACTATTAGAGGTCAATACCTAACCTTAACCATTAGAGGTCAATGTCTAACCTTAACTATTAGAGGTCAATGTCTAACCTTCACTATTAGAGGTCAATGACTAGCCTTAACTATTAGAGGTCAATGTCTAACCTTAACCATTAGAGGCCAATGTCTAACCTTAACCATTAGAGGTCAATGTCTAACCTTAACTATTAGAGGTCAATGTCTAACCTTAACTATTAGAGGTCAATGTCTAACCTTAACTATTAGAGGTCAATGTATAACCTTAACTATTAGAGGTCAATGTCTAACCTTATCTATTAGAGGTCAATGTATAACCTTAACTATTTGAGGTCAATGTCTAACCTTAACTATTAGAGGTCAATGTCTAACCTTAACCATTAGAGGTCAATGTATAACCTTAACTATTAGAGGTCAATGTATAACCTTAACCATTAGAGGTCAATGTATAACCTTAACTATTAGAGGTCAATGTCTAACCTTAACTATTAGAGGTCAATGTATAACCTTAACTATTAGAGGTCAATGTCTAACCTTAACCATTAGAGGTCAATGCATAACCTTAACTATTAGAGGTCAATGTATAACCTTAACCATTAGAGGTCAATGTATAACCTTAACTATTAGAGGTCAATGCATAACCTTAACTATTAGAGGTCAATGCATAACCTTAACTATTAGAGGTCATATAACGGTCACAATGGCAATGGTTCACATAAAAATGGCCGCTGCTCTGACCATCCTGCTATGATGATTTGAATGGGAATGTCTGCTCTACATTAGCTGCTTTTAAGTATCAGTATTGATGGTATTAGTTGGTATTTCTCACCTCTAACATGAGCTACAACATGTAAAAACGCCGGTATGCTCCTTTAAATTCCAGTTATTTAAACTGGGACAGCGATGAGAACAAAGTAGTTTAACCTCCACGTGCACCTCGTGGAGTTTGTCATCGGCTGACAGCAGGCTGCCGGGTCGCTCCGAGTGTGAATGTGATGAAGTGCAAGACAAACAGCGTGAGAGCTCCGCGGTTCCTTCACAGAAACACAGGAGGAACGTTCAGCTCTCCGCCGAAGTGATTACAACGTGACCGACAGGCTGCTGGTTAACTTGATACTTGAGGACAACGATGTCGTTCGACGTGATATCTTTATCTGCTGCTGTCTGTGTGCCTTCATGCATGACTGGCACTGATTTTACGGCACAGAACAATTTAACCAGTCAGGCTGAAAAATGAGGCGTATTAACTGGAGTGTGTTGTTCTGCTGCCGAGGTACGTAAAGAACTGGGGCGTAAATGACAACATCATGTTATTGTCTTGTTATGATCGTGTTGTTGGGATCCCTCACCATAAAAAAAAACGCCCTTGTGCACACTTATACCATAAGACGGTAAACTTTATTACCCTTTCAACGCAGACTAGATCCACTCCTTTTGTTCTTACCTTTCACAATAAAAGCCCCAGACGCATCAGATTAGCAGGCCAGTATTGTGTAATTTATCCGTCACATGTTATGTGTATCCTGTCTGAGTCTCACAGTGGAACCTTACTTACTTACTTAGGCCTTTTACCCCTCTTGGGGATCAGGCCTTCTCTATCCTGGGCCTTTCTCTCCAGCTAGTTCTCTTGGTGTCTGCCTCGAGGTCTCCAGGTGATCTTCCTCTTTTCCTTTTTCCTTACGGGTTCCAGGATAAAGCCTGGCGTTGTTTGCTGTAGTCTTACAGAGTGTGTGACCTATCCATTTCCAGCGTCTTTTTGGGGATTTCTTCATCTGCAGGAAGTTGATGTCTGCACTTTCTTGGTGGTAATCTCAGTTGTTCAGTGACAGTGGGACGTTGCACCACTGTTTTTTTAACTGGTGACGTTTCATGCACATTTGTCAACTTTCATCTGGGACAGCCCAAAAGCACTCGGTGTATATCGGCCTTGATTCTAGTGAAAGTTTAGTCTAACAGTGTAGAGCTGATTTTGACCAGCTGAGGCCTAAAATGAGGATAACATGACCTTCAGGACGAACACCTCATCAGTAGTAAAGATCTCTAGCAGAACGTTTTCATCCGTGTTTCCTGCTGCACACGTTTATTCTTGTTTACACGGCAGCCGGTCGACAGCGTGACGGCAAATCCACGTCGTGTTGGACAGAAAAATTGCTCCATGATTGTTGCCGAAACACCTCCTGCCTCATGAAACCAGTCGGAGCACGCTGAGGAAGGAAACATCACATTTACACATTTATCTGACCTGGAAAACAGCCACACACACATTAAGTATTGATGCTTAAAGCACCCAACAAGTGCGTTTCCATATTTTCAATTTTGCACACCTGACTGGAGAATTAGCGCCACCTTCTGTTAATGTCAATGAAACCGTTGCTAGTAACAGGAGTGGATGGAAACACACACACACACACACACACACACACACACACACACACACACACACACACACACACACACACATACTGTATATCAACATGTTCTCTGGCTGAATCTCGGTTAAAAATTGGCTTCTGTGTCTCTCCGGAGGATTCACAGCAGCTTTACATCCAGAGGAGTTTATGTTAAGAAGTGAGGATCTTTTTCACTCCAAACATCTCCCTAGTCTGCAGCCGTTATCTTCCCCTCCTCCTCCTCCTCTTCCTTGTCTCCCCTCTTCCCTCCCTCTTTTCCTTCACTTCTCTTCTCACCTTTCCTCCTATTTCCTTGCACCTTGCTTCTATCTTTATCCTCTAAATCTTCTTCCTCCCCCACCACCAACCACCACTCACTCCTTTCTCCTCCTCTTCTTTTTTTTTCTCTCCCTCTCTCTCTCACCAACCACCTATTCCTCCCTCCCTCCCTCCCTCCACCCCCCATAAAAGAAAAAAAAAACAACCTCTCCTCCCCTGATCCTCCACTGGGCTTTTACGCGCCGTGCGTAAAGCGCTTCAGTACCGTGTCCGTGTCCAGAGCGCACGGACAGAGAAAGGAGGAGAAGAAGAAGGAGAGCAGATCGTTCACGCTGAACTAAAAGCCGCTTTTTCACTCTTCTTTCTCGGACGGTTGATATGTGTTTACACGCGGGACGCACGGCCGAATATACCTGCGGGTTCCGTTGATCCAAAGTGGCAGCAGAGTGGATGTCAGCGCAGCTCTGAGGCGGGATTTGTTTCCTAAAAAACGGGAACAGGAGAGCTGGCATCCTGCTGAGCTTTAAATAAATTAGAGAGAGAGAGAGAGGGGCGCGAGGAGAGGAGGTTCTGGCGGGACGGACGCGCGAGGATCCAGAGGATGTGGATTTAAAGACAGACATCAGGCTCGTGTGTGATTCATATTAATACTTGTGTCTCTTTTTGGGAGCCGGGACCTAAGTGACTGTCCCCGGGTCTGTGTCCGGGCTGCGGGGGGACGGAGAGGACCGACCCGGAGAGACAGAGAGAGGTCAGTGTGTCAGTCAGTCACCCACACGCACGTGCACACGCTCACTATGGGGTATTTGCACGGACGAACACGTGCAGAAATAGGAGCGCCGGAGACATGTGCGCAAAGAGACACATCTGGAAGAGAGCGCGCAGTCATCACTCCACACATAGACACAGCTACAGTACAGTACTGCACGTGGGCGCGCACATGTGGGAAAAACGCACGTGCATGCAGAAGGAAAACACTAGAAATAAGTGGAGTCTGATAAAAAACGTATCTCCAAATCTGGTGTTCTTATTATAGAGATAGATGAAACTTTACATGATTTAATCCTGATGGGAAGCTGCAGAAACGTGAACCCAAAAACAAACAACATAAATGTTAAAGTGGCAGGATTTTTATTTAAATAGATATACCTGTTTTAGTCTTTTTTAGGGGGGTCCAGGGGGTCTTTAGGGGGAGATAGCAGGGCAACAGTAGATGTCACATAGAAGTGGTGTACATCATCTGAAAGCTGGGAACCTGGAGATTAATTTGAGATGCAGCTCAGCACTGTGTCTCAAGTTGTTCTGGTCATAACTCAGAAATAAACATGAATTAATTAATTAAAATGAATTGTAAAAGTGTATAAGGGTTTAGAACATTATGATAGAAGTATATGATGTCCGTCCCCATGCTCTATTATGTCTCATAAGTTGTTGCAGCAATTTTTGGGTTGATACCATTTGTGACACAGATTTGGTGCTAAATCTAACCATTTTTTAACCACTTGAGAATTGATAAAAATGATCAATAATCCCTCCAAAATACCACATTAAGACACCAAGACCTTGAAGAACATCATAGAAAAAGACATGCTGGGATTTGGGATGAAAAACTTTCTGCAAGAATTGCATTTTTTCGCCGATTGGATAGCGAGCACTTCTGTTGTGTAAACTGCTCAGAAACCACCTTGTTGTCAATCTAGCTAGGAAAGCCATCCATCCTCTGAATGCTCTAGGTCTCTAGTTTGATCCATCCATCCTCTGAATGCTCTAGGTCTCTAGTCTGATCCATCCATCCTCTGAATGCTCTAGGTCTCTAGTTTGATCCATCCATCCTCTGAATGCTCTAGGTCTCTAGTTTGATCCATCCATCCTCTGAATGCTCTAGGTCTCTAGTTTGATCCATCCATCCTCTGAATGCTCTAGGTCTCTAGTTTGATCCATCCATCCTCTGAATGCTTTAGGTCTCTAGTTTGATCCATCCATCCTCTGAATGCTCTAGGTCTCTAGTTTGATCCATCCATCCTCTGAATGCTCTAGGTCTCTAGTTTGTGGCTGTAAAGTTTCATGAGGCTGTGATTATCCTAGAGGTCACCACAGGTCATTTTATACAGTGAGTTCACATTTCATGTCTCCTATGGGGACTAACATCATCACATATGGATACAGTTGGGCTCATTGGATCCACCAGAGTCTCAGCTTTACAGTGATACCCAATTTATGTGATTCAGAGACTGTTTAGGGACCCCAGTATGCAGAAATATTCAGATACCTGAGCCTGCTAGAGCCTCTGAAAGACAGTAAAGTTGCTCAATCTCAGGGGGTTGAGTCACTATCTACCGCCAAAGTATTGCAATATTTATATATTTGCAGTATTATGAAATGGGTGTCTGTGGTGACATTCCTGCAAAATTACAGTTTTTTTTAAACTACTATGCACACAGTTCTGAAACCTTGAAGCTCATATACATAGAAATAGAGTTTCTCTAATCTATTTCTATGCTCATGTGTGAACAAAAAGACTACTAATTGACTAATAGATTGCCACTTTAACTAGAATCTGAACCAAAATTATAAATTAGGAGCATACTCTAATTCTAAATATCTACAATGATATTGCATGATAGTATTCTATATATAGTTAGAGCATGTCTAATATATATATATATACAGTATATTTGTGACAAAAATCCCCCATTTTAAGATGCACCATCATCACCAAGCTCAAAATATAACATGTTGGAGATACGTGGTTTCCACAGGCAGTGTTTTAATGCTGTTTAATGAGCGAGAAACAACAGGGACTCACATGTACACATAAATAAAGTAGCTCTTCTTATCCTCTCCGTGATAAGGGGAACCGAGAGGACGCTGTTTAAATATTAAACCATCATTTCCTGCAGAAGATGATCGGCTCCATTACTGAGTCACATTACTCAGCCTGAATGTGTGTTTGTTTGTCTCATCTAATGTCACACTGGACAATTATTATATATATATATATATATATATATATAACTATTACTGTATATACATCAGACCGGCAATACGTCATCCAGAGGAGGCTCTCATGACGATGCCCCCTTTTGGTTGAAACGTGTCCCTCATAGACGGTAACAGAGTAAACAGAAGAAGTTGAAACAAACTGCTAACAGTAATAATGCTATGCTGAAGAGTTGCTGTGTAGCTGGATGCATCAACAATAAATCCCAAAACTGGATTTAATAGAGGAGCTTTATGGCTCCAAGCTATAATCGAGACCAGCATGGCGTCATGGCTCCAGGCTAAATCAAATCAAATCAATTTTATTTGTATAGCCCAAAATCACAAATCACAAATAGGCTATAAAAAAGGCTATAGACCAGACCAGCATGGCATCCTCTCCGAGGTTGCGCTCCCTTTTGGGGGAAAGAAACTCGCCGTCACAGGAGAGAAAATGACTAAAAGCTGTTGTGTAGCAGGTTAACGAGGCTTTCACACTGAGATCTGAGGCTCATACGATACGTGAATATTCACTGTCAGTGTGCTAAATGGCTAAATGATGCTGGTGACAGTGACTAGCATGGCTAGCTAACGTTAGCTTGAGCAATACAGTCATACATTAATGTTCTAGCAGCATCAGACTGTCGTCTCCAACTAAATCTCAGCCTATAGATCAAACAGTTGGTTATTAACAGACAACTCTTAGCCTAACGGGATCCAATCAGATATGTAGAGATGTCTGGATCAGTAATGTCCTCCACTGTGTTGGACGGGGGAAGACTGAAGAGACCTGGCGGCGATCAACCTTCATTTATTAAGGTATCGCCAACGCTCAGGTTCAGGCAAAAGAATTATTAGACATGTGTATAAAACATTTCTTTAAAAAGAGATGAATGCGTACGAATTTGTCACAATTATAATCCAAACATACGTCAGATCACATTGAAGTCTATGGGATCTTCAGTTTTCTATCCCCTAATAGGGGGCGTGGCCTTGACTTTTAGTGAATTACCTTAGCTGCAGAAACCACATGTAGAGAAGTACGTCTTTTATTGGAGCATCGAGCAGAGAGAAACGTCCTGTTTGCGTGACTTTAATGAGGAGTAAAGATCAGACAGGAAATTCAATTTCAATTTGGAGCTCTTATCTTTGAAAAAAAACAAATCATATGAGAGGCGCAGTGTTTCCCCCTCCGAGCTGACAGCTGGTGACCCACTTCTAATAATTTATCACTCTGACCAGATTTTTTAATATCTTCACCCGTCCAAATGGTGCACTTTGCTCCTAGAAATTTAATCTGTGACTCAGAGGCTCGGAGAGATTATTGGCTGGATGGTGATATTGCAGTGCAGGAACTTGTCCTTTTCCGGCCCGGTCGCACGGCAGTTTGTCACGAAATTTTATGTAATGATTCCTGTACATAGACACCAATCACACTTTTTTATCGTGATGGTCAGCATGAAATCAGTTCTTGTGTAATCCACGTAATTGTGAACCAGGAATTATAGAGAGGGATGAGATCAGGGCGGATGGGTGGGTCAGAAAATACCAGACTTTCACCAGGAGACTGCTGTTCATGTCCCGTGTGAAACCAGAAGTTATTTGTCTCTATTTATTTGTCACATAACTTCTGTACTTAAGTTACACCACTTCCAGTGTTATTTTAACCCAAACCGCGATCTTTTCCTAAACCTAACTAAGTAGTTTGTTGCCTAAACCTAACCAAGTCAATCTTTTCTAAACCTAACTAAGTAGTTTTGTAGCCTAAGCCTTAGCAAAGTAAATCTTTTCTAAACCTAACTAAGTAGTTTGTTGCCTAATCCAAACCAAGTCGTTCTTTTCTTAGCCTAATTAAGTAGTTTGTTGCCTAAACCTAACCTAGTCGATCTTTTCCTAAACCTAACTAAGTAGTTTTGTAGCCTAAGCCTAAACTAACCGATCTCAGTTTCTCTTCGCCAAAATTTAGCATAAGTTTGGAGCGTTATTTAACCTCCTTTGTGACAAGCTAGTATGACATGGTTGGTACCAAAGGATTCATTAGGTTTTCTAGTTTCATATGATACCAGTATCTTCACTCTAGCTTTGAAACTGAGCCTAGGGGTATGATTCTCACTTTGGGGGTGCGAGAGGTCCCGTGTTCAAATCCCGGACGAGCCCCCAATTTGTCATAACCCGGCCTTTGGGCCATGACAAAAACGGGACACAAAATGCCAAATAATATAAAGTATTTATTATAACAAATTAAGTCACTGATACATCACACCTCTCTTCAAGCAGGGGCCGTCACAGCTACAACCTAAAAATCCCAACTTGCGTTAATGCGTTAAAGAAATTAGTGCCGTTAAAACCAATTTTCGTTAATGCGTTATTGTCGCGTCAACTTTGACAGCTCTATAGCAAATATCAAAGTAACTTCAAGGGTGTTTTAAGGTTGATTTAGTCTGTAGACTTGTTGTCTTATTAAAAAAGTCAAAGTAGAAATCTTCTTTATAAACACTGTTGTGTTTTAAAGTTTTTGAATGATTATAATGGTGCAGTGTTATTAGTCTAATCTGATGCACTATCATTTAGATAAATCACCCAAATGTTTTTTCTTTCTGCTAATAACTACAAAAGGGGATTGGTAAAGGGGAAAATGTGGCTAATCAGAGGCCAGCAGAGTGTGTGGCTGGCGGGGAGTGGACGGCGTGATGGCGTGATGGCGTGGTCAGGACTGCTGATGTTTCTCTCAGCAGACGCCTAAAAGCAACACGTGTATCCGTTTACACGCATAGATAATCACAAAAGCCTGCAGCTCTCCTGCTGTGCTGAGGCCTCGCCGCCAATCACCGTTTAATGGCCCCCCGCTGTGTGTGTGTGTGTGTGTGTTGTTGGATGGATGCCAACACACACACACACTTGCTTACATCTGCATATGCAAACACACACCAGAATTCATGATGTGGTGCCAGTAAAGCATCGATTCTTCTTCTCTCTCTGTGTTTTATTATCCTCTAATGAGATCACCATGGATACCATCACGTCAATCATTCAGAGACGCAGCGATGAATTCATGTGAGGAAAGGAAGCAAGGAAAGGAAAGGAGAGAAGGAGTTTAAACATTCAAACGGTCGCCTGAGTTTTTCTCCTCCTCGTCTTTATTTATAGATATTCATGATATTCATTGTTTTAGGCCCCAGTGAGCTTCTGTCATGAGACACCACGACGTTTAGCTGTGGCCCCGAAAACAAAGACACAAGGAGGAGGAGGAGGAGACCGGGGAGGACAGGAGGAGGTGAAGGGAGAGATAGGAAAAGGAAGGGGGGGAGAGGAATTGGGGAGGAAATGAGATGAGGAAGGAAAGAAGGGGGTAGGGAAAGGGAGGACGAATGGAGGCAGAGGAAGAAGAAAGTAAAGAGAGGAGGGGGAAAGGAAAGAGTCAAGGATGGAGGAGGAGGTGGGGAAGGAAAGGACGAGGTAGGGAAGGAAAGGAGGAGATAGGGAATGATGGTTGGAAAGGAAAGGAGGAGGTAGTGAGGAAGAGGGAGCAGGTGGGGAAGGAAAGGAGGAGGTAGGGGGAGGAAGAGGAAGGAACGATGAAAGGAGGTAGAATGAGACACAACCAGCTCATCGTCTAAAAGAGACTCGTTCCCTTCTTCAGATCCGTCGGATATCTTCATCAGTTCAGTTTGATTTAATGATCCGTCTCCGTCCTCCCCCCCCCACACACTCTGATTTACTGCCCTCCAACTGTTGACAACACGTGTCCTCATGTCCCCGTTTCTGGTTTCGGGGCCTCTGGGGACGGTAAAGGTCTCATGAGAGGACAGACGAGTCCTGCCGGGTGGTTTCTGATTTATGGCAGAACGTCACAGTGAAAAAGATGCTGAGTGAAGCATTTTAAAGTAATTTGATAATAATGAGCAGTTCAAAGAGCCTCAATCTCATGGAAGTAGCACTACGTTTTCATTATGCCCCCCCACCCCCACCCCCCACCCTGAGGAGGATAAACATGTGGGTGTTTTCGTCACTCCTAAAATAAAAGCTTTAGCATCCTCTTCTTGTTTTGTGCGGTAAAGCAGTCCAGTAACGTAACAGATTTTTTGGGAGAAAGTGAGGATATATTTTGGCGGAAAGTGAGGACATATTTTGGGGGAAAGTGAGGAGATTTTTTGGGAGAAAGTGAGGACATATTTTGGGGAAAGTGAGGACATTTGTGGGGGAAAGTGAGGACATTTTTTGTGGGAAGTGAGGACATATTTTGGGGGAAAGTGAGGACATCTTTTGGGGGAAAGTGAGGACATTTTTGGGGAGAAAATGAGGACATTTTTGGGGGAAAGTGAGGATATATTTTGGGGGGAAAGTGAGGATATTTTGGGGGGGAATGTGAGGGCATATTTTGGGGGAAGTGAGGACATTTTTTGGGGGAAAGTGAGGACATATTTTGGGGAAAGTGAGGACATATTTTGGGGGAAAGTGAGGACATATTTTGGGGGAGAGTGAGGACATATTTTGGGGGAGAGTGAGGTCATATTTTGGGGAAAGTGAGGACATTTTTGGGGGGAAAGTGAGGACATATTTTGGGGAAAGTGAGGACATTTTTTGGGGGAGAGTGAGGACATATTTTGGGGAGAGTGAGGACATATTTTGGGGAAAGTGAGGACATATTTTAGGGAAAGTGAGGACATATTTTAGAGGAAAGTGAGGACATATTTTGGGGAAAGTGTGGACATATTTTGAAAAGGTGGGGACGTACTTGTGAAAGTGAGGACATTTTAGGAACATTAGGACATTTGTGAAAAGCACAAAGTGTCCTCATCACATGAACATGTTTTATTCCCTGTGTTGTATAATCTATTTTACATAATGCGTGTTTTATATTGATGTACAGTTATTTTTATACACTCATCCTTTAGATAATGTACAGTTATTTTTATTCATCCGTTATATGATGTACAGTTATTTTTATATTCTCCGTCTTTCATCCATTACATGACGTACAGTTATTTTTATTCATCCGTTACATGATGTACAGTTGTGATCTCTGCATGGCGTCTCCTCGCCGTCTGACATGATGTGACGGCGTGTTGATTGGAAGTGTGTGAGCAGTCTGAACGAGGAGAGAGGGAATGAAAGGAGTTTAATTAAGAGGTCAGCTTTAATATGTACAACGTGTATGCTCGTTATCGTCCCCGCTCTCCTGCTTCACTTCTTGCTCTCTCGTCTCATTTATCTTTTTATTTCCCTGTTAGTATGTCCATCCATATGTGAGGGCTGAAAACATCATTTAAAAACCATATTCAACAATATCTGCATCGATCCGTCGTTACTTTATTATATTATATTATATTATATATTATATATTATATTATTATAAAACTGACGAGTTCTATTCATTAAAGAAAGTTGATTTATTAAAAAAAAAAGACTAAATCACTAATGTTTTTTAAGGTGATGACGTCGGGAACCGCTGCTCTAAAATATAACTGTGTGCTGCAGCATTAAGATTTCTCTTCATTTAATAACCGAACCAGACCCAGAACCAGAACCAGAACCAGACTAAAAGTACACTTAAGTCTGCGTACAATGGTGTACAAGTACAAGTTTCTTTCCACCTTTCCGTCCTTCGTCCTCTCTCCTCACTTCCTTGCTTCCTTCTTCCTCTCTCCTCCCTATCCTTGCTTCTTTCTTCCTATCTCCTCTCCTCCTTGCTTCCTTTCTTCTTCTTTTCTCCTTTCCTCGCTTCCTTCTTCCTCTCTCCTCCCATCCTCCCCTCCTTGCTTCCTGCTTCCTCTCTCCTCCCTATCCTTGCTTCTTTCTTCCTATCTCCTCTGCTCCTTGCTTCCTTTCTTCCTCTTTTCTCCTTTCCTCGCTTCCTTCTTCCTCTCTCCTCCCTATCCTTGCTTCCTTCTTCCTATTTCCTCTGCTCCTTGCTTCCTTTCTTCCTCTCTCCTCCCTATCCTTGCTTCCTTCTTCCTATCTCCTCTGCTCCTTGCTTCCTTTCTTCCTCTCTCCTCCCTATCCTTGCTTTCCTTCTTCCTATTTCCTCTGCTCCTTGCTTACTTTCCTCCCCTTTTCTCCTTTCCTCGCTTCCTTTCTTCCTCTCTCCTCCCCTCCTTACTTTCTTTTGCCAGAAACAGAACCAGAACTAGACTAAAAGTACATTTAAGTCTGCGAACAATGGTATCCAGGTACTTTTGGCCACGTAGTGTAGGTTTCTTTCCACCTTTCCCCCAGTGAGCTCTCTTAATCCTCTCTCTCTCTCACTCTCTCTCTCTCTCTCTCTCTCTCTCTCTCTCTCTCTCTCTCTCTCTCCCTCTCTCTCTCTCTCTCTCTCTCTCTATCAGGGGGATTAATTAAACATGATGATTGACCTGGTTACATCATCCAGCTGTAAACCACCGTGTCCATCTCCTTATCAACCACCTCTATTAGCCATATGGTCACTACGGTGTCTGGGCTTCACTCCAGCCTTTAATACACCACATATAGAATATTGACTCATTATAGTGGAGCCGTGCACACACACACACACACACACACACACACACACACACACACACACACACACACACACACACATCATTACTATTTTTATATTTATTAAACAAACACACGTATGTTTCCTGGTTTGGAGGCTAATTTGTATTAGTAGTAATATGTATTCCTCTCTCCTCCCCTCCTTGCTTCCTTTCTTCCTCTCTCCTCCCCTCCTTGCTTCCTTTCTTCCTCTCTCCTCCCCTCCTTGCTTCCTTTCTTCCTCTCTCCTCCCCTCCTCCCTTCCTTTCTTCCTCTCTCCTCCCCTCCTCGCTTCCTTCTTCCTCCCTCCTCCCCTCCTCCCTTCCTTTCTTCCTCTCTCCTCCCCTCCTCGCTTCCTTCTTCCTCCCTCCTCCCCTCCTCCCTTCCTTTCTTCCTCTCTCCTCCTCCTCCCTTCCTTCTTCCTCTCTCCTCCCCTCCTTAATTCCTTTCTTCCTCTCTCCTCCCCTCCTCGCTTCCTTCTTCCTCCCTCCTCCCCTCCTCCCTTCCTTTCTTCCTCTCTCCTCCCCTCCTCCCTTCCTTCTTCCTCTCTCCTCCCATCCTTGCTCCCTTTCTTCCTCTATCCTCCCCTCCTCCCTTCCTTCTTCCTCTCTCCTCCCCTCCTTGCTTCCTATCTTCCTCTCTCCTCCCCTCCCCCATCCTTTCTTCCTCTCTCCTCCCCTCCTCCATCCTTTCTTCCTCTCTCCTCCCCTCCTTGCTTCCTATCTTCCTCTCTCCTCCCCTCCCCCATCCTTTCTTCCTCTCTCCTCCCCTCCTCCATCCTTTCTTCCTCTCTCCTTCCCTCCTCCATCCTTTCTTCCTCTCTCCTCCCCTACTTCTTCACACTCCTCCTGCTTCAGTCTCGTGAATTAAACTTTCATATTAATGATTCTTTCACTCCTTTATTTAAACAGGTTTATAGATTCTGTGTAAAACTCTTTTAGTTTTTAATTTGTAGTTTGAGTATTGTCCCTCGGGAACGGTGTCTTTATTAAATATGGTTTGAATTATCAGCGTTGTGTCCGCCTGCAGCAGGAACTGTGAGATAATTAATATTTAATATGTGAAATAAAGTTTCACAGTGTGATCACAGAGAAGGTCCAACTCTCAGCTGGTCTCATTTATTACCTCATTTATTTACCTTTAGATGGACATGTTGGACACCTAAGACAAAGACGATCTCCCTCTCCTCCACTCTGTGCTTCCTTTCTTCCTCTCTCCTCCTTTCCTTGCTTCCTTCTTCATCTCCTCCCTTCCTTTCCTCCTCTCTCCTCCCGTCCTTGCTTTCCTTCTTCCTCTATCCTGCCCTCTTTGCTTTCTTGCGCCCTCTCTCATCCCTTCCTTACTTTCTTTTGTCCTCTCTCCTCTCCTCATTGCTTCCTTTCTTCCTTTCTTCCTCTCTCCTCCCCTCCTCCATCCTTTCTTCCTCTCTCCTCCCCTCCTCCCTTCCTTTCTTCCTCTCTCCTCCCCTCCTCCCTTCCTTTCTTCCTCTCTCCTCCCCTCCTTCCTTCCTTTCTTCCTCTCTCCTCCCCTCCTTCCTTCCTTTCTTCCTCTCTCCTCCCCTCCTTCCTTCCTTTCTTCCTCTCTCCTCCTCTCCTCCATCCTTTCTTCCTCTTTCCTCCCCTCCTCCCTTCCTTCCTTTCTTCCTCTCCTCACCTCCTCCCTTCCTTTCTCCCTCTCTCCTCCCCTCCTTCCTTCCTTTCTTCCTCTCTCCTCCCCTCCTTCCTTCCTTTCTTCCTCTCTCCTCTCCTCCTTGCTTCCTCTCTTCCTCTCTCCTCCCCTCCTTCCTTCCTTTCTTCCTCTCTCCTCCCCTCCTCCATCCTTTCTTCCTCTCTCCTCCCCTCCTCCATCCTTTCTTCCTCTCTCCTCCCCTCCTCCCTTCCTTCTTCCTCTCTCCTCTCCTCCTCCCTTCCTTTGTTCCTCTCTCCTCCTTGCTTCCTTCTTCGAATACTCTCCGCACCTTGCTTCCTTCTTCCTCTCTCATCCCCTCCTTGTTTCTCTTTCTTCCTTCTTCTCTCTCACCGCCTCATTTTTATAATAATCCACCTGAGCCAAACACACAGTTCCACCTTCATCGTTCTTTATTAGTTGTTGAAGTCTGGTGATCCTCGAGCAGACACCTGATCAGCCTGAACTCACAACACCTGTAAGTGTGATTCATTAAAGTAACTTTAATGACTAGTTTTTTCCGGTTGTTTGTCTGCTGAGCTGCTCGCTCACTGTTACTCGCTGTCAGTCAGACCTTCAGTTAGACTCTTATTAGTCCGTCTGCTGTGGATCAGAGAGTCCTCCGGGAGGACCGTGGATCCTGCTGCGGATCAGAGAGTCCTCCGGGAGGACCGTGGATCCTGCTGCTGTTCACTCCCTGTAAAGCAGAGTCAGTCTTTATTGGTCACTGAGGGAAGATGTTTATTATTAAAGCCCAAAATCACAAGTTGTGCAGCATTCGACTCGCTCTGTCTTTACACGCTGGACATGAAAAATAGATGTGATGAGATAAAACCTCCGGTATAGCAGCAGTACACATGCAGGAGGTGCCGTATTACGGGGGAAAGTTCCTGCAGTTGAAAAGAGGCAGTAACCGTAACTGTGACTGAACACAGATTTTGGCAGAGAGGATGACTCGGTTGAATATTAGTGTCTCTCTTTTAATGCATTTTGCAAAAAGCCCAAAGTTCCCCGGGTCAGTTCAGCTCAGCGGCGACTAAATCCCTCAGATGTTAGACATGCTGTTGTATTTACTGCCATCCACTCTGAAGCTCTCTCTCCTCTCTAATGCATTCTCTCTCTCTCTTTCTCTCTCTCTCTCTTTCTCTCTCCATTTAGCTATGCATCACCATGCACTGATTTATTCATCGCTCCATTTTCTCACTTCCCTGTCACTTGCAGCACCTCTATTTCCGTCCTCGTCCCAGGGAGCGCCGGCAGAAAGCTGAACCATGCTTCGCTGAGCGCTCTCTGTTCGGAGACGTCGAGCGTCACGCTTCAGCTGCTCAGAGATTTCATTTCATTCACATCTGTCATTGAAACTCTACTTAACGAGAAACTAAAGTCATTTTCTCCTCTAATCACCGGGTTAATCGCCTTCGCCAGCAGCCACCATGCGTGGTAATCAACATGTGCACGCACGACTAACTCTCACCTGCTCTGCATCCATCTGCTGGTGCTGATTAACATCCTGAAACACCCTCAGAATGCAAAATATGATCAACACATCTCCTTCAAAGTCCTTGTAGCCTCAAAGTTGACCCCGACCATGGCTCTGAAATATCAGTAAGTTAGAATCTATGGCCCCGACCATGGCTCTGAAATATCAGTAAGTGAGAATCTATGGCCCCGACCATGGCTCTGAAATATCAGTAAGTTAGAATCTATGGCCCCGACCACGGCTCTGTAATATCAGGAAGTCAGAATCTATGGCCCCGACCATGGCTCTGAAATATCACTAAATTAGAATCTATGGCCCCGACCATGGCTCTGAAATATCAGTAAGTTAGAATCTATTGCCCCGACCATGGCTCTGAAATATCAGTTAGATAGAATCTATGGCCCCGACCACGGCTCTGAAATATAATTAAGCAAGAATCTATGGCCCCGACCATGGCTCTGATATATCAGTAAGTTAGAATCTATGGCCCCGACCACGGCTCGGAAATATCAGTAAGTTAGAATCTATGGCCCCGACCACGGCTCTGTAGCCTAACTGAGCGGTATACTGATGAATCCGTGGTGCTGAAGCAGCAGACAGATTTGTAATTGTGACTTTTTCTCTGAGTCCCGTCCTGGTTTTAAAGAACACAGAACCAAAAGAGTCGTTCATGAGGTCGAACCGGGTTCGTCCCCCTGTTAAAAATCAACAAATCGCTTCCTGCCTGTGTCTATTACCAGCAGTTTGTTGGTCCTCACGGTCTGGAGTGGATCTAAATGTTTAATATGCTGGCGTCGACATGAGCGTTAACATGGTTTAAAACATACCCGGTTGGTAAATGAGTCCTCCGGATTATAACCCTCAAAAGCGCTGCAGCGCGGTCAGCATTGAATTAGATTTAACCTTGTGCTCATTTTGTGAAAGAGCTTGCTAACTGACAGGTAGTCAAGATGGATTGCTAACACACTTCTTCTACGGGATAAAACATCAGAATGTTGCACCTGGTTTTCCACTACTGTTGGATCAGATTGCTGTTTGCAGGAAGACTTAGCTTGAAAGCTTTTGGCTGCGTCTGCAGATCACAGCTGTCGATCCTAAAAAAAAAAAATCTACTTTTTATTCTTCAGACATGAACAGAGACAGGAGACGTGTGATAACCAGCTGTTTGAATGAATATCACCATACAGGGAGAGTTCTTCCCAACCATCAGGCTCATTTTCTCACAGGTGTTTTTTTGTTGAATTTCAGCTCTTGTGTGAGACCGATAAAAGCGTCTCTGGTCTGCCAGACGGCAGCTTGTCTGTCCATCTGTAATCATCAGTCTGACACTAATCCTCATACTGTGAGGCTCAGAGTGTCGAGCACAGATTCTCAGTCCCGAAACTGAAGAGTCTGAGCCGCTGGCTTTTATTCTCTCTGTCTAGTCAGGGAGTGACTTACACCTGGACGAAAAGGTGAACGCTGCTGAAGTAAAGATAATGTCGAGTCTGTCGAGGAGACGCTTCTCAGAAAATGGTGCTTATAAGTGGCAATCTGCAGTTCTATCTGTCTAGTTTGTTTCTCTGTAGCTCAGAGTTACTGTGATGCTTCTGTTTGGAGTTCTGTTGCTGCAGTTTCTGAACATGGTTCATTGCTATTATTTATTATTTCAATCATGTCAAAATAAGAGCTGTCAATCGATTAAAATATTTTATTTAATCACAATCTGTTCAAAATGTACCTTAAAGGAAGATTAGTCAAGTATTTAGTCCTCTTATCAACATGGGAGTGGGCAAATATGCTGCTTTATGCAAATATATCTATATATTTACAGCACAAAGCAATGACAAATATTGTCCAGAAACCCTCACAGGTACTGCATTTAGCATAAAAACATATGCTCATAACATGGCATGCGATTATCGTAAAGTGGGCATTTTAACCTTCCGATTTACTGCCATAAACCTGTACATATTGTTGTATGTTATCCAAATAACTACTTAACCATAGTAAACTATCCCTTTAATACCTATGTATGTAGTTTGGAAAGTAATATGTAATGATCTATGATATCAACAGTTTTTTTTTATAATCAATAACGATACGAACCTACTGTACTTCTTCGTTCTTACTGCTTCCATCAGTTCCATTAACGCTATTAAACAGCAAATAGAAAAAAGAAATAAGACCTGTAAAGAAAAAAAAGGGTTATATATTCATTGAAAATGTCACAGATAATTACTTTAATCCCTCCTGCAGCTGTTCAGATTTTCTCGCCCACCTGCGGCTGTATTCTGACATTTTAACAATGTTGACATTTGAAATCACTGATACTGAGGAGATGACTGTAAATGATCCTCTTCTGGTTATGAGGAACCTTTTAGTTATGAATCAGAAATGATTGGAAACATTAATTAGTCTTTTAGCCTTGCAGTGTTTTTTTTTGGAATTAAACCACATTTTTAGTGCCTTTTGGTTATGACAGCGCTGTTATTCCTGCTGACACGGTGATGAACAATGTGAAATCTCATCCACGATCAATTCTTAATCAGCACAGTAATGTCACTTTTCAAAGTTTAATGGGCTGCTGGGATTCAGTGGGGAAGCTGACGGCTGCTGCTTCACTTTACACTGGGAACTCGTGATTTCTTTGTCTTGATGGTTTTCTATCCCCCCCTCGCTCACCACCTCTTTTCATTCGTTCCTCTTTCTCATTTCCTCTCTGTTTGCCGTCTTTATTTCTGCTGCTGTGCTCTGTTTAACTGGAGAAGAGAAGTTGTTCCTCCTAATGTAGATCGAACTGGAGAAAAACTGTAAAAAAAATACTGTGAGTGTCTGTGAGGTTGTATTTAAGATATTAAGATTACTTTATCACCTCTTGTTTCCTTCTTGTCTCTGTAAAGTCATGATTTGGAGTTAAAGGTGCCCTGTGGGGTAAAACAAAAAAAAGTTATGTTTAATGTTGAATGTATTTCCCTCCTCATAAAACATTTGCAAAACTATTTAAAAAAAAAATACATATCCAATATTGTTAACATCCATTTGTCAGCTAGGATTATAGACCATATACAAGAAAGTTTTGGTCGTCTCCATCTTGGTTTTTGGTCGTCTCCATCTTGGTTTTTGGCCGTCTCCATCTTGGTTTTTGGCCGTCTCCATCTTGGTTTTTGGCCGTTTCCATCTTGGTTTTTGTCCGTCTCCATCTTGGTTTTTGTCCGTCTCCATCTTGGTTTTTGGCCGTTTCCATCTTGGTTTTTGGTCGTCTCCATCTTGGTTTTTGTCCGTCTCCATCTTGGTTCTTGGCTGTATCCATCTTTGTTTTCGTCCGTCTCCATCTTGGTTTTTGGCCGTTTCCATCTTGGTTTTTGTCCGTCTCCATCTTGGTGTTTGGCCGTCGCCATATTGGTTTTTGGCTGTTGCCATTTTAGGTTTTGGCCATCGTCATCTCGGTTTTTGTCCGTCTCCATCATGGTTTTTGTTTTTCGTCATCTTGGTTTTTGGCCGTCTCCATCATGGATTTTGGCTGTTGCCATTTTAGTTTTTGGCCATCGTCATCTTGGTTTTTGGCCCCCGACATTTTGGTTTTCTGCCGTCTCCATCTTGGAATTATTCCGATTTAATCGATTGACAGCCCTACTTGTTATCCTTTGTTGTTTTCTTTGTCTGATAAATAAAATCTATCAATCTGCTGTTAGTTAGTACTTGCTGGTAGTGTACGGTGGATTTATCAGATTTTGTTTGATGAAAACAGCTTCTGTTGGAAACAGAATAAGTCAATAAAAGTGCTACAGAATCCGAAACTAGGATCTAAAGGAGGCTCTGTATAGCTGACACACTGAGAACCAGTGTAGGTATGAGGCCTCTAGAGGTTTTGGGTAATCCACAGACCATATCCTTGGTTTTGACTGACACAGAGCTGCACCGGTTGGATTATTATTTCATGTAGACCCTATTGGTGAACTTTACGTCGTCTCGTCTGGCCTTAGAAGATGAATTCCTCACAGAGTTGTAAATATTTCATCTCTTTTATTCTCTCTACTCTCTTAATAATTAAAATACTGGTGGTGAGTGAAGGTTTCTGAGAGCGGTGGAGAAGGAAAACCTATTCCCCATATTGGTTGTTGGTCACCTCGATCACTGAATCAATCTTGGTTTTTGGCAAGTGTTTGGCCACTTGTTGAGTGAAGTGGCCGTCTGGCCTCAGGTGGAGCAGCCTGACGATAACGATGTGACCTCATTAAACCCACTTTCCATGAGCTGATCTCAGAAGGCTCGAGTGTTGACTGTGGTGTTTCACCGCAGCTGCAGCGATTAACTCTCACTGACAAGTGGAGTGGGATGACGAGAGAGACGCCTCATCTCACCCACATTAGTTGAGTTACACACTTGCCAACCTTCACGATTTTCTCCCGATTTATGGCACATTTTCACACTTTTTTTCTTTTTCGTTATCTCAACCTATTTCTGGAACTGTAAAGCGTGTATAAGCTCTAATGTTTCCACATGGACGACAATACAGCTACACCTAATGTAGTTTCCCGGTGGAAGAGATGCTCAGGACACAGCGTGCAGCGCCCAAAGTTGAAATAAAAATAACAAATAATTAGTACACTGTAACAATGTACTAATTATTTGTTATTTTTATTCTTTAAAAGTCACCAGAATGCAGGAAACAAAGTCTCTGTAATCCTCCCTATTTCTGCGGTCTCAAGGTTGGCGAGTATGTCGAGTTAACGTCAACCATGAATGTGCTTCTGTACAGACACGTTTCACACATGCGCACTAGAAAGATGAAGAGCTCTTCTGCCTGTTGTTATGGATTGCTTCGTAATTGGCTTTTTAAACAACTTATTGATCACAACCCTGCCCCCTGAACGCAGTAGCTATAAAATTAAACACCACTCGGGATAATTGGTGCTGTTTAACAGAATTTATGATGATGTATGTGAGTTCTTAACTCGTGGTCAGCTGGGGTTAATACCCATGAGTACATGCAGCATGTACATGGACAACGAGGTAATCAATTAACCACTGAATTAGCAAGTCATTTGGGCGGTCCATTAGTCACTGGACCAATCGGCCGTCATGTTTATGTCCAGCTTTTAAATCACATTAGAGGCCCGGTGTCCTGAACACAACAGCTGATTTGTCCGCTTGACGCACATATGTTTAGATTCAGTTTGGTTTATACTTCCCGAGGATCATGGGGCATGTTTCCATTTAAAAAGGCTGGATCGTCTGGCTAAGAGGGTTGTAAAAGCAATGACATGCTGTATTGTAGTGGGTAAATCTGATATGAGGGGAGGCCAACTAAAGCAGTCAGGGAGTTGGGCTCTATATTTCTGTTGTAGGCCTGCTCAAAGGGTTTAAATATCTTGAACCAAAAGTAGGTCAGTCTCTGGCATGTCCAGAACATGTGTAAATGGTCAGCAGGGGAATACTTAGATCTATTACAGGCGTCGTGTCTGTCAGGGTTTATTTTAGCGTTGGTATAATGGGCTTTATGGAGCACCATACACTGCATCAGGCCATGTCTGGCACATAACTAGACCAATAACGTCACTCCACTGACTGTCGGATATGTCCGTCCCAAGATCGTGCTCCCTGGAGTCTTTGAGGGGTGAGGTGGGGGGGGGCAAACAGGAACTGCTAATAGCTAATTCAGCACACTTTTAATGGAGACTAAATGTAAGCAAATAGACTTTGAAAGGTTTTTTTCATTAGAGGGTGAATGAGGAACGTTACATTAAACTGCAGGATCATCCGGAGTTGAAAAGGCTTCTCCTCGACCGCTCTCATCACCTTCATGCTCGGCTCTGCTCCGCTTTGTTCTAAAAACACTCAAACTTCGGCGCTGCTTGATCCCAGGGAAGAGGATTTCTGCTGCCGACGGGCCTCAAAAGGAAACACTGAGGAGTCTTTATTAACCTTGGCTTCGGTTCGGGTCACGCTAACACCTCTGAGAACCACTGTGTGATCAAATTAAAGAGTTTACCACACTTGGTTTGCTGTGGAGTGGATGCATCATCCTGCGTGTCGGGCCCCTTGATGTTTTCTAATAATTACGTCTCTTTGATTTGACCCGGCTAATCACCGGGGGCTTTAACAAATAATGAATCGTCCTCAGAGAGAGATACAGCAAGATTTCACTCGTGCGCTGAATGTCAATGAAGCCACTTGACAAAAATGAAATGAAATCAAAGTGTTCTTTGACTTTGTGCAGCTGTGCAGAGCAGAGTTAGACACAGTGGTGTCTAAAGTCCAGCTCAGGCTGATGAACGTCTTTAGTTCTGCAGGTATTTGGTCATAAACCAAAATATTGGACACATTAAAATCTTGACCTGATGATGAAAAGTCAGAGAAGTTATTACAATTCATAAATGATGGGCGGATGTTTTACCAGCGTCCGGTAGTCGCTTTCAGTCCAAAAATGGCAGAATCGTAGCTCCGCTGCTAGGCGCTGATGTTGCAATGGAACCAATCGTTACCGCCGTGTTTAACGGCGACATCTGTGATGTGATGAACCTCAAAGTGAAGCATTGTAAATGTACCACTTAAATCTCAGAGAATATCTGAATTAATTCATTCTTTCCTTTGTTTTGGTATACTTCAAACTTTACGAGAAAAAAATGTTATGTTTTAAAATTTAGCGCAAGTTGGGAACCTCTTGTTTTTGGCCGTCACCATCTTGGTTTTTGGCCGTCACCATTTTTTTTTTTGGGCCATCTCCATCGTGGTTTTTGCCTGTAGCCATCTTGGTTTTTGGCCATCGCCATCGTGGTTTTTGGCCGTCGCCATCTTGGATTTCGGCCGTCGCCATCTTGGTTTTTGGCCGTCGCCATCTTGGATTTTGTTCGTCGCAATCTTGGTTTTTGGCTGTAGCCATCTTGGTTTTTGGCCATCGTCATCTTGTTTTTTTGGCCGTCGCCATTTTACTTTTTGACCATCGCCATCTTGGATTTTGTCTGTCTCTATCTTGGTTTTTGCCTGTAGCCATCTTGGTTTTTGGCCATCGTCATCTTGGTTTTTTGGCCGTCGCTATTGTACTTTTTGACCATCTCCATCTTGGATTTTGGTCGTCGCCATCTTGGATTTTGGCCATCGCCATCTTGTTTTTTGCAACCAGTAGTGACACAAGAGGGTGGAGTTAAGTACAAACGAACGCAGAACAAGACATTTTTAGGCGACCAAAATGGATGGATGGATTCTTTAGGTTTTCTAGTTTCATATGTTACCAGCATCTTCACTATAGCTTTAAAACTGAGCCGCTCCAACCTCTGAAAAAACTAAAGTCGGCCGAGGGCGCCGACACCCTGAATGAGTACAAGAGGTTAAAATCACAACGCGGCCGACAGTTGATGGAGTCGTGAATGATGAACCTCGTTGCAGCTGAGTGAACAGTTCTTGGTAAGAGCAGCCCACCAGTGGTTTGTCACAACAAGAAAGAAGTTAAAAGTTGACATTGAGCTCAAACTGCATCATAAAAAAAGCCTAACATGTGGCTCCAGAGACGAGAAGTCTAAACGTTCTAAACATCTCATGTATGGTCTTAAATTAGGCTCGTTGTTTCTGTGTTTAATGTGAATGCTTGTGGCAGTGAGGAGGCATGAAATGGGTCGTGCTTCTTTAAAAAGTAGTGGATGGTGTTTATTTATAGGCCAGCAGTCATTATGTGGAGCAGGGAGCAGGTGTCAGCTCTTTTACAAATGATGCCGCCTTATTATGGAGGTAAACTCATCACACAAGCTGCAGTTTGACGGCTGCCAGTTTGAAGCGTCCCTTACTCATTATTTTGTGTTTATACTTTGATGCTACATTTTTCAACATCAGCAGTTTTTAATTTTAAACTCACACCAGTGGTTTTCGGCAGCACCAGTCTGTGAACATAAACAACTTCCTCAGATGAATGTGTGATGACAACGCGACCTAATTGAGTCTTTGCGATGCATTTTTTTTTATTAGGGCTGTCAAAGTTAACGCGGTACTAACGCATTAACGCAAATATGTTTTAACGCCACAAATTTCTTAAATGCATTAACACGACTTGAGATATTTTTTTTATAGCGGGCTCAGTTTTAAAGCTAGAGAGAAGATGCTGGTATCATATGAAACTAGTAAACCTAAAGAATCCATCCATCTATTTTGGTCGCCTAAAAATGTCTTATTCTGCGTTCGGTTGTACTTAACTCCACCCTCTTATGTCACTTCTGGTTGCAAAAATACAAGATGGCGTCGGGTAAAAACCAAGATGGCGACGGCCAAAAACCAAGATGGCGACGGCCAAAAACCAAGATGGCGACGGCCAATAACAAGATGGCGATGGCCAATAACCAAAATGGCGACGGCCGTAAACCAAAATGGTGACGGCCAAAAACTAAGATGGCGACGGCCAAAAGCCAAGATGGCGACGACCAAAAACTAAGATGGCGACGGCCAAAAACCAAGATGGCGACGACCAAAAAATAAAATGGCGACGGCAAAAAAACAAAATGGCGACGGCCAAGATGGCGACGACCAAAAACTAAGATGGCGACGGCCAAAAACTAAGATGGCGACGGCCAAAAACCAAGATGGCGACGGCCAAAAACCAAGATGGCGATGGTCAAAAACCAAGATGGCTACAACCAAAAACCAAGATGGCTACGGCCAAAATCCAAGATGGCTATGGCCAAAATCCAAGATGGCGACGGCCAATAAAAACAAGATGGCTACGGCCAAAAAACAAGATGGCGACGGCGAAAAAAAAACAAGATGGTGACGGCCAAAAACTAAGATGATGACGGCCAAAATACCAAACATGAGGCTTCAAAACTGTAGTCAACAAACCAATGGATGACTACGTCCACTTCTTATTTAGTTGGTGCAGCAGCAGCTTTTGTGATGTTAAGTGACGTTAAGTGAAACTCGCCACCATTCATTTTTCTAGGACACATGGGTAATTGACTTCTTTTGCAGGGTGACCACAGAATCTTTAATAAAAAAGAAACATGTGTTTCCTCCATTATTAACTCAGTGACCAGGATGCTTCATTTCCTTGTTAAAGTGATCTTGAGGTTTCCTGTAATGTGAATTGAAAACCTCTCTGTGTTCATAGAGATGTTAACGTGCTGCAAAAACCTTTTGTGGGGTGAGTTTGCAGAACACCGCCTCTCTGCACCGGGGTTTGTTTTTGTTTTTTTTCTTTCTGGCGAGTGCATGTTGGCGCCGTCACTGATCCTGTCAGCGGTGAGCGAGGAGCAGGAGGGAGCTGAACGCCCTCCGGCATCTCGCTCAGTGAATCAGCTCACTGGAGTGTGTGTGTTTGTTCCCACGTGAGCGTGTCTGACTTAGAGATTGGACTGTGTGTGAGTGCGTTCGTTTCCCCCCCATCGGTGTGTGTGTGTGTGTGTGTGTGTGTGTGTGTGTGTGTGTGTGTGTGTGCCAGCGTGGACTGAAGTTCCCCCCCGAGGCCGGTCGATGGGCCGACATCACGGAGCTGTGAAACGGGGGTCACATCTGAATGTGTGAGTGTGGACAAGCTCTGACACAGCTGGTGTGACATCCTCCCACCTGTGAACCACAGAGTTTAAGTCTCTGCACTGTGATGTGTTACTGTCGTCCAAGATGGCGCCCTGTTTTTTGAATATAAGTTGCTCGTCCTCCTTGTTGTCAACTTTATAGAGAGGTGAAGTCCCTTCTGTTGTCCCCCATGAGACCTTATTTTGGTAAAAATATGTACGGTAGTGATGAATCTAATCGTCGTCAGTGACCCCGACGTTGAATTGAAATTCTTGATGTTTTTTTTAAGACATGGTGATGATAAATGGTGATGACACGGCCGGTCGGGCGCACCACGGCGCCCTCGCCATGACCCACCATGTTGAATCCCCCGGGCAGACTGCACAGACCCAACGGTTGAGAGGTGTTAAAATATTTTCAGTTCATTCAGTTCAAACTGTAGCGAAACACCAGCTCCGAAACTTTTGTCCACCACGAAGGTTTTCGGAACAGGTTTGATTTTCTGTTTTTTTTTTGCATCCATCAAAAGCCAAAAAAGAGAGTTGTTCGACCGAGCAAACATTCACTTCGTCTCGCAGCACAAAGCACGTTACGATAAAGAAATAAAAGCATACAGAGGTGCAGAATTTAAAGATGGATTTTGGCAGCTGATTGCAGAACAGCTTGGACTCAGCTTCTTCATTCATTAGCCCCGTTTGGGACTAGAGCTATCCATCGCACCCACGTAATTAATTCAGTTTTGTTTTATATTGCGAATTTCCGCAACGAAAAAAAATAATTAAACAAATCAAACTCAGAGTGCAAGGTTTCTGTGTGTAAAAATTTAAGATACAAAGACCTTTATACTTTAACGGTTTTACGACAACTGCGACTTTCTTGAGTTGCAAAATCATCTTTTTAATTAACAAACATCATATGTGTGATTCATGTCGCAATTCAAACAGGATCAAATCAAATGTCTGTCTCTCGTTGTTAACTTACGTTCATATTTCTTTTCTGAAATAAGGTCACAGGTTTACACTTCTGGTGTTATATTCCCTGTTTTCCTATTATTCTAAATATCTATTGTATCAGGATCCATTGAAAGTAACTTCATGAGTAACCTTCTCCCGCTTTTAAAAGAGAATATTTTGTGGTACCACATATTAAAAAAGTAGAAAAAATGCAGTTACTGCACCTTTAAGGGAGGTGATTAATTAGCCTCCACTGTCTGTCTTCTTACTTGTTATTTACCTGCGTGTCCACCTGTGTCTCTGTCCTCCTTCAGGTCCCGTTAGAGCGAGCGAGAGTCTGTAAAATGGCGTTGCCGGCTGAACACATATGATCGGACATGGAGCCCGTCAGCGCATCCAACGCCACACAGGACGAGCTCCGCCTCCTGCCCCCGCCCGACGACGACCCCGGCAACCTCGGTTACCATGACTACGGCCAAAACGCCGCAGGGGGGTTGGCGCCGGCGTTGCCCACGCTGGTGTTTGAGGGAGTCAATTTTCAAGAGGATCCCATAAAACTGTTGAGTGTTCAGGTAGAGGAGACGTTTTTATTCATTCTGTGTTAATATATCTAAAGTGATTGAACGTATTAATCAAAGCAAAAACTCTACTAGCAAATTTGTCAAAGACACGCCACTAATTTCTTAAATATTTTTTAATTTGTCCAACTTTTTGGCCGCCATCTCACCAAAATAAACATTTATAACAACAGAAACAGCCTTTCCATCATCAATAGGTATAACTGAGCTTCTGCTGCATCAAAACAACCAGGTCTGTTACAGATGTTGTTGTTGTTGTTGTTTGCAGGTAGTGTTGATCTTGGCCTACAGCACCATCATCGTGCTGGGGGTTCTGGGTAATTCTCTGGTCATCTACGTCATCTACCGCTTCAAGACGCTCCGCACCGTCACCAACTTCTTCATCGCCAACCTGGCTGTTGGTATGTTTACACACACACACCAGTCTGGTCACACAAAAAGGTGTATGAATGACCTGATAATGCACAAGGCGTTGAGCGTGCAATAAGAACGCCGTTCTTGCTTTTGGCGTGTCATTTTCACACAACACATTCTCACTACCAACTCATCAAATAGTCTCAATCACTAGTTTCAAGTCTTCTTCAATACAACATGATGTTCATTTAGTAAATTATGGTCCCATTTAGAGTCAGATAGACCATAAAGCAGGGGATGCTTTAGGGCGGGGCTACCTGGTGATTGACAGGTCGTTACCACGGCGTTGTCCAGTCTGGGAGTTGTCCTTGTTTTCGTCTTACAACTTTAACCCTTTATTCACAGTGTGTTTTCACTTCATCAAAGTTGATTGTAACATTTTTGGTCGCCTAAAAATGTCTTATTCAGCGTTTGGTTGTACTTAGCTCCATCCTTTTGTGTCACTTCTGGATATAAAGATGGTGACAGCCAAAAACAAACATGGCAACGGCCAAAAACCAAGATGGCGACTGCCAAAAACCAAGATGGTGACGGCCAAAAACAAACATGGCGACGGCCAAAAACCAAGATGGCGACTGCCAAAAACCAAGATGGTGACGGCCAAAAACTAAATTGGAAACGGCCAAAAACCAAGATGGCGACGGCCAAAAACAAACATGGCGACGACCAAAAACCAAGATGGTGACGGCCAAAAACTAAATTGGAAACGGCCAAAAACCAAGATGGTGACGGCCAAAAACAAACATGGCGACGACCAAAAACCAAGATGGCGACGGCCAAAAACTAAATGGCGACGGCCAAAAACCAAATTGGAGACGTCCAAAAACCAAGATGGCGACGGCCAAAATGCCGAACTCGAGGCTTCAAAACAACAGTCCATAAACCGATGGGTGACGTCACGATGATTACGTCCACTGCTTATATACAGTCTGTGTGTTGCACAAACACAAGTCATCATCTTTGGATGTCAGAGAGGATTTCCCAGCTCTGATGAGTCTGACAGCATCAAATCAGAGCTTGTGTGCGTGCTTGCGTGCTTGCGTGCGTGCGTGCGTGCGTGCGTGCGTGCGCGCTGCCCTGTGTAGGTCGTCTGTGATGATGACTCAAACATCTGTCAGCTGTTATTTGCTGTTTCTCCGTGATGACTGCTGCTGTGTGTGGGAGAGAGAGATGAAATCAAACATTTATTGTTGGCGTGTTTGACATTCACACGTCTGGCGAGGACAATCCGGCGCTATTGTTACGAGATGTAAAATCTGATGAGAGTAAAAATAGACCGTTTCAGAAGAACTCCCAGAGGCACAGAGGAGTATTTTTAGGAGTTTATACGTGCTCCGTGTACATTAACCAATCATTTCCGAGAGCCTAGAACAATTAAAATCACAGAGCGAGAGGGGAGAGAGGAAGACAAAGATCAAGAGAGACTTGTGAAGTTCTTTAAAGTGCTAATCGTCTACATTTCTAATTTGTAACAGTGACTTGAATACAGAGTTTCTCCACCCTGACAAGTTGATTTTTACACTGTAATGTTCCACTCTGTGTGTATATCTTGGTCAAAAGTATTAAAAGATTGGCTGTTTATGTTACAAATCAGTATCTGCCACAAAAACCCAGCATCGTTGGTTATTTTGCTACATTTCTACACGTGTCAGTGTTTTAATTTAGCACGTTTTTATCATGTGTATTCTGGGCGGATCGACTGACAACAAGCTCCCGCACACATCGTGCTGAGCCAACATGAGTGGATAATATCAGCCCTCTGATACGTTTATCTAACAGCCACCAGAGCTGAGCAGGGATGCAGCATAGTTGCCAAAAAACGGAGGCAAAGTGAAAGAAAAAGAAAGATCTCACTAATTATCTCAGCATCACGTGACTGGGATCCTGTTCATATGATATAAAGGACCGAACTGTGTGTGTTTGTGACAGCCTGCAGAGCTCCACATTATTTTAATGAGCCGGAGAATATCTCGACTCTGACCACAAAACATCTGCTCAGTGGTGCGAAATTAATCGTATTCTCTCGGCCTCCACACACAGCGATTGATGTCACCTCGGCTCTATTTATTTCTAATGAGAGGAGTATGAAGAGGCGAGATTCACGAGTTCCACGCCTCTGAAGTGACACACGATGCTCAATTGTGAAATTTCCCGCTGGTGCATGATTAAACCTACTTTCAATGCCAGGATCGAGGCGTTCATAACAAACCAAATGCATCCTCTTCTTTTGAGATAGTTTTGGAAAGTATTAGAGAGGATATAGTAAAGACAGACAGGAAACAGCAAAAGAAAGATGGGAGAACGCGGCCAAAAACCAAGATGGCGACGATCAAAAAAACAATATGGAGACGGCCAAAAACCAAGATGGTGACGGCCAAAAACCAAGATGGCAATGACCAAAAACCAAGAAGGCGGCGGCCAAAAACCAAGATGGCGATGGCCAAAAACCAAGATGGCGACGACCAAAAACCAAGATGGTGACGGCCAAAAACCAAGATGGCGGCGGCCAAAAACCAAGATGGAGACGGCCAAAAACCAAGATGGTGACGGCCAAAAACCAAGATGGCAATGACCAAAAACCAAGAAGGCGGCGGCCAAAAACCAAGATGGCGATGGCCAAAAACCAAGATGGTGATGGCCAAAAACCAAGATTGCGGCGGCCAAAAACCAAGATGGTGACGACCAAAAAGCAAGATGGTGACGGCCAAAAACCAAGATGGCGGCGGTCAAAAACCAAGACTGCGATGGCCAAAACCAAGATAGCGGCAGCCAAAAACCAAGATGGCGACGGCAAAAAACCAAGATGGCGATGGCAAAAAACCAAGATGGCGGCGGCCAAAAACCAAGATGGCGATGGCCAAAAACCAAGACGGCGATGGCCAAAAATCCTGATGACTACGGGTGTGAGAACGCCACCAGGAAGCTCCCAACGTTTAATTCCTAAAACATCATAAATTGACCGTCTGACTCACACCATTAAAAGATGAATTAAAACACGACTCTGTGTTGCAAATAGACGAGTAAACACGTTGTGATAAATGCATGAATTAACATGAAATCAAATAAATAGGTGAATTAATAAAGCACCACATCAGCAGCACACGGGCAAATGAATATGAGACGTAAAACAATGAGAGGTAATGGAGTGTGAAGTGATGCGAGGCTGGGTGGGACGGGGGGGAAAGCATCACTCAGAGCTGTTCACACCTGAAGATGAACAATAATACATTAACTTCATAACGCACGCGTCAGGGAAGACTAATGTGACGGTGAACAAGTGAAACACATGGATGGAGAAATGGGTGAATTATGCCTCCAGATGCAGCAGGGAGAGATTTCAGCACCACGGACAGCGACTGGAAACAGGCCGGCTCTCCTGTTTGTTTCATGAGGAAATTACTGAGACTTTTTTAGTAATGAAACTATATATAGTGTGTTTTTTAACCCTCTGAGACCCACAATAGACCAGTTTTTTTTTTTTTTAGGGGGGTACAGGAGGTCTTCACTCGTACGAATCTGTTCATACCAGTGGTTCATGCATGAGGCTCGTTGTTGATTGTGGTCTTTTTGTAGGATTTGTTGACGATGAGAAAAATATAAAATAACACAAGCCTCGGTATTTGACGAGTTGACGTGTTGCAGAGGCGTGGAGTACAAGATCACTGATTCACTTTCATATAATATACAATTTTGCAGGAAAAGTAATGAAACATGTTGTCAGTGAACATTGTGCACACTGGTCGAGCTGAGCGGAGCGGCGGTCAGTCCGTCCAGGAGGAGTTTAGATTAATTCGCTCCTTCGTCTCTCCAAGAAATACATAAACAAATAAGTTCATGAAGTAGAAGAAAATAATTAGATGAAGTGTAAAGTGGCACTTCTTTGCTGGTGTGTGTATGTGTGTGTGTTTAGCAGTGTGCCATGTGCTCAGTATACAGCCTGGGGTGCTGGTTGTTCTGAGAAGTGTAAAGAAAATTGGATGCAAACTAAATCTTAACCGCCGGCTGTTATTAATAAACACACACACACACACACACACACACACACACACACACACACACACACACAGTCACACACAGTGATTGCCTGTGTCCTGAAAAAACATTAATAACTCTTTTTCGCCTTTTTTAAGTTTTGGATGTAAAAGCTCTGTTAAAGTTTTTATTAAAATCTGTTCATTCTTTTGTACAATATCTTCGTAAATAAGTGGATATTAATTAAAGGACGAGGCCTCGCTACATGTGCACTCAGACTACAACAATAAAAGCGGTAACTTCCTTCTACCTCCACGTAGACTGAGATGAAGCAATTTAAATAAATTCAAGCATTAAAAAATTGTGATATTTTTCCCCACTATTGTCTCTAACTGAACAGTGGCTTTATGACCCGCTAGAAACAGAAACGCTCTGTTGAGCTGAGGGGAAGTGAAGAGTTATACGTCTCTGTGGGCTCCTCACTACGAACGATATCTTTCATATCACATTACAATACAAGAATACTGATTAGTGCAGCTTTAAGTACCACCATGTTGGTTTGTAGCGTTTCACAAAGACCATATAAAGACATATAAATACCACGATGCTCCATTAAAAGTTTAGTTTTACTCGTTGCCCCTGGCATGTATGGAGGACGGAAGCTGCCAAAATAAAAAATTAGATGAATAAATAAATAAATATGTCATTAAATGTAGCAAAAATGATATTCAAAATAAATGTAGCCATTAATTAATTGATAAAATGTGACATAAATTGATATTTATTTTTTTAATTTGCTTCTTTATTTATTTATCTTTGTATAAATTCCCTTATTTATTTGGTCTTCTATTTAATTTTCCCTTTAATTTATTAATAAATTTATTTTTATTATTTTTTAAATTAATTTAGTTTTGCATTTATTTTTTTTATTAATTTATTTATTTTTGCATTCATAATTTGTATATTTATTTTTAAATGTGTGTACTATTTATTTATGCATGATTTTCCCTTTGCATTAAACCCCTTATTTATTTCCCCAAAAATTATTTATTTCTGTATTCTTTTCTTTACACATTTCTTTATGCATTTCTGCATGCAACAGTTGTAATCATGGGGTCAAATAAAAAATAAATGCAAAAAATAAAATATATAAATTTAAAAATTCATACAAATAAAATACATAAATAAATAACCGAAGAGTAAATAAATAAGGGAATTAATACAAAGATAAATAAATAAAGAAGCAAATTATAATATCAACTTAATGCCCTGTGTGTCTCATACATATGCTAAAAGGTTTCTTGTGCTATCAAAGAATCCGGTGCAAAGGTAGTTCTCAAGCCGTTGGCGATGTATTAACTGAGTGGGATGGTAAACACTCCAGATACCGGGATGTGACGTGTCCCCTTTAAAGGTATTTATATGTAACTCAAAATGTAACCAGAAATGTTAACATATATATATAAAGGTAGCGTGCTCAACAACATGTGATGAGCAGATTTCTTTCATGTCAGCTGTGTTGGGATGGATGTGATGAAGGCTCGAACAGAGAGGATGAAGAGGAGGAGGAGAAGCAGTGTGACTGATGTGATGTGAAATGTGCAGGAAGGTAGAAACGGCGGCAGCCAGAGAGTTGTCGGTTAAATTACCCCGAAACAGAACAGGAGTGGGCAGGAGAGCAGACAGTCTGTGGTAAACAAACAGAGAGCTGGACGCCCTCAGGCTGGTCCGCTCACTCCCCCCCCCTCAATGTCTCTCTCAGTCTCTGTTTGTCTTTTTCTCTTTAGCTGAACCGTCGTCTCATTACTGGACGACGCAGATGATATTTTGCTCTTTATATATGCTAAAACACACAAGGTCCAACCACAGCAGCGGCCACGTGGTTACGCAGTGAAATGAGAACACGTTTACATGAATAGACGCTTCGAAGTCCATGAAGGTGCACGGTGCCGTTAGCCAAGCAATGTTGGAATTGAACGTAATCCAGGGATTTCATCCAGGCTACAAGGAGTGGCTTCCTTTGTATTTGGCCTGAGATTAAGGACTCTGGACCTGGTCCTCTGAGGACGCTTTCACAAGCCAACATTTAGTCCGTTTTAATGGAACTCTGGTGCGGTTCGTTTGGACAGTAGTGAACGTAGTAATCGTACTACGGTGCGAGACCGCTTGCGAGAGGCGGAGGAATTGTCTTAAATTTACACCTCTTCTTTGTACCGTTCATTTCTCATAAGAATATCTTTATCTATATCTCTGTCTCTCTCTTTTACTGTGTTTCTGGCCTGAAACATCACAGGAAGTAAAAGGTCAACATTTGGGAAACCCAAAGAGAGGAAAGGGGGGAGGGGGGGGGGCAGTGAGACCCTGCAGCTTTTATTTCTCTCTAACACGATTTGGCACGATGCCCTTATCACAGATGAAACATCCCGAACTGATTGAGGGGTCGCAGACTTGGCCCGACCCCCTCCGGGACGCCGGGTCAGTCCCTGCCGGGCCCCTCCAGAACCAGACGGGTCAACATCTGATTGGAGGTCAGCGCAGGGATAAAGTATCTGTCCCCCCCCCAGGGGAAGAGCTCCACTGTAAACATAATGGTTTACAGATGTGACACCTTTATGGTGTTGCAGTACCTCAGCTGGCCACTGGGACGACAGTAAAGCTGACTGTGACTCGTTGTACTCATCAAGGTTTTTAACACGAGTTTACTCTTCTTTTTTGTTGTCTACAGTTTTCTTGTTCCTCATTTGACACTGAAATACCAACATATTCTCGTCAAATACTGAGACCGACACACGGGGTTCCCCTCTAGCGTTACTTCCCTGGAAGCTGCTGTTTGTGTCTTGTGTGAAACCCAAAGTCAACGTTGACTTATTTTACCGTACATTTGTTACGTAACTTGCGTACTTATCCAAACCACGACCTTTTCCTAAACCTGAGGAAGCAAACAGTTTTGTTGCCTAAACGTAAACTTGTTTTTGTTTCAATTCACAACGTGGTAGGCGCAGTTTGGCCCGTCTGAAGCATTAAAATGGCCGTGATAACCGCTGATAACGTGCATTCAATCGGCTGATAACATTCGGTGTAAAAACTGGGCCATAATTTGCATCAATTCTTATGTTATTTTTGTTAATATTGCTAATAAACTACTGGTTGGTTCGATGAGCTCTGCAGGAACTGTTTCAGTTTGCGTAACTTTTTCCAAATAAAGATTTAAGAACGTGACAGATGTTGACGCTCACACATACAGAGGTGGACGTGGCTGATCATGTGACCTGCTGTCTGTCTGAGCAGATGGCGTCTCTCTCTTTGTGGATCTGACGCTCACCAGTTGTTTTAACTCTCGTCAGATGACTCAACAGCTGCTTTCTCACTAATGACATATTAATCTGTTTGATTTTGCTGAAGCATGTGGTTTAACAGTGGTTAAGGTGGATAAAGACAGAGAAAGCTCTGGTGATTATACTACAAACTGCTTATGTAAGATTATAATTCATTCTGTGATGTGGAGGTGGCGGTGGTTACAGATATGTTCCTCTGACAGTTTCTATGGTTTCATATAACGATGGATTACTATGTTCAGATGTGAACCAGGGATGGACTGCAAAGAGTTCTCTTTTAGAAAAGAGCAGAAAACATTTTATTTCCTGTTATTTCAGGGTTGTGCACAAAAAAAAAGAGCTTCTTGAGGGTTTAAAAGGGTTTAAATGTTCACGTTTGTTTAAATACGTCTGAATGATATTTTCAATAACTTCCTGTCTTCCTGGTTTCCAGCCGACCTGCTGGTGAACACGCTGTGCCTCCCCTTCACCCTCGTCTACACGCTGCAGGGCGAGTGGAAGTTCGGCAGCACCCTCTGCTTCATGCTGCCCTACGCCCAGGGGCTCGCCGTGCACGTCTCCACGGTGACGCTCAACGTCATCGCCCTGGACCGCCACAGGTGGGTGGGGCTTAGAGCGGGGAGGGGATCAGTGTTTGTGGTCTGTTGAAATGTGTATGTGGCAGTTTTACAGGGTTATACGACAGCGTATTAGGGCCGTTATAGGTTACAAAAAAAATGACGGTAATATTCCGAGGAGAGACTCAGAATTTACGAGATTAAAGTTGCAAATTTACGAAAAAAAAACCCTCAGATATTCTCTGAGATTAAAGCCGTAAATCTTCGAGAAAAAACTCACAAATTTACGGGAAACAAACTTGAATATTCTCTGAGATTCTAAATATAAAATCATGAATTTGCGAGAATAAAATCTGAAATTCTCTGAGATTAAATTCACAAATTTATCTGCCGTTTGAATTTCGTTGTGCCTGAAGTAGAGTTCTTATGGTGAAGATAGTAAGAAAGGTCCTGAAAGATACATATACACGTTTTCTTTCATCTTCATTGTGTGTTCTTTTATGAACATAAATAAATACCAATATAATTAATATAATTAGCACACTGCAGCTCACGTTACCGTTGTGTCTAACGGCGACGTCTCTGGTGTGATGACGTTGATCCGACCTTAGAAAGTGAAGCGATGTGATTGTGGTTAGTTTTTTTCTCGTAAATTTGTGACTTTATAATCTCAGAGAATATTAATTTTTTTCTCATAAATTTACGACTTTATAAACTCAGAGAATATTTCATTTTTTTTGTCATAAATTTACGACTTTATAATGTCAGAGAATATTCAAGTTTTTTCTGGTAAATTTATGACTTTATAAACTCAGAAAATATTCAAGTTTTTTTCTCATAAATTTACGACTTTATAACCTCAGAATATTCATGTATTTTCTCATAAACGTATGACTTTATAATCTCAGAGAATATTCAAGTTTTTTCTCGTAAATTTGTGAGCTTTTTTTGTAAATTTATGACTTTATAATCACCACTAATATTCATTTGTTTCTCATACATTTGTGAACTTTTCTCATAAATTTATAACTTTATAATTTCAGTAATAATTTGTGAATTTTTTAATATTCAAGTTTTTCTTGTAAATTTATGACGTTATAATCTCAGAATATTCAAGTTTTTTTCTTGTATATTTATAACTCTTTAATCTCAGAGAATATTCAAATTTGTTCTCATAAATTTTTTTATTTTTTTCTTCTAATTTCATGACTTCATAATCTTAGAGAATATTCAATTTTTTTATATTCAAAGGCTTTTGTGGAAGTATTCTTCTTCCTGGTTGAGATCTTCAAATTCATCATATCATACCCAACTTGTTGTATTTACCACAACATCAATGTTCCCTTCATCGCTCCAGGTGTAACTGAACAAACAGCGTCAGCTCGCCTGGTTGAAATGTGAAGTATAATTGTGAATATTTAGTCTTTTTTATGCATCTAGTAGCAGAAGTTGAACAAAGTGTCATTGATACGTATGATAGAGGGAAGATACACAGAATCAAAAGTTGAGCTACCAGCAGGACTCCGAACCTGCTCGCTCTCTTTGTGTCGACGTCCTCTAAACGACAAATATGTAAAATCTAAAAGTAATTTCCACCTGAATCCAGCTGCTCTCAGAAAAAGAGGATTAAAATGAAAGTTCACATGCAAATGGAGCCCACTCAGGTGGCCCCGCAGCATCGCTAACAGCACTGTCGCGCTCCGGTCGGCTGCTGTTTTGGCAGTTGGAGTGTAGGTGTTAAGAGTAGCGCTGGAGCGGCGAGCTTTGGATGAACAATGGCTCATTTACATGATTTTAACCCGCGTGACCCTGCTGGCCTGATTATACAGCAGCTCGTGTGTGGAGTGCAGATAACTTTACAACAGAACAGTCGTGAAAAAATAATACATTTCATGATCTGAGCATCTGTGTTTCTGGCATCCATTAGCTGCACAGGCCAAAAAGATCATTCTGATATCTTCATCATCATCATCATCCTCAGCTGATACTTAACATAACGAGCTCCACAGAAGGAAGGAAATTATCGGCCATATGAGAAACACAATCACTACAGGAAATGTAAAGAAAGCACAGAAGCAATCTCAGAACCCATCGGCTATCGGTCTGACGACCATCAGCCTCTGGAGGCAACGGAGATATTTCTGGGGTTCTGATGTAGCCAGCGGATATCTGGGACAAGACTTCCTCTTCTTGGTTTTTGGCCGTTGCCATGTGAGTTTTTGGCCGTCACCATCTTGGTCTTTGGCCATCACCATCTTGGTTTTTAGGCGTCACCATGTTTGTCTTTGGCCGTCGCCATGTTGGTCTTTGGTCGTCTCCATCTTGGTTTTTAGCCGTCGCCATGTTGATTTTTGGCCGTCTCCATCTTGGTTTTTGGCCGTCACCATCTTGGTTTTTAGCCGTCGCCATGTTGATTTTTGGCCATCGCCATCTTGGTTTTTGGCCGTCGCCATCTTGGTTTTCTGCAACCAGAAGTGGCACGACAGGGTGGAGCTAAGTACAACCGAACGCTGAATAAGACATTTTAAGTCGACCAAAAATGTTACAATTAACTTTGAACTGAAAACACACACTGAAAGGGTTAAAGTTCTACGATGAAAACACGGAAAACTCCCAGACCGGACAACGCCGTGGTAGCGACCTGTCAATCACAAGGTAGCCCCGCCCTAAAGCATCCCCTGCTTTATGGTCCATTTGGTAAATACTACTTAGATTAATATGGAGGTAAATTGGCTAAAGTGTAAATGAGTCTGGTTTCCTTGTTTCGATCAAACATCATACATCACCACATACTGCACATATACGCACTCAAACAGAATAAACTTTGACTAGAGAGGAATCAGAAGTTGGAGTCCTACTTTTAAAGAGGTTACATTTTGGCCGCGGCTCCTCTCAGGTTTGTGCATCAGCAGGGACGGTAAAAGCTAAAAGCAGCTTCGCCAGCTTTTGATCCAATCTGCAAAACAACAAACAGACGGCTGCCAGAAGACCACAGAGACCCACTTGGCTCGTTTCTAGTAAGCAAAACTGAAGCAAACTGTGCTGCCAGGCCATTTACAGCTCAGGAGCCGAGTCGACTTTAATGCTTACTGGAGGCCAGAACCAGAAACCCGAGAACCACTTTTTCTCCTGCTTGTCATCACTGCCGTTGTGCTGAATAAGCTGCAGCCAAAACTTTTTACTTTTGGAAGACAGAAGAGGTGATTACTGAAGTTTGGTTCTACTTGTAATGGAAAGAAAGTGGAATGAATAAGGTCTTTTCAGTGTTAGTTTTCTTATTATTATTAGCCACGAGAGCGACTGGATAATAGTGGTGATGCTGGTCCGGACTGGTATTGGTCCCCAAAGGATGAATTCAACTGAGTTTGGTGACTTTTCCTGTAGCGCCCCCATGAGGTTGACACAACTATTGGATGAATTGGTGTGAATGTTGCTACAGATATTCAAGGCCCCTTTAGTTTGTTAGTTTATTTAACAGAGGCCATGAACAACCATAGACTGTATAGAAGAAAAGGACGTAGTCACCGTGATGTCACCGTGATGTCACCGTGATGTCACCGTGATGTCACCCACTGGTGTGTGGACTACGGCTTTGAAGCCTTGAGTTCGGCATTTTGGCCGACGCCATCTTGGTTTTGGTCGTCATCATCTTGGTTTTTGGTCGTCATCATCTTGGTTTTTAGCCGTCGCCATCTTGGTTTTCAGCCATCGCCATCTTGGTTTTTAGCCATCTCCATCTTAGTTTTTAGCCTTCGCCATCTTGGTTTTTGGCCGTCGCCATTTTGGGTTTTGGCCTTCATCATCTTGGTTTTCGGTCATTGCCATCTTGGTTTTTAGCCGTCGCCATCTTGGTTTTTAGCCGTTAACATCTTGTTTTTTGTCCGTCATCATCTTGGTTTTTTGCTATCGCCATCTTGGTTTTAGCCGTCATCATCTTGGTTTTTGGTTGTCGCCATCTTGGTTTTAGCCGTCGTCTTCTTGGTTTTTGGCTGTAGTCTTCTTGATTTTCAGTCATCGCCATCTTGGTTTTTGGCTCTCACTATCTTGGTGTTTCCGCCATCTTGGTTTTTGGTCTACATTCCTACAATTTCATATAACACTCGACGCTTTTGTCGTCGCCTTCTTCATTTTTGGTCGTCACCATCTTGGTCTTTCGTTGTTGCCATCTTGGTGATATATACATATATATATATACATATATATATATATATGTATATATATATATATATATATATATATATAGAGAGATGTATATATATGTATATTTATCAGCACTATCAGCCTCAGCTGCACCTTGTGTTGATCTCTAATTATCGCTAAAATAAGGTGGTGAATATAGTAGTTTACCATCTTACAACTTAGTTCTGTTTCCTTTCCTCTTTTACAGCCTTTACTATCACTCAACAACTAAATCTATGCTCTTCTTTTTTCCATTTTTATATTGGAGACATTTCACTGCACACGTGTGTTTAGTTTTATTCAACCAGGAATTTCTCTGAGATTATTTCCTTTAACAACAGATATGAGCACAATGGCCGCCTAGAGTCACATAAAACATTCACCAGCATCACAATGTGAGAGGTTTACTTGTATTTTTACCTTCACTGAGGTAAAAGACCTTAAGGTGCACTTCATGTAAACATACATATGTTCCCTCATTCATTATTGATCTATACCAGCCATCCCCACTTCTAAAGAGAAATACATGGACACATGTGATGTGTTGTTGTTGAGTGTTTCAGGTGTATCGTGTACCACCTGGAGACCCGGATGCGTAAGGACGTGTGTTTCGGGGTGATCGCGCTGACCTGGGTGCTGAGCGCCGTGCTCGCCAGCCCTCTGGCCATCTTCAGAGAGTACGGCTCCTTCACGCTGGAGCCCGGACACACCATCCAGGTACGATCCGTCCTCCTCCGTCTCTTTGATCTCCCTGCTACCTCTCCTCACCCTCCCTCCTCTCTTTCAACTCTTTCATCTCGCCCTCCTGTCTTTCCCTCACTCCTTTCATCGCTCCCTCCAGTCTTTCCACTCCTTTCCTCGCCTAAATTTGGATCGTTATTTAACCTCCTTCCCGACTAGCTAGTCTGACATGGTTGGTACCGATGGATTCATCAGGTTTTATAGTTTCATATGATATCTATAGCTTCACTCTGCGATCCCGCGGGTCTCGGAGGGTTAAACCAAAGTGTTTATCTCTTTTGTCCTGCAGGTGTGTACGGAGAAGTGGCCCGGTAAAAACACAGACGGCACCGTCTACAGCATCTCCATGTTGATCCTGCAGTACTTCCTGCCGCTGTCCATCATCTCCTTCGCCTACGCCCGCATCTGGTCCAAACTGCGCAGCCACGTCAGCCCGGCGGAGAGCGGCGGCAGCAGCAGCGCCGGCTCCGAGCGTCACCGGCGCCGCCGCAAAACCACCAAGATGCTGGTGACCATGGTGGTGGTGTTCGCCGTCAGCTGGCTGCCCTTCCACGCCTTCCAGCTGGCCACGGACATCGACAGCACGGTGCTGGACATGCGCGACTTCCGCCTGCTCTACACCGTCTTCCACGTGGTCGCCATGTGCTCCACCTTCGCCAACCCGCTGCTGTACGGCTGGATGAACCGCAACTACCGCGCCGCCTTCCTCGCCGTCTTCAAGTGTCGCAGGGGGGGAGAGAGGGGGAGGAGCGGCCGGCTGGACAGCATTCACCCCGTTGGAGGAGGAGGAGGAGGAGGAGGAGGAGGAGGAGGGAGGGCGAAGAAGATTGTGCTTGAAACCCAGGATGTGGTGTCCACCCACCTGACCGCCACTGACGTGTGAGAGCCTTCAGGGAGGAGGGAGGAGGGAGGAGGGTGATGGAGGTGATGGAGGTGACGGAGGAGACGGAGGAAGAAGCAGGAGGAGGAAAAGAAAATCGTTGTCAGGAAATGTTTTGTTTCCCGGAAGACAATAGGAGAAAATGAGATGGAGATAAAGACGTGAGAGGAAATAGAAACAACAGAGTGAGAGGAAGACGACGGGGGGATTAAAGAGTTTATCTAAGCCCTAAAAAGACGAGCGGGGCTTTAGAAGAATGACAGGAGAGGAGCTGGCGGGTGACTCGAGGTCTCCCCGACCGATCGAAGCGCCGTCCCTCTGAGGACGTGACCTCACCGTGGCGGAGGACCTTTTTTTGGGGGGATTTGTTCGAATGAAATTCAGCTTTGCATGAAGGATTTGCAACACTGACTGAGTGGAAAAGTTCTGAAAAGAAAGATGACGTTCGGTTGATTCTACTATAACCTTGGACGTTTAATGCAAATCTTGTCAAAATAGGGCTTTACTCCATCGTCATTCCACATGTGAAGCATTTAGCTGGTACATTTAACCCAGAGTGGCTTACAAGGGGGGGGGGGCGGGGGATTGAAGCTGCGAAATTTGGGCAGCAGCTTCCTTTAAAGCGAGGGACATGAGCTGATTGTCCACGCGCCTTCTGAAAAGCGTATGAAATCGAAGGCCGCTGGTGGAACCGTGCAAAAAGAATTTGTCAGGTGAAAGAAAAGCCAAAAAAAAATTAAAAAATCTCTGATTTTTGGAGTTCAGGAGGAGGACGAGGATGCATGATGCAAGCTTTGTGAAACGTCAGACATTGTTATGTAATGAAAAATGTGTGTTTAATGTGGATCATCCTACAAAGAGAGCCGGATGTCAGAGTGGGAAACAGAGAAAAGACGGAGGTGGACGTTAAGAGGGACGAGGACAGCCGTCCAAATACAAGAGATTCAGATTGTTTTTTCTTTTTTCAGATGAAGCACAGAGAGCAGGAAGAAGTGATGAGAGGATCAGTGTGAGGAGGGATAAGAGTGAAATGTGGGATAATGAGGAAAAAGAAAAGACAGCATGTAGCGACGAGAGAGAGGCTTCAAACGAACAGGCTGCAATTTAGAGTGAACGAGCAGCGGCAAAGATCCTTCATCATTGACTGGACGGTCTGTCGCATTCAAACCAAACTCCAGCTGAGATTTAACACATGTCGTTATTTTAAGGAAGGTGATTTTGTTAAATATGGGCACCTGCACGTTTAGCTGAGTTACGCATCTTCGTCACGGAGGTTCATCAGCACGACAATAGGGTGCTGGAAGGTATGGTTCTCCTAGACAGACGTACCCAAAATAAATCACACAGCTCTATATGTATGATCTTGGATCAGAGGTCTCGCTCCTTTCTAACTCCAGATTCTTTTTTTTAACTTCTCTAACTTTTAGTCTTCGGCCGACGTTGACTCAACGAGGACATTTATCAGACTTCGCACAGACGCTAAAGGCTTTATACTACTTTTAAAAACACATGTGAGTGTCCCTTTAAATAGACCCAGAGACAAACAGAGGGATGAAATTAAAGTGAGAGAAATTTTCCAATCAAAAGGTTAAATGTAGGTCAGCGTTTAGATGAGTAGGTTTCAGGTGAACTGCATTAATATGATGCTTTTATCCGAAGCACTTTACAGTTTGCCTCTCATTCACACACTGATGGCAGCGAGCTACCAGGCACGGCGCTGCCAACATGCCAACGCCTCCCACGCTCAGCCTCTCGTGGCCAGATCCACGCACTGTAGCTGCCAATCACAATGCAGCCGGACTGTTTGCAACCTGGCAACCCAAAGGTTGTTCTTATTAATGGCTTGTAAGTGATGTATAATGCATTAGTAACGGTGCCTTACAGGCCTTTTTCCACGAACTTAACTTGTCACTGGTTATGCTTTTGTTTCCACAGCTCCTGAACCTTAAATTTCGGCACAGCTCAGGAGGTGGAACTAGATCTAAGTTCCAGGTTCAGAAAGTTAGAATCTATGGCCCCGACCATGGCTCTGAAATATCTCAAAGTTAGAATCTTTGGCCCCGACCATGGCTCTGAAATATCAGAAAGTTAGAATCTATGGCCCCGACCACGGCTCTGAAATATCAGTGAGTTAGAATCTATGGCCCCGACCATGGCTCTGAAATATCAGAAAGTTAGAATCTATGGCCCCGACCACGGCTCTGAAATATCATTGAGTTAGAATCTATGGCCCGGACCATGGCTCTGAAATATCAGAAAGTTAGAATCTTTGGCCCCGACCATGGCTCTGAAATATCAGAAAGTTAGAATCTATGGCCCCGACCACGGCTCTGAAATATCAGAAAGTTAGAATCTTTTGCCCCGACCATGGCTCTGAAATATCAGAAAGTTAGAATCTATGGCCCCGACCACGGCTCTGAAATATCAGTGAGTTAGAATCTATGGCCCCGACCACGGCTCTGAAATATCAGTAAGTTAGAATCTATGGCCCGGACCATGACTCTGAAATATCAGTAAGTTAGAATCTATGGCCCGGACCATGGCTCTGAAATATCAGTAAGTTAGAATCTATGGCCCCGACCACGGCTCTGAAATATCAGTAAGTTAGAATTTATGGCCCCGACCATGGCTCTGAAACATCAGTAAGTTAGAATCTATGGCCCCGACCATGGCTCTGAAATATCAGTAAGTTAGAATCTATGGCCCCGACCACGGCTCTGAAATATCAGTAAGTTAGAATCTATGGCCCCGACCACGGCTCTGAGATATCAGTAAGTTAGAATCTATGGCCCCGACCACGGCTCTGAGATATCAGTAAGTTAGAATCTATGGCCCCGACAACGGCTCTGAAACATCAGTAAGTTAGAATCTATGGCCCCGACCACGGCTCTGAAATATCAGTGAGTTAGAATCTATGGCCCGGACCATGACTCTGAAATATCAGTAAGTTAGAATCTATGGCCCCGACCACGGCTCTGAGATATCAGTAAGTTAGAATCTATGGCCCCGACCATGGCTCTGAAACATCAGTAAGTTAGAATCTATGGCCCCGACCATGGCTCTGAAACATCAGTAAGTTAGAATCTATGGCCCCGACCACGGCTCTCTGAGATATCAGTAAGTTAGAATCTATGGCCCAGACCATGGCTCTGAGATATCAGTAAGTTAGAATCTATGGCCCCGACCACGGCTCTGAAATATCAGTAAGTTAGAATCTATGGCCCCGACCATTGCTCTGAGATATCAGTAAGTTAGAATCTATGGTCCCGACCACGGCTCTGAGATATCAGTAAGTTAGAATCTATGGTCCCGACCACGGCTCTGAAATATCAGTAAGTTAGAATCTATGGCCCCGACCACGGCTCTCTGAGATATCAGTAAGTAACTGTGCTGTATATTGATAAAGCCATGGCGCTGTCCATGGTGCTGAAGTAGCAGACGGATTTGTAATTGCGACTTTTTTCTCGGAGATCCGCCCTCCAAAAGACTCGTTCACGGGACGGTTCGCTAGTCATGGCTGAACAAAACGATCCCCGTCCCCCCTTGTTAAAAATGAACAAATCGCCTACTGGCTAGAGGGGTACGTAGAGCGTCACGGTTTGAAGCGTAGTTCTGCTGTATTTGATGAGATAGGAGTGAGAACGTGTTGGTCTGAAACATGGAAAAAAAAAAAGTAGAACCAAGAACTTACAGTTTTCCTAAAAGTTCCTGTCGTGGTAAAGAGCCATTGTTAGATAGTGGTACCCCAAAATAAAATTTATATCACATTTTTATCACATTCATTTATTTGCACTTCGCCCTCCTCCACACTATCTCTCGCCCTCCAGCTATCCCATCATGCTCCAGTGCAGGTGATGCCCGACAGGCTGAACTCATTAGCTGTCTGGTGTGTGGCGATGGACCGGTGTAGGAGAAGTCAAACTGACTGCTGTATATGTTACAGTTACTAACCCGGATGTTTGTTCCAACTAGTGACCACACCAACGAGGAAGCTCCCCTCCAACGGCTCATGAGCACCGTCCAAATTAAATTCACTGTTCAAAATGTTATCAGCAAAGGTTGTTTCATTACGTATTTAAACTTTAATTGCCTAATTGTGATTAGAGCGCTCAGTTTCCCTCTGGCAGGAGCTGTGTCAACATGCTAATTTAGTGCAAACAACAGCCGACTGAGTAACGACCTGCAAACCTTTTGTACAATGTGAATGAACATTACAGCAGCTTAGTTAAATGCTGTTAAATAAATAACTCACAGGTGTTGTAAAATGGTATCAAACACACGGCAGATACAATTTTTTAGGGACTTAACCTCTGTGTCCCTCTCTTGTCTTTTTCCTCTTTAAATCCCACAATCCCCTCTGTTCCCTCCCACCGAACCTTATCAGCTGTTTATCTCCGTCCTCGTTTCAGCTCCTCTCCGCTCTCTCTTTCCCCCGTGACTGCATGCCTCAGAAAGCTAGAAATGGTGTCTTCCTCTGAGGACAACACAAGACAGTTAGGAGAAATGTCTATTTAATTTTTTTGGTATGACTAAAAGCAGAGTCACAAACACGTTCCTCTATTGTGAAAAACTACGGCTGTATCCACCTCAAACATTTTTCCAGGCGAATGACTCAACCAGTAAACCATAATGTGCTTTAGTTTAATAACAGCATCCTGAGTTATAATCCCTGGATTTGAATTGGATGTTTTTACAGTTGTCTTTTGAACAGCGTTTAAGTGGAAGCGAGTTCAAACGGAGGTTCACAAAGACAGTCTGACGTCATCCGGTTTGCTCTGAATCTCCAAAGTTATCCCACAATGCAGTGCAACGGACACGTCATCGTCCACTCTCGTCAATAGAGTTCAGACTTGAGTTATTTTTGGGGCGTCCGTGAAACCGTCTTGGCTGAGTCATCAGTGCAAAAGTGGTAGAAAATGGTAAAAAATCAAAGCATGTGGACATAAAACCTGAAGGAAAGAAGTCAACTACGACTCCCAAGGTCCATTTATGGTAATAAATATCAACAAGTTATTGTAATAACCAGTTTCTATAAGCTAGCTAGCAGCACACATAACAGAATTTTATAATTACCATCATTTATAAATGGTAAATTGATAGTTAATTAAACTTAGTTAATAGTTATTTTCCTGTTAACAAAGAAATAATTAATAATGTTTATTCAATATTAGTAATGCTATAATTGCAGTTATTTTAACAGTTTATTGTTGCACAATTGATATATATATATATATATATATATAGTATATATATATTTGTGTATATATAGTATTAGCATATCATGACCTGTTAGCTTTAGCCTCAGTCTCTTAGCATGGTTGATACAGTTTCATGCAAACCATAGAAGTGTTCCAGGTTTGAGTCATGTAACATTGTTTAACGCAAAAAATTGTGTAAATTCTACTTCTGGATCCAAGGCACACAGACAAGCAAGCTAACTTACTCGCTAGCTCGCTCGCTAACCTGCTAGTTAGGTCCTTAGTGTCTACTAGCAAGTTACCAAGGTTAGAACTAACCACATTAGTTGTCAAACAAGAAAGGTAGTGACCGCAGCAAATAATTCCCATAAAGTTTGTAACACTAGCCAGCATAACATTCGTAAAGTGTGCCTACACTGTGGGACAAGCTCGGAGGACTGAAAGTAAACAGGATGGCGTCATTCATGAACCTCCCATTTAAATGCTCCTTGTTTGTCTTTCAGCTTGTTTTCTGCTATCTGAAGAAAAGAATTAAGAAGAATTTAAAGATAACGTTCTGATGTATTCTGGCGAGGTTTGTGACGGGAGGACACAGATGCTGCTTGACCTTTTATCAAACATGAATGTAAACTGCTCTGTAACATGGCTGTAATGTTGTTTATTGTACCATTCTGTGTAAATATTGACTGTGTGAAAGACTGTAACCAAGCACAAAGTGTTGGCCTTTACCTGCGTCCAACAACAGATGTACTGTTCTCAAGCACAAACACGCCTCTGGGCTCTTTCTTACTGTCTATGTGTGTGTGTGTGTGTGTGTGTGTGTGTGTGTGTGTGTTCCTGTACATACATCTTTGTGAGGACCAAGTGATTTAGACCTTGAGAGTGAGGACAGTTTTGGAAAATCAGGACATTTTGGCCGGTCTTCACCTTTGGAGCAGCCCCGTCTCACCAAATAGCGTACGAATGACACAGCTAAGTCATTTTGCGTGCAATAACAACGCCATTTTTGCTTTTGGCGTGTCATGTGTACGCCATGTAGTCTGTACTGACTGCAATGTAGACACATTCGTGTGGATATGTGACGCTCAGAGGTAGTGACGTAGAATAAAAAGTGAGATAGACTGCTATTATATAATGCTACTACTGCTACTATACAAATGAAAGTCTTTGCAATAATACAAAGTTGACCAAAGTTTAGCTAAATTCAGCTTAGCAATGTACAACATCTGGCGACAAACCAGAAAGTTGTCTTTGATTTAAAAAAAGATCTTCACTTGCTTTTAAATAAGAAAACTCAGGTTATAAAATAATTCATCTAAATTACTAAATAATCATTTAACAAGCTGAACTTAAGTTTTCGTTTACGTCCAAGAAAAGTTTGTGTTTGTGTTCAAAACGTGCTTCAGAGTGGATGTTTCCATAAAGGTACTATGTGTAATCCAAATACAATAATAATATAGTTTCACCACCAACATTTAAGACACTAATGAAGTATTGCATTAGTAATAAGTAAGAACTAACATTAAACAACAACAAAATCAAAGTTAATAATGTTTAACAATGCTGTTAAAGGTTTGTTTACATTACTATTTGTCAAAACAGCAGTAAATCAAACATACATTTTCAATTATGTTCAGGTGACAAACACAAAATGTTGAATTTTCATCAACAAGTCAAACAATTTGTTTACATTGTGAATTTCTATTGTAAAAAAAAAAGCATAAATATTACTGAACAGTAGCATGTGTGTGTGGCTGTCAGAATATGCGTGTCTGAGAGTATTTATGTGTGTGTTTGAGGGTTGCAAGGTTCATTTGCATGGTAGCTGTTCCATTTCAAATCTAATTAGTTTATTCTCAGCAGATCTAAATTAGCTGTAAGTGAGAGTATGCAGGTCTCCAAGGCAACCAGGACTTGGAAAACTTTCCATCTTGATATGCATCGTGCAAACAGGCTGAGAGCTGGAGTGTAGTTTGTTTTTCCAGCTGAAGCAGGAGATGAATACAGATTCGGCCGTTTTGTTTTGCACATAAAACACCAAGAAACTAGACTCGATATACGTGGTGTTCAATTATAATTTGATGACTTAATCATCTCAAAAACAAAATATCAATCCTGTAAGAGTTTAATGGTGTTAAGACAGAGTTCCTGTTCCTTTACTAAACAAACAGCATGAATCAGACAGAACCGTACTGTTTATAATTATACAGTTTTAATTGATGGATCATACAGTTTAATTCAGCACCAGATGGGTGGGTGTAAAAACTATTATAGATAACAGAAACTTCATTCGCCTAAAGATAGTTTTTCAAAATGCATCACTTTTATCCAGTATCTCCCTCATTAACCTGCCATCCCATAGTAGCAGATGGCCCCAACCACGGCTCTGAAATATCAGTAAGTTAGAACCTATGGCCCCGACCACGGCTCTGTAGCCTTACTGTGCTGTGTATTGATAAATACGTGGTGCTGTCCGTGGTGCTGAAGTAGCAGAAGGTTTTATAATTGCGACTTTTTCTCTGAGTCTCACCATTCTATATTATATTTTAGCGTATATACTCAATACGTCCACTTACTGTCGTCATCTGTAGTCATTTCAGTTCAATTTGTGTAATATTTTAGACAATATGAGGTTAAATAGGGATTACATTGTGGTATTTAACAGTGCAAAAAAGCTCTCTTTTATCTCCAATGTCATCTGTAAGGAGCGTCACCGCTGCAGGGCCGTCCTTTACAGTTTCAGGTGCTTCTTGTCAAACATAATTAACCTCCTTTGGCTTAACTGAACGGTCACATTTACAATTTAACTGACTGTTTTGTGTAGCCCAATCTGACATCTATCTAAATATTTAGCAGGAAGTGTTGGATCCCATCTGGCAGCTCCAGGTGTGATCAGTTCAGCAGAAATATCCACACAGCTTTTTCTTCCTCATTAGAGGTGACTGATGCTCAGTCACAATTAGTGTGCCGCAATGTGCAGCACAAGACAATTATACAAATTCTAAAAATCCCCCAGTTTATAAATGTAGAGGGGCGTTGTAATTGTTCCTCACTTGAGGACCTTTAATTTCAGCTAAAAGCCCTGAGGTTTTACCACATAATCGTTACCACAAGGAGACCAGTGAGATAAGTGGGAACATTGGGGACACAAACACCTCCTCTAATTACAGTTAAGGATCATTTTAAAGTCATTAATACTATTCTGGGAATATTGTATGGAAGTTCACAGATGACGTTAATAATTTAAATCAACGAAGCATAATGCACAACAAAATAAACATTAAATTATCTAATTTTCAATAGAATTTTTAAAATGTTAAGTTATAATGGAAACTCCACTGAAGCACCATGTGGAATGTCAAACAAGAGCCTGATGTTATTTGTCGGCAACTAAAAAAAAACAAAACAAAATGCCAAAGATGTGTTTGAAAGTGTCATTTCATAATTTGTCTACCGGAGAGCAAAAACGTTTGTTTATAAATAAATAAATATCAGCATATATATACTGGATTGTTTAACTTTCTTATTCTGATATCGGTATTGGCCTGAAAAATACATAATCATCCTGGTTCTACAGAGCAATCAGAATAACAGGCTTAAAGTAGTACATAAATAAATAATGGTAATAATAAATATTAGTATAATAACATTAGTTATGATCTGAATTTATTGAAATAATGGTGATATCACAGCAATTATAAAAAACAAATCTAATTGTTAACCAAGACATGCCATCAGTTTTATTGTTTCCAATTATAGACGCATATGGTTTTTAATACGTATCGTACATTTCATGTTTTAAACACGATATTATGTTAGATATGAACATCAATAAGCTAACATTAGCTTATATCAATTAGCTAACAATAACGAACGTTAGCTAGCTCTTATCTGATGTTACGGACACAAACATTTAGTAAAGATGTAACGTCAACTTGAACAGTTGATAATGTGAAAAATGCTTAAAGGTTTCTGAAATCTGTAAGTCATCCATGAAAAGTTGCAGAAAACTGCAGTTGTCCCTAAATTAACATTTCAATCCAATTAATTAGTCCAGAGGTGAATTTCGTCACTTCTGGACTTCCATACATGAGATGTTTATTAATTGACATTAATGGAAAAAATGATCTGGGAAATTGAATAAGCCACTACAGCATCTCAGCAACTGATTTGCTTTCAGTGCTCCAGTGGATCTTGGCGAAGGCTGATTGTGCAAAACCGGGGTTACCGTACCAAACAAACCCATGTAGAGTTTAAATTGTGAGAAGCAGAGTGGTGTGTGTGTGCTCGCTAAGACGTTATCGAGCGACGTAAAGGTCGTTATGAAACTCTCTGAAGCTAAAATAGCTAATTTAACAGTTCAGCATCACGCCTGCAGATTTCTGATGAAGCAGCTTAATTTGTTACGTCAGTGTGAACATCTGCAGAACAATTCCACCGTGTACGGACTCATTCCTCACTTTAATAAGGGCTGAAAGACTAGGGTGACTCATCCACCAAGAATCTTTTCTTCATGCACCCTCACCCACAAGACTCCTACTGTGATCGACAATAAACCTGATCAAACCTAAATGTCTCCTCGTAGGCACAGAGCAACTCCGGTATCCACGGCACATAAGAATGAATTAAGCAAGGGAGCGTTCAGGCACGACACAGGAAATGAGATTGACCAAACAAATCTCCATGTTAGGTTTAAACAGTCTCTGAGCACCGGGGAGAGAATAGGATTACCTGATCTGAGGCTCATGTCTTTGAGAAGGAAGGTGGGCGAGCAGAGAGGGATAGAACTGTTAGCACAGAAAGCACTGATTTGCGAACATCTAGGAATAATCAGCAGTCAGCTTCAGTTACAGTAGATTTACATTATGAACAAACAGCAGATGACTATTTGATAAATGAAATTTTTCCTTTTTAAAATGAAGCTAAACTTGGTTGAAAAGTTTTAGGCGTTTTTAGGTAATGTAACATATCAACGTATTCTCATACAACGCTTCGTATGATATATTATGAAAAGTTAATCCTCACTTTTCGTGCGTTTTCCTACAAATGTCCAGCGTCAATTTCCGCTCCAGTTTTCAAAATAAACTTATATCTTCACAGGAAACAACTTGATTAGGATTAGGCAAGAAAACTACTTAGTTAGGTTTAGGCAACCAAACTACTTAGTTAGGTTTAGGCAACAAAACTACTTAGTTAGGTTTAGACAACAAACTACTTAGTTAGGTTTAGACAACAAAACTACTTAGTTAGGTTTAGGCAAGAAAACAACTTACTTAGATTTAGTCAAGAAAACAACTTAGTTAGGTTTAAGCAAGAAAGATACCTAGTTAGTTTTAGGAAAGAAAACTACTTAGTTAGTTTTAGGCAACAAAACTACTAAGTTAGTTTTAGGCAACAAAACTACTAAGTTAGGTTTAGGTAACAAAACTATTTAGTTAGGTTTAGGCAACAAAACTACTTAGTTAGGTTTAGCCAACCAAACTACTTAGTTAGGTTTAGGCAACAAAACTACTTAGTTAGGTTTAGACAACAAAACTACTTAGTTAGGTTTAGGCAAGAAAACAACTTAGTTATATTTAGTCAAGAAAACTACTTAGTTAGGTTTAGTCAAGAAAACAACTTAGTTAGATTTAGGCAAGAAAACAACATAGATAGGTTTAGGCAAGAAAAATACCTAGTTAGTTTTAGGCAACAAAACTTCTTAGTTAGGTTTAGGTAACAAAACTATTTAGTTAGGTTTAGGTAACACAACTATTTAGTTAGGTTTAGGCAACAAAACTACTTAGTTAGGTTTAGGTAAAACTTAGTTACCCTAAGTAAGTTCCTTTCTTAGTTAAGAAAAGATTGTGGAGAAGTTACGCCGCACCGGACGTGGGAACATCGTGACCATATTGGTTCAATCGTTGTCTGCTAGCTTTAACAGGAGCCATTTTTTGTAGCCCCCTTTTTTATGGAGCTTTAAATTTTGACATTGAAAATAAAATTTGGCCTGAACTGAAAAAGGAAACATACTGCAGATTCTTACTATATTATACATCCATATAATCTGCATATATACAATGGCTTCCATGAGTGTTTCAATGCCAATGTTTCCTTTCCCAGTTCAGGTTTTGTTTTCAACAGCATTTTTTATTTTCAATGCCAAAATTCACAGTCACTGTACTGGCTCTGTACTTTTTAACCCAGACACCTGCACATCTGTCGACTGGCAAATATCAGAACCAGTGCTGACTGAGAGCTTGATGTTCAGAGCTCAGTTTGTGATGTGTTCATGTTGTCACCATCTGTTTGAAAATTAGTCAAAACTCCACAGTTTGTGTGTGTTTTGCGTCCATCTTTGCTGCTAAACACTCAGTGCTGTGGTGTTTCAGCTGTCAGTCAAACAGTGGTAATGTCACATCGTCTCCCAACAAGATGAGATCATTAAAAGAGCTAAAACATGATGTAATTATAACATTTCTGGACGTTTAAGTCACATGTCTGTTTCGGTTGCACTTTGTCTCATTTTGTTTGTATTGATACACCAACTTTTCCACCGCAGCCAATTCTAAAAACTTTTTTGCGATATTTTGACTTTTGTAAAAATGGTCATCATGTTCGTCCAGTTTCCTCCAGCTCAGAGGCAGTTTATACTCCTAACAAGCTCCACGCGGACTCCAGCTGGCCCTGATTATTGCATTGGGACTTTACGGGACGACACATTAAAGCAGGCAGACAGGATATTTGGTCTGCTAGCCAGCGCTCTGGGCCTGTGGGAGGTTATTTTGAGGATATAGCGGTGTTTTATTTTTAACATATCAGGATTAAATTTTGAGGAAGTGCTTTTTAGAGCACAGCTTCTTCTTCTTCTTCTTCTTCTTCTTCTACTTCTGGGATCATTCAGAGAGGCAGCACTGGAACACTGAATTTATAAGAAGGACACGGTTGCTGAATGTAATGTAATGTGATGTGATGAATCGTTTTAGTAATTAGATATATTAGTGCAGTGCACGTTCGGATAGTGCGTGCCTGTCCGTAACAGACAGATTGCTTGGCCCCCAGAAGTGCTGCTTGCAGCGTTGTTGAGAACCGCGGTATGGCTGCTTGTACCCGCCAAGTGTGAAGTTGATCGGATGAACCGTTGTAGAGATATGCGAAGGGCAGTCATATGTATTTTACTTAGTTTATGTACTTATATTAAGTGGTTTTCTTGCCTGAACCTAACGTACATTTGCGTGGTGTACAAATGACACGTGAAAACGTGAAAGCGTTAAAATGCATATTCATGACACGCAGAGTGTCCATGTAATGTCGTGGTATTTATGCGCCTTCCCGTGAAACCTGGTGTGAAGTAGATCGGATGAGTGGTTCTTGAGATATGTGAAGGACGTGCAGAAAGACAGAAAGACAGACAGAGATTCGTCGCTTTATAGTGAGATTAATTCATATTTTTTTAATATTTCACAATTGTAAGTTTATCTTCCAAAATAGCAGGATAACAGACACGAAACACAAGGGTCATACAGGTTATACAGGAGCTTTTTTATCACACTTGTCCACTGTCAAGAACCAAATGCCCAGTGTTGGATCAGCTGATTGTCACACATGATTGCTACTTCAAGCTTGCTCGATGCAGTTATTGACTGCTGTAAGAAAGAAAGAGAGAGAGAGAGAGAGAGAGACATAATGGAAAACAGAATCAAAGAAAGACAAACACAAAGGGGAAGAGGAAAATAAAGACGAGGAACGAGCTATTGATTGAAAACCACAGGGAGTAAAGTGGAGGAGGTGGAGAAGGGCGACAGTGAATGACTGAGAGTAGATTGAGAGAGACAGGGGAGACACAGAGTAATGGCTTATTTCAGTCCATATATTCCCAGTTGCCTTGACTTGATGGGATAATGGTTGGTATTAGCGGACAGAGTCAATGGCTGTGACCCATATAACCGAACACTGGATTCCAATTTCATTCGGACCGTAATGACTCAGCCCGGCGGCCGGCGGGAGTGAATTATAGGCTGCAGGTGCTGGCTCGGTTGGGCTTGGACGTATTAAGGTGTATATTATGAAAATGCTGAGCGATTTCCCATGAGTACATCTTTAACTCGGTGAGGGAAGAAGAGTCGGTAGATTGAGAGAACTGGTCATTACGCTGTATAGCAAAATGACATATTAAAAACAAAATCCTCATCAATTCCTCTATGTGTGCGAGGACGAGCACGCCTGGTTCGACCTGTATGGCTTAATGTTATCAGATGGAGAGACAATGGCTGTCTGGAGGCCGGTGAGCAAATACAGACAAAAGGCGGTTATCAGATCTCAGGATGCAGAGTCAATACTTTGGTTATTAAGTTGTCTTCAAGAGAAATTAACTGCTGAAGCACAAAAGAAGGTGGAAGCGTCTTAGTATACGTTTTTTTTGTAAGTATTTTACTTAGTTTACACACTTATTTTAAGCCCAACCATGATGTTTTTCCTGAACTTAACTAAGTGGGTTTTCTTGCCTGAACCTAAGTTAAAGGTTTTCTTGATTGTCACGTTTTTTTTAGTGACGTTTCCGTTGTTGTGTTACGTTTTTTCAATCAATTCAATTCAATTCAATTTCGTACGTATTTTACTTAGTTTACGCACTTATTTTAAGCCCAACCATGATGTTTTTCCTTAATTTAACTATGTGGTTTTCTTGCCTGAACCTAAGTTAAAGGTTTTCTTGATTGTCACGTTTTTTTAGTGACGTTTCCGTAGTTGTGTTACGTTTTTTCAATCATTTCAATTCAATTCAATTTCGTACGTATTTTACTTAATTTACGCACTTATTTTAAGCCCAACCATGATGTTTTGCCTTAATTTAACTAAGTGGTTTTCTTGCTTGAACCTAAGTTAAAGGTTTTTTTGATTGTCGAATGTTTTTTAGTGACATTTGTGATGTGTTATCCGTAGTTGTGTTGCGTTTTTTTCGTACGTATTTTACTTAGTTTACGCACTTATTTTAAGCCCAACCATGATGTTTTTCCTTAACTTAACTAAGTGGGTTTTCTTGCCTGAACCTAAGTTAAAGGTTTTCTTGATTGTCACATTTTTAAGTGACGTTTGTGATGTGTTATATGTAGTTGTTGTGTTTTCTTTGTACGTATTTTACTTAGTTTGCGCACTTATTTTAAGCCCAACCATGATGTTTTTCCTTAACTTAACTAAGTGGGTTTTCTTGCCTGAACCTAAGTTAAAGGTTTTCTTGATTGTCAGATTTTTAAGTGACGTTTGTGATGTGTTATCCGTAGTTGTGTTGCGTTTTTTTCGTACGTATTTTACTTAGTTTACGCACTTAATTTAAGCCCAACCATGATGTTTTTCCTTAATTTAACCAATTGGTTTTCTTGCTGGAACCTAAGTTAAAGGTTTTCTTGATTGTCGAATGTTTTTTAGTGACATTTGTGATGTGTTATCCGTAGTTGTGTTGCGTTTTTTTCGTACGTATTTTACTTAGTTTACGCACTTATTTTAAGCCCAACCATGATGTTTTTCCTTAACTTAACTAAGTGGGTTTTCTTGCCTGAACCTAAGTTAAAGGTTTTCTTGATTGTCACATTTTTAAGTGACGTTTGTGATGTGTTATCCGTAGTTGTTACGTTTTTTTTTGTACGTATTTTACTTAGTTTACACATTTATTTTAAGCCAGACCATGATGTTTTTCCTTAATTTAACTAAGTGGTTTTCTTGCTTGAACCTAAGTTAAAGGTTTTCTTGATTTTCGAATGTTTTTTAGTGACATTTGTGATGTGTTATCCGTAGTTGTGTTGCGTTTTTTTCGTACGTATTTTACTTGGTTTACGCACTTAATTTAAGCTCAACCATGATGTTTTTCCTTAACTTAACTAAGTGGGTTTTCTTGCCTGAACCTAAGTTAAAGGTTTTCTTGATTGTCACATTTTTAAGTGACGTTTGTGATGTGTTATCTGTAGTTGTTGTGTTTTCTTTGTACGTATTTTACTTAGTTTACGCACTTATTTTAAGCCCAACCATGATGTTTTTCCTTAACTTAACTAAGTGGGTTTTCTTGCCTGAACCTAAGTTAAAGGTTTTCTTGATTGTCACATTTTTAAGTGACGTTTGTGATGTGTTATCTGTAGTTGTTGTGTTTTCTTTGTACGTATTTTACTTAGTTTACACATTTATTTTAAGCCCAACCATGATGTTTTTCCTTAATTTAACTAATTGGTTTTCTTGCTGGAACCTAAGTTAAAGGTTTTCTTGATTGTCGAATGTTTTTTAGTGACATTTGTGATGTGTTATCTGTAGTTGTGTTGCGCTTTTTTGTACGTATTTTACTTAGTTTACTCACTTATTTTAAGCCCAACCATGATGTTTTTCCTTAACTTAACTAAGTGGTTTTCTTGCCAGAACCCAAGTTGAAATTTTTCTTGCCTAAACCTAACTGCGGACGTTTGCGTGGCGTACAATTGACACACTGAAAGCGGCGTACAAATTAAATGCGAAAGGCTAAAATGCGTACTCATGACTCGTGGAATGTCTGTGGAATGTCGTGGTATTTATACGCCTTCCCGTGAGACCGAGTTGACACATGACACGGCAAAAGCAACAAATTATTATTATCATTGCATGATAAATGACTTGCGTATTGTCATTCATACACCTTTTGGTGAGACCGGGCTGTGTAAGCATCATTTCTGTTTGAAAGCTTCCTTTTTATTCACTGGCACAGAATCCTGTTTTGCAAGTTCAATGTAAGTTCAAGTTTAAATCCGTACAAGTAGAATTTATTAAAGTGCCACACGTAAAAATGAGAGGAAGGACAAGACAAGGTCTCAGAGATGTTGTGCTGTATCCTTAAAGATAAACAGAAAATGTGAAAATATTTAGACTATATCCCAGTTTACACACACACACACAGTATTAACGTAGCCTTCAAAGAGCAAGAACTCATTTACATGTTCTCCTCCAGGACACGCTGCAGTTCTCCCAGAGGAGTATTACTGTTCCCCGGGTACACTGTAAGCTCCTCTTAAGAGCTTTGTGCTGCACTTGTGCTCGTGTCACATCTGATTACAAAGACCCTGAGAAATATCAGAGAATGTAGTGCAATGTAAATCATCTCTACAGCAGAGAAAATGGGTTCTGTGGTAGCGTTCAGATTGCCACTCTGGAAACATCAACAATAAGTTGATGTGTAAAGCTGGACGTACACTGTCCTACATCACAAACGATCTACTCGTACAGTAGGAGTAAGAATTACACAACAACATCTAAAATCGTACAGTGTATGCCCAGCTTTAGGGCCACGATGAACAACACTGTTGAAGTGATTAGTTGATTAATGATTTAAAAAGTGCATTCATGCAGCTAAGATAACAGCATGCAGGTATTAACGATGAAAGGAATCTGATAACTGAATCGTATCAGTCACAGGTTGTTTTCTTTGGAAGAAGATAAATCTGACAGACTGGATTTAAAATGTTAAACATTTTTCTGTCTTCACGCAGCTCAACTGACAACCGTTTCCAGGTTTCCTGTTGCGAAATGTTTCCGCTTTCTCTTTTCTGACATTCACATTTCAAGGATGCTTTGGTGTCGAGACGAGACACTGACAGGTCAAACCGAGACGGTTCATTGTCTCTGTATGCCGCTGACACTCATCGACACGAGTCTGTCTCCTAGAGAGAGCTTGCCAAGGAAACAATGTGTCTGCCCATCTGTAGTCATTGTGTTGTTGGGATGTGGGAAACTGCCTGCTGGCACTCGCTCACTCTAACAGACTCACAAACACACAGAAAGTCCTGAACAAATGTGTCTGTCAGTGTATAAGCTGCTAAACGCCACAAACACACTGTACACGTTGTGTTGTTCCAGATCAGATGGGAATTGTCCTCTCGTTCCAAAAATGTCCTTGTTCTCCAAAATGCCTCCACTATCCACAAAAATCCTCGCTTTCCAAAATGTCCTCACCTTCCCAAAAATGTCCACACTTTCCAAAAAGTCTTAACTTAAAAAAAAGTCTTCATTTTCCAAAGATGCTGTTCCTTTCGCAAAAATGTCTTCACTCTACAAAATGTCCTCACTTTCCAAAAAAATGTCTTCACATTCACAAAATTGGCCCATTTTTCTTTCTTTTAAAAAAATATCCTTGCTTTCCAAAATGTCTTCGCTTTCCAAAAATGTCCACACTCACAAAATGTCCTCATTCTCCAGAATATCTTCACTTTCCCCAAATTGTCCTCATTTTCAAAACATTTCCAAAGATGCCCTTCAAAAAATGTCCTCATTTTCCAAAAGGTCTCCACTTTCCCAAAATGTTTTCACTTTCCAAAAAATGTCTTATCTCTCCTAAAATGTCCTCAATCTCCAAAATATCTTTGTGTTCAAAAACATGTCTTGACTCTCCAAAAAAACAAATGTCTTCACTTTCCATAAAGTCCCCACTATCCACAAATGTCTTCTCTTTCCAAAATGTCTTCAGTTTTCAAAAAATTTCCTCACTCTCCAAACTGTCTTTGTGGTGAAAAACATGTCTTCATATTCCTAAAATCGCCCTTCCTTCCAAAAAATATCCTCTCTCCAAAATGTCCTAGCTTTCAAAAAACTGTCCTCACTTTCCAAAATGTCTTCACTTTACCAAAAATGTTTTAAGTTTCAAAAAAATGTCTTATCTTTCCAAAAATGTCCTCACTCTCCAAAATATCAAAAACATGTCCTTTCCAAAATGTCTTCATTTTCCCCTAAAATGTCCTCTCTTTCCAAAATGTCTTCACTTTTCAAAAAAATGTCTTCATGTTCCTAAATGTCCTCATTTTCCAAAATTTCTTCACTTTCCAAATCTTTACAAAGATGCCTTTCCTTTCAAAAATGTCTTCACCTTAAAAAAAAATGTCTTCATTTTCCCAAACTGTCCTCACTTTTTAAAATGTCCTCACTCTCCAGGTCTCAAATTGGTCCTCACAAACATGGAAGTACAGGAGCCCACACACACAAAACCAAAACCAAACAGTTGCCAACGCTTTCGCAGCGGCACAAAACAAATGTCTCTCATAATCATCCAATAGTGGAAACACGGAAACAGCAACAATAACATCGGTTGGCTGACTGACCCACAGCCGAGTCCAAATCCTCAGTCAGTCCCTGAAATAAATTGGACAAATATAGAAAAAAACTGGCAAACAAAAGAGTGGAGAGAACACACCAGAGAGAGAGAACAAGGTGAAGTTCATACTCTAATAATGAGACAGCTGGTTATGATGCTGGGCTTCCTGCCAAAACAAACAGGAAACATGTCACTGCTGCTGCACTAACTCACACAGTGTGGGGTCTTTATATGTCTTCTGTAAGTGGGAAACCTTTTGTTGTTAAAGTTTTACTTCTTTACTCATTTAGCCAAGAACCTGATGACTCAGATTTAGTCTTCTGATCTCTGGACATGAAGCTCATGGATGCCTTTTAGGTGAGAAACAATCCTGGAAAAGTAACTTATGTGTTGTTTGAATGTTAATTCATGTCCTTTTTCTCTTGTGTTTTAGATTGTATGGCGTATCCACAAAAAAGGCTCATACTGAGGCCCCAACACAGGGCAACAGTGTGAGTATAAATGTTTGAGAACATACCTCTAAGAAGACCAGATCATTTAAAGTCTTCCTTGTAAAAACTCTCGCAGCAAAGATGGCGACCGTTGAGGGTGAGAAGTGTCCAGCTTTCCACATTCAACGTTTTGAGTACAACATCCGGGTACGTATAGCGGCACTACATTTCAGAGTGAACGCACTTATGCACTCAAAATAGCAAGTGTAAGTAAAGAAGTACGCGAACTGAGACACAGCATAGGACTTGCCTGTGCTCCTGTGCTGTGCTAGTAATATTATGACAAATCACACATATCATATATTCAGAATCTAAATGGTTGATTTCTCATGAATGAACATGTCAGCCATGACGACTTTATATGTTGATAATACAGTTTGTCAATGTTGTGTCGGAGCTTGTTTTGCAAACAAATTAATGTAGCTTTAATGGGCTAAAACATGCAAACACTCCTGCTGCAACCTGCACATCTGCTAAACAAACTTCTCTTTCTAGCAAAATAGGAAAATATTTTATTGCAAGAAAACAAATGAATCAAAGTTTCTGACCCGGGTGTTGATCAGCATGCCGCTGGCGTTTTACTGAAGCAACTTGACTAAACGGATGTTCTGCTTCTGATAAATGAGTTTGAAATCAAGCTGATCCATAATGGTTGCAGTGAAATTGATTTATTTAATGGTGCAGTGAAATTTAGGTCACACACTGCTATGTCTCGCTTTTCAATCATCTGACCGTCATCTTATAAAAAGAACAAATGGTTGAAACATTAAATGAGTTTTCAGTGTTTCAAAGTAGAATAAATGGAGGACAGAAGCAGGAGAGGTCTATAGCCCCCCCCTCCATCTTCACACTGATTCAGTATAAATCCATGATGGAAACCACATTAACAACCGTCCCCTGCAGCTGCGGTCTGAATCCATGACCGCATGCTGGTTTCCATGTTTTAGCCTTCAGCTGTCGTCCATCTGTTTCCTGCAATCCATCGCCAGGCTGGAACATGTAACAGACTGCCACGCCGGTCAGATGCCGTTGTGATTGTACTCCATGACCTCGACATCTCTGCAGTCGGCCTTCAGTTCAGCCGTGACCAACTGTGCGGCATCGATAAACTGGAAAACCAACACATGATTCTCACACTCATTCTGCTTGTTACATGCATACAGTGTCTTTTCAAAATAAACTTCCGTGTTTGAAGGACACGTACAGTTTCCGCTTGTTGCATTTAAACAGTGTATTTTCAAAATAAACTTCCGTTTTTGTTGGAAAGGTGCAGTTTCCGCTTGTTACATGCATACGATGTCTTTTCAAAATAAACTTCCGTGTTTGTAGGAAAAATATAGTTTCCGCTTGTTACATGCATACAGTGTCTTTTCAAAATAAACTTGCGCGTTTGTTGGAAACGCACAGTTTGTGCTCGTTACATACATACAGTGTCTTTTCAAAATAAACTTCCGTGTTCCTAGGAAATGTACAGTTTCCACTCGTTACATGCATACAGAGTCTTTTCAAAATAAACTTCCGTGTTTGAAGGACACGTACAGTTTCCGCTTGTTGCATTTAAACAGTGTATTTTCAAAATAAACTTCCGTTTTTGTTGGAAAGGTGCAGTTTCCGCTTGTTACATGCATACGATGTCTTTTCAAAATAAACTTCCGTGTTTGTAGGAAAAATATAGTTTCCGCTTGTTACATGCATACAGTGTCTTTTCAAAATAAACTTGCGCGTTTGTTGGAAACGCACAGTTTGTGCTCGTTACATACATACAGTGTCTTTTCAAAATAAACTTCCGTGTTCCTAGGAAATGTACAGTTTCCACTCGTTACATGCATACAGAGTCTTTTCAAAATAAACTTCCGTGTTTGAAGGACACGTACAGTTTCCGCTTGTTGCATTTAAACAGTGTATTTTCAAAATAAACTTCCTAGTTTGTTGGAAAGGTGCAGTTTCCGCTTGTTACATGCATACGATGTCTTTTCAAAATAAACTTCCATGTTTGTAGGAAACATTTAGTTTCCACTTGTTACATGCATACAGTGTCTTTTCAAAATAAACTTGCGCGTTTGTTGGAAACGCACAGTTTTTGCTCGTTACATACATACAGTGTCTTTTCAAAATAAACTTCCGTGTTCCTAGGAAATGTACAGTTTCCACTCGTTACATGCATACAGAGTCTTTTCAAAATAAACTTGTGTGTTCGTAGGAAATGTAAAGTTTCCGCTTGTTACATACATCAACTTGGTTAGGATTAGGCAACAAAACTACTTAGTTAGATTTAGGAAAAGATCGTAGTTTGGCTCAAAATAACCCTGGAAGTGACGTTACTTACGTACGTTACGTGACAAATAAATCAACGTTCTTAAAAAAAAATGTCTTAATTTTCCCAAACTGTCCTCACTTTTTAAAATGTCCTCACTCTCCAGGTCTCAAATTGGTCCTCACAAACATGGAAGTACAGGAGCCCACACACACAAAACCAAAACCAAACAGTTGGCAACGCTTTCGCAGCGGCACAAAACAAATGTCTCTCATAATCATCCAATAGTGGAAACACGGAAACAGCAACAATAACATCGGTTGGCTGACTGACCCACAGCCGAGTCCAAATCCTCAGTCAGTCCCTGAAATAAATTGGACAAATATAGAAAAAAACTGGCAAACAAAAGAGTGGAGAGAACACACCAGAGAGAGAGAACAAGGTGAAGTTCATACTCTAATAATGAGACAGCTGGTTATGATGCTGGGCTTCCTGCCAAAACAAACAGGAAACATGTCACTGCTGCTGCACTAACTCACACAGTGTGGGGTCTTTATATGTCTTCTGTAAGTGGGAAACCTTTTGTTGTTAAAGTTTTACTTCTTTACTCATTTAGCCAAGAACCTGATGACTCAGATTTAGTCTTCTGATCTCTGGACATGAAGCTCATGGATGCCTTTTAGGTGAGAAACAATCCTGGAAAAGTAACTTATGTGTTGTTTGAATGTTAATTCATGTCCTTTTTCTCTTGTGTTTTAGATTGTATGGCGTATCCACAAAAAAGGCTCATACTGAGGCCCCAACACAGGGCAACAGTGTGAGTATAAATGTTTGAGTACAAACCTCTAAGAAGACCAGATCATTTAAAGTCTTCCTTGTAAAAACTCTCGCAGCAAAGATGGCGACCGTTGAGGGTGAGAAGTGTCCAGCTTTCCACATTCAACGTTTTGAGTACAACATCCGGGTACGTATAGCGGCACTACATTTCAGAGTGAACGCACTTATGCACTCAAAATAGCAAGTGTAAGTAAAGAAGTACGCGAACTGAGACACAGCATAGGACTTGCCTGTGCTCCTGTGCTGTGCTAGTAATATTATGACAAATCACACATATCATATATTCAGAATCTAAATGGTTGATTTCTCATGAATGAACATGTCAGCCATGACGACTTTATATGTTGATAATACAGTTTGTCAATGTTGTGTCAGAGCTTGTTTAGCAAACAAATTAATGTAGCTTTAATGGGCTAAAACATGCAAACACTCCTGCTGCAACCTGCAAATCTGCTAAACAAACTTCTCTTTCTAGCAAAATAGGAAAATATTTTATTGCAAGAAAACAAATGAATCAAAGTTTCTGACCCGGGTGTTGATCAGCATGCCGCTGGCGTTTTACTGAAGCAACTTGACTAAACGGATGTTCTGCTTCTGATAAATGAGTTTGAAATCAAGCTGATCCATAATGGTTGCAGTGAAATTGATTTATTTAATGGTGCAGTGAAATTTAGGTCACACACTGCTATGTCTCGCTTTTCAATCATCTGACCGTCATCTTATAAAAAGAACAAATGGTTGAAACATTAAATGAGTTTTCAGTGTTTCAAAGTAGAATAAATGGAGGACAGAAGCAGGAGAGGTCTATAGCCCCCCCCCTCCATCTTCACACTGATCCAGTATAAATCCATGATGGAAACCACATTAACAACCGTCCCCTGCAGCTGCGGTCTGAATCCATGACCGCATGCTGGTTTCCATGTTTTAGCCTTCAGCTGTCGTCCATCTGTTTCCTGCAATCCATCGCCAGGCTGGAACATGTAACAGACTGCCACGCCGGTCAGATGCCGTTGTGATTGTACTCCATGACCTCGACATCTCTGCAGTCGGCCTTCAGTTCACCAGAGTCCGTGTACCAGAGTCCTGCTAGTTTCCTCAGGCGAGTGTTTTTCTGTCGGATTTGAGGCCTAAGAACCGTCCCCTCGGGCTCAGCTCAGTGTGAAACTTGTCAGTCAGTTTCACGCTGGGGAAGCTGAGAAAACATCAATAATTTGTCACCGCGCGCACACACACATACACACGCTCTAAAATGCATTTGACTCATGTCAGCACACTTAATCTGCTCTCTGCAAACATCAATCAATACACTGAACTGTGTCCTTGATCAGTTTAACACTCGACCTACCAGAGCAGATCGTGTGCGTCAATATTTATAAGCGATGAAAAACTGTTTGTCAGCCATGTAGTTTTCAGCTCGTCCACTGACTTTGTTGGTGGTTATAGATCTTTCTCGCTTTAATTTCAAGTTAAGAATCAGCAGTAATGCTATTAATCGTTTAACTCTCTTCTTCCTACTGACAGATGGAGAAACGCAGTGAGATTACGAGCTGTGTTTGACAATAAAACTCTGACAAGCTGCTCAACGTGAGTCATTTATGGAGGGAAATACACCAGTTGCATCACAAAAAGGGGATGAAGTTGTCTGATCTCCCACAATTTGGATTACCGGTATGTAGTTTTGCCCAGATATTGGGTTTATTTGGACACTATATATATATATATATATTCTCAACGTATTCTCATACAAATATCTTAGGAAAAGTGATTCCTCATTTTTCGTGCATTTTCCTACGAATGTCTAGCTTCAATTTCCTCTCCAGTCTTTTCAAAATAAACTTCCGTCTTCATAGGAAACAACTTGGTTAGGTTTAGGCATCAAAAACTATACCGTTCGTATAGTTACGAACGGTGTATGAGAACAGCCTGATATTCTTAAGAAACTGGCGGTTATGCCTTTAATTTAAAAGGAAATGTTCATTTTACTTTCACCTGATCCAGTTTCAGATCCAGTTAAGATGCAGTTAAAGTGTAGAAAAATGTGTTTTTGAACCCAGGAACCTCGAGAACAGACCGACCTTGAGATCTTGTGAAGCTTTTCATATTTTTCCTATTCTGAAGAAGGGATGTAAGAAACAGCCTCAAGGTTATTTTCCTGTTATGAAAGTGTAAAATATATTCTAACTGACAGAGAAAGTCAACATGCACTCGCTCTGATAGAAAGCCTCTGAAGTGTAAATAATGTCACAGAATATTTCAGTCACAATAACACTGAAGAGATATCACTGTATTCTTCTAGCAATGTGTTTATTTCTGCTCTCAACAGGATTTGGTTCAAATTGCCTGTTTCATTTTTAATCCAGTTCCCAGACGGTAAAATACCCAGATTTGGTGAATCAACAAAACTTTTATTTATTATTTTCGCCTATTGTAAAAACTGTGTATTCTCCCTACTGGGGTCACTAATCAATCTTGGAATTACTACATTATATTCCATTATATTTTTGTTAACATTTTGAATTGCCATTTGACGCCTGAATTTTGTGTTTTTCTTACATAAACAAAGACATTTCCACCATAACTTGATGCAGAAAAGGCAGAAATTGGTGCATAAAAATTCACCAGAACACAGGAAATTAAGTGTTTCACGCTCAAAATTTTTGTGGTGGGGTGTAACATAAAATATGGGGCTCATCTGTGACAGAAATAATATTTAGCATTACTGCTACTTTAGAAATTTACAACTACAACGCAACTTTATTATCCACTATAGCGGAAATGTTTCTTTGACTGCACCTTCACAGAATACAACATTAAGATTCTGATCATGTGAAACGACTTACAAGTAAACGTTTGTTGTGAAACCAATTAAAGGGATGAAAAAGAAAAAACACTATGTGATTGAATTGGGAATTAGAGAATATAACCACAAATCGAAAAAGTAATCAATTTAATCTAAACGTGTTGGGCGACTCGGGGACGTGTTTCACCATCAGTTCCTCACGTGTTAATATGGACACGTTTCCCTCATCATAACAAAACGTGACAACACTATAATTCGTTATCTGCATGTAATTAGCATTTGCAAATTGCTAGTGGCCCCCGAGGAACAGCAGCTACCTGCTCATCATCTGTCCAAGGTTGTCTCCAGCATCTTTAATTGATCATTTCAACCTTTTCCCCTGGTCAAGGACGTTCTCCAGCTGCACCAATAATAGCCATAAAGCTCCGTTACCGGCACTTTATTAGAAATATAATTGCTTGTTATGGGGTTATATCATTTCATTTCTTTGTATGTTCCCTTCGGGAAATAAATGAAATTAACATTTTTAACAGCTGCGTTTACATGAAAAGTCCTTGAAGATTAACATACACACACTGTTTATGATTATTATTATTTATGAGTAGTTCTTCCCTGTTGGGTTGGTATGTTCATCAACTATTATTAATAAGCTCCTCTTCTTCTCTGATTGTCTCCCATCACTGTGAATTCCCTTCAGTTATACAGCAGCTGTGCTCGCCTCCGATTGGCTGCGTTAGTACAGTATATGCGCTCACCTTCTCCAGAGATCCTGAGTGATCCAGGAGACGTTAGAGATATTTGATCCCTCGGGGCCGACTCAGGTGCTTCAGTGTTCCCACAGTCCTTCTACAGCTCCGCTCGGCTCTTGTGGAGCGAGATTTTGAAATGCAAATATGCGTGAAATGTGTTTCGCCGACATGAAGGTGGAGGACACACATGTAAAAGCAGCCAGGAGGTTGAATGTGAGGGTGTGCACGGTACAATTTTCCACTGTGAGTTTTCATCAGTTTTTCCTCTTCAACTGATGAGAAACGTATTGTCACCTGCAGAGGCATTGGGCAGCGGTGTGGGGAATAGAGGAGGCAACTCCTGGAATTTCAGTGCAATTTCATGCTATAAGGAAACCATTGTTCTTGACTGAATGAACCATTTGAATGACATTGTTTTGTTTTGATATCGGGTAGCCTCCCCGCTCTGAAAGCTGCACGTAGTTTAGTGCACTCCTGTGATATCTGGTAGTTGTGCTGATGCTGGGGACCAGATGTGTAGACTTGAGTCACACATTTCATGACTTTAGACCCGACTTGACAAAATCAAAACAGACTTGCAATCCGAATTGGACTTTAACCTGTTGTCCACTATAGTATATCCCTCAGAAAAATGCCTAAAATAACTACCTAAAATGAATCAGGATTAACTTCTCAACCATAAGGATTATATGCTGGTCTCCTTTGACAGGTAAGAAGTTAAGATATATGAATCCATTGTAAGTAAACTACACTTCTTGACTTGGGACTTGACTCAGGACTTGTCTGCTTTAACTTGGGACTTGACTTGGGACTTGTCTGTTTAGACATGGGACTTGTCTGGTTTGACTTGGGTCTTGACTCAAGCCCATCTTGACTTGGGACTTGTCTGCTTTGATTAGGGACTTGACTTGGGACTTGTCTGCTTTGACTAGGGACTTGACTTGGGACTTGTCTGGTTTGAGTTGGGACTTGTTTTCTTTGATTAGGGACTTGACTTGGGAGTTGACTTGGGACTTTGTCAGTCTCGACTTGGGACTTGACTCCACACTTGTCTGCTTTGACTTGGGACTTGACTCAGGACTTGTCTGCTCTGACTTGGTACTTGTCAGTCTTGACTTGGTACTTGTCAGTCTTGACTTGGGACTTTACTACCCAGACATGAGACTTACTTGTGACTTGTGAAACAATGACTTGGTCCCACCTCTGCTGGCGACTTGATGTCTCAAAGAGTAAAGAAAGATGTAAGAGAACAACCTGAGGGGTTTTACTATCTTTAACTCACTATCCGGCTTTCACTCTCAGAGATGTGTTCTTGTCCCGTTGATCTCTACTGATGATTTCTACTGATGATTTCTACTGTTGATCTCTATTGATGATCTCTACTGATTATTTCTACTGATGGTTTCTACTGTTGATCTCTACTGATGATTTCTACTGTTGATCTCTAATGATGATCTCTACTGATGGTTTCTACTGTTGATCTCTACTGATGATCTCTACTGATGATTTCTACTGTTGATCTCTACTGATGATCTCTACTGATGATTTCTACTGATGGTTTCTACTGTTGATCTCTACTGATGATCTGTACTGATGATTTCTACTGTTGATCTCTACTGTTGATCTCTACTGATGATCTCTACTGATGATTTCTACTGATGGTTTCTACTGTTGATCTCTACTGATGATCTCTACTGATGATTTCTACTGTTGATCTCTACTGTTGATCTCTACTGATGATTTCTACTGATGGTTTCTACTGTTGATCTCTACTGATGATTTCTACTGATGCTTTCTACTGATGCTTTCTACTGATGATTTCCGTTCTTCATCCAGAACTGTGTGTGAATCAGAGTGAGAGGCAGTGGGAGGTGGAGACGGATGATTGCAGCTGTCAACATTTTAAACCAATTTATCCAAGTGCAGAAAATGATGGAAATTACATGGGCAATGATAACACTGATCTGTGAAATTACCGGTTACTGCCTGTAATTATGCTCAATCATTTCCCAAGAGGGAAACCAATCAAATGCAAATCTTCCTCCATAAAACAGTCTTCACATCTCAAACTCTTTTGAGCTGCTGCTGGCTGCTGCAGCGACGTGTTGCTGGGAAGTTGCTGGTTTGAATGCTCAGTCTGGGAAACAGGCGGCTGCAGATACATTGAAGTGATGGTTGAAGTCAGACAGCTGAGAGTTTGTCAGGAGTATATGTGACTAAAGACTTTCCATTTCGCTTTATTCTCGTAAATGTTCCCACTAGAGGGATTTTGTAGTTGGTTTGTTTGTTATAATAGCCAGTGTACAGTAGAGACATTAGCTGTAGCTAGCTAGCTCAATGATGTTTTTTTTGCTTAATTATATTTAACTTATGTTAACGTTAAACTTGTGTAATGTCAATAATTCACCCTCAAAATGGCCATCTGCATATCAATTAGTCACCACGTGTTACTTTGAATTCTTAAAGAAACAAGAAAGCTTTGTTTTTCTCTCATGCCTCCATAGTGAACGGAGAATTCGTTGACTTGGGAGTTCAGTCTTGACTTGGAACTTGACTCGGGACTTGTCTGCTTTGACTTGGGACTTGTCAGTCTTGACTTGGAACTTGACTCGGAACTTGTCTGCTTTGACTCGGGACTTGTCAGTCTTGACTTGAGACTTGACTCGGGACTTGTCTGCTTTGACATGGGACTTGTCAGTCTTGACTTGAGACTTGACTCGGGACTTGTCTGCTTTGACTCGGGACTTGTCAGTCTTGACTTGGGACTTGACTTGGGACTTGTCTGCTTTGACTTGGGACTTGTCAGTCTTGAATTGGAACTTGACTCGGGACTTGTCTGCTTTGACATGGGACTTGTCAGTCTTGACTTGGAACTTGACTTGGGACTTATCTGCTTTGACATGGGACTTGTCAGTCTCGACTTGGAACTTGACTCAGGACTTGTCTGCTTTGACATTGGATTTGTCAGTCTTGACTTGAGATTGGACTTGGGACTTGTCAAGTCTTGACTTGGGACTTGACCCAGTACTTTTTTGCTTTGACTTGGGACTTGTCAGTCTTGACTTGGGACTTATCTGCTTTGACTTGGGACTTGTCTTGACTTGCGAGTTGTCAATCTTGACTTGGGACTTGCCAGTCCTGACTTGGGACTTGACTCGGGACTTGTCTGCTTTGACTTGGGACTTGTCAGTCTTGACTTGGAACTTGACTCAGGACTTGTCTGCTTTGACATGGGACTTGTCAGTCTTGACTTGGAACCTGACACAGTACTTGTCTGCTTGGACTTGGAACTTGTCTTTCTTGACTTGGGACTTGTCAGTCTTGACTTGGAACTTGACTCGGGACTTGTCTGCTTTGACATGGGACTTGTCAGTCTTGACTTGGGACTTGTCAGTCTTGACTTGGGACTTGACACAGTACTTGTCTGCTTGGACTTGGGACTTGTCTGTCTTGACTTGAGACTTGACTCGAGACTTGTTTGCTTTGACTTGGGACTTGTTAATCACGTGAGTCGTTAGTATATGTTAAAAGTGCTTGCTTCGTCATAAAACATAAAATGAATACGATGTTGTTCCAGTTATTCAAAGGACTGAGCAGGTTTCATGTTTTTGCTTTTGAGTCCTGGCTGCACAGTTTTATGTATCTGTCCTCCGCAGCTCCTCTCGCCTGGAAAGCTGAACGTTACACTATGAGTCAGAGTCCTAATCTGTTGTTTTCTGTGTCTGAAGCGCAGAGAAGGAACATTTGAAAAAGCAGAAAAAGCCCATCATCCTCACTTAAAGCGACTGGAACTGGAGGTGTTTTGTCTTTCACTCTAACAAGAGGCGACAGCATCCCGGCTTCCTCTCTGAGCTCTGCCAAGTCCCGCTCCGTCCCGAGCCTCGGCCCCCTGCCGTTCAGCTGATTGCTTAATGAGAGGATTTAGTTGGCCGTCGCTTCGTACGGGACGTTCGCTCCCAGATGTCGTTTGGCACCGCCGGGCGCTTCTGATCTCCCTTCTGTGGGCGCAGTCAACACGATGACACACACTCCGCTCTGCAGCGTTCATCCAGGCTTCACCTTCACTCCTGCACTTACTTCCACCTTTTCATCACGCTTCAGAAATAAGTTTGTGCTCGAGGAAATAATTTTCTTCAAATCATATCTGAATTGTTTTAGCCTGTTAAACTACAATTTGCTTGCTTCCCAAAAGCAATTTGTATGTTTTTTGATTCGGCTGAAAATAGACAGAAAATTGTGTTTGTTCGGGTTAAGTGTCTTCAGTGGGCTAAAGAACGCAGAACAACCAGAGAACGAGCATGTCGATGGCGTTCGGCGCTGATTCGACAGAGCTCCGGTTAAAACAGGATGTTGGCGCACTGAGCGACAGTCCAGGAGTGGGTGTTTTGGATTAGAGGGAAAAAATAAAATGCCCAATGTTCAGTGTGAAGCAACCCATTGGGAAGGCTTTGTTCATCAGCTCCAACTGCCAGAAACTGGGTTTTGAAAATAAACTGCTGGTGAAATGTGCTGCGTGTTGTTTGGACATTGTTAAAATAGTGTGATCAAATGGTGGCGTGTGATCATGCAGGAAGGGAGAGTCATATATCTCTGGTGTTATTCTCTGTGTGAATCCAATAGTCACAGTAAATAACAGGCCTCGTGCTCCAACAGTGGGTGTCTGAACTATTGCAATTGTTCTGCTGTTAACACAAAATGGAGAAAACAAGCTGTTCTGAACCAAACCGGTCTCACTCCCAACTTGTCAAATTGTGTGTAAAAGCCTTTACAGTCTCTGATTGGCTGGCAAGTGTCAGTTATACCATCCATTATTTCTGAATTTCTTTACAGCCAACAAAGTTTTTCATTTCAGTGACTTTAAAAGGAAACATTTAAGTGACTCTTCAGCTGCACTCTGTGAATCTTCACACGTCAGCGAGACATTTTCACACAGCTCCCACAATCCTTTTTCTCTCATTTAGATTGAGCCGCTGTGTCTTGAATACTCCCCTATTTTTTCCGCTCATTACGTTGTATCCACACGTTCTCATCAAACAGAGAAGTTGTTGAAGCAAATCCCTACTTTCTCTGTTTGGCACGTCAAGAGAAGACAGAATTATCCCTGAGTGTTTGTGTGTCCTGCCGGCTCAGAGAGAAAGATGAATCATTCCTCAGTCTGAATGCTGCTACTTTTTTAAATTACTTTTTCAAACACACACAGGAAGCGTAATTATGCAGCAGCTTCATGCTGAATGTTTGGTGTAAACAGGACAAAACACAAACTTTGTGCTCTGGTTCTATCCTGTATATTTAAACTCATTCATTGGTCTCTCTATATTAGTAAAGACAGTAAAACGTTAGGGTGCGTGTTATGCTGAAGGAATGCTTTACTTTAGCTTTCAGCTCAAAGAACAGCTTAAACATTTAGCAGACACTAGCTGTGTTCCCACGGGGAGTCCTGTGGGGGGGTACTGCGGGAATATGGGGTACCGGGGTCGCAGTTACGAGCCATCCGGTCCTTGTAGAACCAAAGTGAGAGCTTTGCCGACTTTGTGCCGTATACTCGGCACAAAGTCAAACAGGTTTCTGGTGGGTGTTGGTGGCCTCCACCAGGGTTGTCCCTTGTCGCCGATCCTGTTTTTGATTTTCACGGACAGGATCTCAAGGTGCAGCCGGGGGGAGGAGAGTGTCGAGGACCTCAAAATTGCGTCTCTGCTCTTTGCAGATGATGTGGTTCTGTTGGCTTCATCAGACCGTGACCTGCAGCAGCACTGGGGCGGTTTGAGAGTCAGTTCCTCCAAGTCTGAGGCCATGGTTCGCGCTTTTTATACCACGTCACTAACTCTTACCGTAGCATTTATAAACGTTTACATTGCAGTCAATACAGACTACTTGGCGTACAAATGACACGTGGAAATCAAGAAAGGTGTACTTATTGCACTCTCAATGCCCTGCGCATTATTGTGGCATTTATACGACCAAAATTCTCATTCAAATGAATGAGAAGGCTGCGTGTTGCGGCCGTAGAGAAGTCTGGCAACGTACAGCTGAGCTTGAAAATCTGAGTCTGACTCGTCCTTAAATGGCAGCGTGTGGTGCCAGACTTTGAGACATGCAGAGTTGTCTCTATTTTTTTACATCCATCCAACAGTTTTGTTTTCTGGTGTTTAATGAGCATTACAGTGGTAGTGACTGGTGGTGTGATTGCAGATTTGTTCAAAGAAAAAGACAGAAATCAAAGACTTTTCTGGTCAATCAATTCAACGACAAACCAGCAAAGTGACATTTATTGTGTTGATCAAACCTCTTCCTCTTTACTGCATCTCACAGATGTGTCAGAATAGAAAACTGAATTGCTACATGTTGTTTTCAAAATTTCTAAAAGATATTTAGTTAATCATACGAGAAACATTTCATAAACAAGATTTGAAAACACTGTGGAGCCTCTGATGGACGTGCATGTGTGAATGTGGCTGAATATTTCCCCCAGCCGTTTATTTTTATGAATGTGCTGTCAGTAAAGAGGCAAATGTGACGGTTTCACTCTCATTTCTAAATGAAATGGGGCTGTTTTACAAAATGAGAGTCTTTGTGTTGATGGCAGTGTTGACTGTCTGAACAGCGAGCGTGAAGGAATGTGTCAGAGCGGCTGAGAAAATGCATATTATTCAAAGGTAAACAGCCTGTATTCACCAAACTGAATACGAAGCACCGCAGAGAGCAGAGAAACGGTAAACACAGCGCCTGTTTACCATTTCAAGCTCCACTAAAATGATCCTGAATACAAACTCCTCCACTGTGTGTTACAGTTGGTTTCACCCTGTTAAATTCAGGCTCTGTTTCTCATGTCAGACGTCTAAAATAAAGTTGAAGCTGAGGGCTGCATCTTAATGTTTCGACACCTCACTGGACTTGAATTAGCCTGCAGACTTTTAACAGCAAAGAGACGCTCGTGCTGCGTTCACACGTAAAGCCTCGTAGTGTGTTTTACACCGCAAAGATGACGCCGATATGGTAAACACTTCAGCTTAAATGACTCCAGCGTTGACTGTATTTCACGAGATGGGATACAAACCGCGGCCTCCCTATCCTTAGACCCTCGGTTTGGACAAAGAAAACCATCATTTATGATAGTTAATCAAACCTATTTAATAGTTATTTTACTGTTAACAAACAATGAAGTAATAATTAATAATGTTAACTTATTATTAGTGATGCTGTATTGTCTCTTCTGTATCATTAGTTTGTGTAATATGAAATAATTGTTTGTAAATTCTATATTGTATCATAAGAGACGATAATTACATTCTGACTACTATACATCGGGAGAAACTGAACTACCTAACTAACAACTACCAACAAAGCCGCTCTTTACACTTCCTGGTTCACGATTGCGTGGATTAAATATGAATTTGTTTCGTGGCATATATACGAATTACAGTGCATTACTTTTCGTAGGTAAAGCTACGAACGGTGTATGAGAGCAGAACGCAGTATTGGATTGGATTTTCTGGAAATTTGATTACATTTTGCACCACATTTGGATGGAAACTTGACTTACGTGACGTCACTTTTATCTTTGTTTCTGAGAGAGCGGCCTTTATATCAGCGTGACCCCAAGGGTGTTGTCAGTGTTGTCATTCTTCTGGTGAGGACAGTATCGCTCAACAAAAGAGTGTCAAGCGTTTGTTTCCAAGGTAAAAAGTCGACCTTCGGGCTCGCTTCTCTCGTGGTTTCAAAGACGGTTATAAAAGAGTCGAGTAAACAAAGTAGAACTCAGGGCATGTGAGACAACATCTCCTTCTGTGGAGAAATCACACTGTGAACAATACAAAGAGCAGCTCTTGTCAAGGACTAATTAGTTCCTTTTTGTTCGAACTAAAAATCCATTCAAACGAGGCAGATCAACCATCTCGTCAAAACATCATCAACAGGAAAGTGGTTTGTTTTGGAGTCACGGCCTCTCTGAAAGTCAGTCACTCCTTCCCATTCAGCCGCAAACTAACAAGACTCGGTCCAAACCGAGTATATGTCTGGAACGTGTACGGTCAGTCTGTGAATTTGTGGCTGAATTGTTAAACAAATAGTCATTGGTCATGTCTGTAATGTTAAATCCAACAGTACATGTCCACTACAGTACATGACGTACCCTATCGGTGAATGCACCTGATTGGGTCCTGGTTTTCTGCTCACCGTTTTCAGCAGCAGATGGACGGCCTTGTGTGATGGCTGCGTTGAGGCATTAGCTCCAGTGTCAGTTCATGTCAAACAAACACCAGCGGAGCCGACTCTGTGTGCTTTTTCATCGATCTCGCGCTAAATAAAAAGTTGCGATGACCTCTCTGCTTTCTGGACTTTGAAAGGTCGTTTCAGTGGGCTGTCAGTTCTATAAAAACCTTAATCTGCAAATCAATTCCCTGAACTTAATGGCTTGTCAACGTCAGTGAGCGCTCCACAGATGATTTTCTTTTAATGGCTGTGTTCTTATTATCGGGTGAGAGCCGGGGAGATATGGAGTGAGTGGAGGCAGATACAACCGTTTTGATGTAAAAACAAATGAGATCCGAGTTATTGACTTTCAGTGAAATGGAAAAACAGCATCTGTGCTATCGGGGGAGTTAACTCAAGGCTGTTTACCTGGAGATGTTTTGGCATTTCAGATGTTTTATCGACCGGCAGATTAAATGCACCAGTGAACAAATTAAGTGTAGAAGGTGATGGATGGGTGTGTGTGTCTTCCTGAAGTGTGAAGTAACGCAGCTCAGATTCATGGTGTGTTATCCAGCGTCACTCAGTTCATGTCAAACAGCCAGAGCAGTGAGGAAATGTCAGATTGCATGAGTCAAACCATAACAACAGAGACTGTCAGATAACAACAGATGAAAAGTTTAGTTTACCTTTCCTTGGAAAATAAAAAAATGTCCGGTTAACACTTCATTTTACAGGTCCGCAAATTTCACGGTAATTAGGTGATAATTAGCAAGTATTTGAAATCTCTTTGGAATTACTGCCAAATTAACCCAATATTTACCTCAAAATTTACCAATTTGTTTGGCTGTCTTGACTCTGGACTTTATTATTATTATTATTATTTTATATCTATTATAAACATTATTTAATAATCATATTCCGCTGTTTCCCAATAAGCAGTAATAAATAGCTGGTAATTTATTTAATACATTTCCAGTAAAAAGAATACAAAGTTAATTGATATGCTTTATTTCCATGTCTGCTGGTAGGTAGATAATAATTAGCATATAACTTTTTTGAAATTTCTTTAAAAAACTCCCTGAATCATTACATTAGATACCAGGTTACATTTGTGGAGACAATAAGACAAAATGATGAGATTTGTGCCTGATCAGAAGTGTCTTCTTTTAGTTAGATGAAGAGCAGCGTATAGCCGCTTCTCCAGCCCAAGGGCCCTATTTTAACCATTAGATGCTATTTTAGCATATCAATTTAAAATTTTGTTTATAATAAAGTAATTTTGGATACATTTTGAGGTAAATATTGGGATAATTGGCAAGAAATTTCAAATACTTGCTAATTATCACCTAATTACCATGAAAATTGTGGACCTGTAAAATGAAGTGTTACCTAAAAAGGGTGTTTGAGATTCTTTTTTATACAACAAAAAGTGAGAAGAAAAGGAAGAGAAGAGCAGGAAAAATATGATGAATGAGGACACAAAGATTAAAGGGCTGGTCACATCAGCATTCGCGACGGCACTTCATTCCAATGGCATCGGAGCGATCAATGGATCCACTCACTGAGGTGCAGTAAATCCATGTAGAGCTTTCAACCGTCCTCACAGTGTTGACATTTGAGGGAGCGGAACAAGCTATATCACATATTTTTTTCCACACGATCCAGGCTTATGTAAAGCTCCTCTGCTGCAGTATAGATTAAACTGCTCTTGATAGCGAAGCGTTGGATCCTTGAATCATTCATAGAACGCAAAAGCTGGCGCGCCAGCTAGGTGATAAACGCAAGAGGCGTGACGCAAGGTAACCCTCTTGACGGCGTGTCAATATACGCTCGTTACATGCATAGTGTCCTTTCACTTCTGTTTTCACAGGAAGTTAGGTTCAGGCAACACAACCACTTATTGGTCGGGGTTGACGTTAACTTCACTGACTAATGACTCATGGAGCTGACGATCCCGATGAGTCACGTGACTAACGACTTACAAAATATGTGAACATTACTTTTAGCCTCACACGGGGCACCAATAGCGGTCTCCTGGTTGAAAGTCTTGTATGAGACTGAATGGTGGAGGCTTCACAGTGGTATGGATGGATTAATGGAAGGAAATAAGATGAGTACAAAGAGATAAATGGACAAATTAATGGATGGATAGATAAAATAAAGGAGTTTGAACTGTATGACGCTCTGGCTATCACAGATAGTGGATGGATTGATTAATGGATGAACAAAAAGACATGAAAAAGGAAGATACTGGCTTACATCAATCCGTTTCTCTCAGTTCCCCCCAAAATCAACCCCAAACTCTACCATCACTCGTCTTTTATCTCTTCCTTTTTTGTCCTCCTTTCACCCCTAAATCTTTCATTTCTTTATCTCTCTTCCTCCCCCCTCGCTGTCTCTCTGTTGTCTCTCACAGATTTTTTCCTCCCACTGCGAACGAGTTGAAGAGTTCAGACATATTTCTTTAACATGGAGCAATCTGGAGTTTACAGTTAAAACAAACCCAGAGACCCACAGAGACGATGCCAGCAGCATTTTTATGTTAATCAGCGCTAACAAATGAATTCATCCTTTTCACACTTGCTAATCATCTGCTTTGATTCGTCTGTGTTTTTGTTGACTCTGCTCACATATGTCATTATTATTAGGTTGTTTGTACTGTTTGTTGAGTCTCTTTTTTCAACACCATGGCCTTGTTATCTTATTGTGTGCATTATGTGTATGGATTTCTGACCTTGAGTACTTCTACTCTCACTCTCACATGTCAGATTTCTGAGCCTCTCACCAGCACATAAAAACATCACAGGATTAGAACAGATATTTGTGTTAGTCTTGAGTGATGTTTGAGACCTTGCTTCAAAGAATGTTGTGGCAGTAATGTAATAAAAAAGAATGGTAGATCTAAAACGTATATAAAACCAACCCGGTCTCACAGGAAGGCAAATAAATTCCACGACATTACACAGACATCCCGTGTGTCATGAGTACATATTTTAGCATTTTCATGTGACATTTGTACGCCACGCAAACGTCCACCAGTTAGGTTTAGGCAAGAAAACCACTAATTTAGGGTAAGGGAATACATCATGGTTGGGCTTAAGATAAGTACGTAAACTAAGTAAAACACTTACGGACTCAACTACGGAAAACAAGGCACAAACGTAATTAAAACACATGTGACAAACGTCACTAACTTAACTCACAAAACAAAACGCCGGTCAACAACGATCTTGAACACGGGTCTCCTGGTTATAAGTATTTGGAAATTAGCGGAATATAATTATTAAATAATGTTTATAATAAAGTAATTTTCGATCAATTTTGAGGTAAATATTGGGGTAATTTAGCAGTAATTCCAAAAGAAATTTCAAATAGGTTACTTGCTAATTATCACCTAATTACCATGAAATTTGCGGACTTGTAAAATGAAGTGTTACCGGACATTTTTCAAAATGAAGAAATAGGTGGAAAGCAGGAGGCGTTTTTGTAAAGTGAAGAAATGTGTGTAATATGAGGACAAAGCGAGGACACTGTTGGAAAGTGAGGACATTTTTGTCAGGTCCTCCGTTCAACTCAAAGGTCTGTTTGAGGTTTCGGACTTGGTTTTATGGTAAAAGTTAAAAATTAGGTTCATATTTAGGGGTTGGGAATGTCTTCAGAGGTATAAAGGTGTTTAGGCATCATGAATCTGGTGATGTAAACACCCAAAACACACAACAGCTTTCACTCAAAGATTTGAAATCACCAGCTATCACCAAACACATGTTGAGACGAAACCTTCCACCATCTATCAAATACAACAGCACACACACAGAGATAACAGAGGGAATGGGAGTTTAAAATAGACACACTTCACTCTCGCTGCATTTCTCTTCTTCTTCCTCCACCCCATTCTCTCTCTCTCTTTCTCTCTTCTGTTTTTCTATTGGCATCTTTCACCCATCTGTAAACACTAATCATCTTTTCCTCTCCCCGTCATCATCCGTCTCGTCTTAGATCTGACATTTATCTCTGTCAGAGTCTGTCCTCCCTCGGATGTGACTCACTGTTCCGACTCAGACGCTGATGTTTCCTCCCCTGAAAATAATAAGTTCAGACTTTTCTAGTCTTTTCATTCTGACCTTTGTTCCCTTGAGTAACAACTTTCATTGATTTTTTTTAAACCCCCTGTGCTGCTCTCTGACATCTGAGATATATTAGTTAGGATCAAACTTTAAGAGGCTCCGGATATTGTTGGGCTGTCTTGGTTCAACGCTTCCTCATACAACAGTTCATATGATATCTCACGAAAAAGTTATTCCTCTTTTTTCGTACGTTTTTCCGACGAATGTCCAGCAATACAAGTCAATTTCTGCTTCCGCAAAACTTCCTAGTTAGGTTTAGGCAACAAAACTACTTAGTTAGGTTTAGGCAACAAAAATACTTAGTTAGGTTGAGGAAAATATCTACTTGGTTAGATTTAGGAAAAGATCGACTTGGTTAGGTTTAGGCAAAAAAACTACTTAGTTAGGTTTAAGAAAAGATCGACTTGGTTAGATTTAGGCAACAAACTACTTAGTTAGGTTTAGGCAAGAAAACTACTTAGTTAGGTTTAGGCAAGAAAACGACTTAATTAGGTTTAGGGAAAGATCGACTTGGTTAGGTTTAGGCAACACAACTACTTAGTTAGGTTTAGGAAAAGATCGACTTGGTTAGGTTTAGGCAGCAAAACTACTTAGTTAGGTTTAGGCAACAACGAACGTCGATCTCCTGGTGAAAGTCTGGTATATTTAGACCCACCCATCCACCCCGACCTCCTCGATATGCGACGTTCGCAGCTCATTATATTTCCTGGTTCACGTTTACGTTAGTTACACAAAAATTGATTTTGTGGAATATACACGAATTATAGTGCATCCATTTTCGTAGGTATAACTATGAACAGTGTATGAGAACAGCCTGCTTGGTTGATACACCCTCAGTGTTGTGTCGTGTTTTCCGTACTTCTGTTACGTTGTTTCCGTACGTATTTTACTTAGTTTCCCTACTTATTTTAATCATGATGTTTTTCCTTAACCCAAGTTAGTGGTTTTGTTGCCCAAACCTAACTGCGGCCGTTACCGTAATTCTGTTGCAAAAATGTGTAAAAATTACACGCAAAAAGGCAAAAGTGCGTTCTCTTGAATGTCTTTGTAATGCCGTGCTATGTATACGCCTTCCCATGAGATCGGGTTGGCTTCAACTGTGTGTGACCTAATATTGACTATCGGAAAAATTAATTGGACTTTTACTTACGGGAACCAGGGGCGCTCGAAATAGCTCCTCGCATTTTGCAGCTCTATAATGAAACTGATGAATGAAAACCCCATTACATCACTAATGGCTTTTATTGTGATGTATAAAACGCAGCAGCAGTGACTGTTAATCCTTAATAAGGTGACCTTATGTCACGGCGGGAACCTCGATTCTACGCCACAGTTAATCTCACACACACACATACATCATCATCAGTGGCACCGTTTAATTTCTCATATAATATAAATGCTGACCTTCTGGTCTGCTGGTGGAACTAATAACCTCCCTGAGGCGGAAACAATCTTCAGACGGAGGCCAGACGAAGACGACGGACCAGACACGCACCTTTCCCGGGCCAATTAGAAACCGCACAGTCGGCCTCCGCGGATCACAGGCTCCTTAACAAGCAGGAAACGGACATTTAACAGTATTTTAACATGATGAGGGGGTCGCCCTGGTCGTCTGGATCTCAGTGTGTCGCCTTAAAAACAACGTTTTGAGGGGCTGCAGCTCAGAGGAGCATCACTTTTCTGTTAATTGAAACCCTGAAGATTAAAGCAGTTACGCAAATCACAGTCATATACCTCCTTTATTCATCTTCCCTCGCACTTTGTATATTTAGCAATCTTTTTGCTCACCTTTCTAATTCGAAAATGCTTTCCATTTCTCTTCATATATGGAAATCAATTGATAATAACAAATTAAAGCAAATTTGTTTTATGAGAATGAAAATGGGTTCTATGGGTACCCACAAGTCTCGCCTTTAGTTTTAGTTTAGTTTCAGAAAGGTTTGGTTTTAGTTTTCATTTGGGCTGTCAAAGTTAACGCGATAATTACCAGTTAACGCAAATTTGTTGTAACGCCACTAATATCTTTACCGCATTAACACAATCAATCTTTCGGAGGTTGTTGTGGGCTCAGTTTTAAAGCTAGAGTGAAGATACTGCTATCATATGAAACTAGAAAACCTAAAGAATCCATTGGTACCAACCATGTCAGACTATGTCGGGAAGGATGCTAAATAAAACTTCAAACGTTACATAGTTATAAGTCAAAAACCTTTGAATTTTCTTGGGGGAGGATCCCCAGACCAAGGCGATAATAGTTTTGAATTTTCAATTAGTTTTTATTTCATTATTTCATATCACATTACAATTCCTACATCACATCGGGCACATGAATTACTATGACTTTCCATAATGTTAACTTTTACACCCTTTGAGTTATAAAGTTAATTTAAGTGAATTCCCTCCCATTTCAGACAGTGCATATAATTCAAATAAAACAAATAAAATGCGAAGTATTGCGCCCTAATCAACCAGAAGCCGGGTTTCCACTAAAAGTTCCCGGGACTTTTAGTCAAATACGTCATCCCTGCAGCATGATGTTTCCTGCTGCATATATTTACTGATGCACGTTGGATGTAATGAATGAAATGCATCTGTCTCCACAGTAAATCATCTGTTGAGTGTTTGATGGTTATTTATTTGTGCTTTAGAAAGTAACCGCTGTGAAACAATCATAACTTTTTATTCTCTCTTTTTCTCTTTGTCTTTTTTTTTAATGAGTCGGGAAGCCGACAGCAGAGCCTAACTTTACTTTTGATGTTATAAAACAGAGAGAAATGCTCTCCAGTCGTCCTAAAAGGATCCTAAATCGATACTAGAGTACTTCCTTGTTTGATGAATGAAGCGGTACACAAGTTTTAGCAGCGGCGCTGTGTGTGTTTTATCAATCAGCGACGGTCATCCCTGCAAACTCCAACTGAAAGTTGCGGTACTTTCAGAACGAGCAGGGTCTTTTTGGGGGGTAAAAAGGCCCCATGAAACCTACTTTAGAGCTTAATTTAGACCCTGGTCCCTGCAGTCGAAACGTGAGTTTCTTAAAAGGTTCTTAGTTCTGGGGGAAACGGGGGAATATATACCTCTTTGTAATAATAAGACTATGGACTTAATACTTAAGACTATGGAGGCCCAATTCACTCTGAAGTAGAAGAAGAACTCCTCTAGTTTCATTTGCTGTCATCAGTAAACAGTCAGAGTGTAACATGGTGTGATTTGTTCGGTTGCCATCATTTTTTTTTTTTTTTAATTAATTCTTTGGCAGCTCCAACATTTGGTCACAGATCGCAGCATGCACAGATTCACTCCAACGAGTTGAAACACAAAGAACCAGCCAAACTCAGTGTGGCTATAAGTGACTAAAAGCAAACACTGTTTCCAGAAGCAAGCATTGATTTGGTAATTAGTAGGCCAAGTAAATGTCTATGTTAGCAGCAGGTTAAAGCTTTAAAAGTGAAGGTTTTCAAGAAGTCACGGCAGTGTCTGCGCTAAAACAAGTATCCAAGGGGGGCACCAGAGTACATTAACAAGGGCACAATAGGTTGTAAGGGGGAGACACATATTAAGTTGTTATCCAGAACATTTTTTAAATTAAATTGGGCAGTGGGCCTCGGCGTCTTGATACCGAAGAATGAGATGCACCTGGTTTCAAGTAACTCCAATATAAACACATCCGCATGATTATTAGACGCTCAGAGCAACTGATGTAGTATTAAGAGCAAGAAAGTCCCCTAAAGGCGGGAGAGAAGGGTGTATGGGTCAAACAAATACAGGATTTTTACTCAGTGGAACTAAAAGTTGAGTGATTTTTTTACTGACAACGTTACGTCACTGAGTCACATGATGTTACATCCGTAGCTTACGTTACGTTACAAGCGTAGTTATTTTAGGCCAAACCATGATGTTTTTTCTAACCCTAACCTAACTAAGTTGTATTGCCTAAACCTAACCTAAAACCGCCACCGTTTCACGACGTGAACCACGCGTTACGTTAAACATGTGTTACAACGTTAACCACGTGTTGCAATGTTAACGTTAACCGCGATGTTTCAAAATGTTAACCACGTGTTACAACGTTAACTACGACGGTTTCACAACATTGACCACGTGTAACAATGTTAAACGTGACGTTTTACAACCATTTCACAACGTTAACCATGTTTTACAACATTAACCACAACCGTTTCACAACATTAACCACATGGTATAACGTTAACTATGACGTTTCACAATGTTAACCACGACGGTTTCACAACATTAACCAAGTGTAACAATGTTAAAAGTGACGTTTTACAACCATTTCACAACGTTAATTATGTTACAACATTAACCACGTGTTACAACGTTAACCACGACGGTTTCACAATGTCAACCATGTGTTACAACATTAACCACGACCTTTTCACAACATTAACCACGCGTTACAGCGTTAACTATGACCGTCTCACAACGTTAACCGCGACCATTTCACAACCATAACCACGTGTTACGTTAACCATGACTGTTTCACAACATAGCCACTTGTTGCAAAGTTAACCGCAACTGTTTCACAATGTTAACCACGACCAAAATTTAAAGTTTTAATTACATATCAATACATGTTTATCATATTTAATATTTATTATAATATAATGAATTTTGAGAATTTTACCACGTCAGGGTTAAATATAATTGGTGTTTTTAATATTTCTACATGTAGTTAAGACTTGCTTCACATTGAAAACACAATTAGCCAAGTTGTCTTTTGACCCACATGACGTGGTCTGCCACTTTGCCAGAGAAGATATTCATTTTAAAAAAACTAAATTTTAATAGTAACTACTTCCTGGAGATTTCTCTGGTTGCCTGGCAGCTGCTCAGAGCCAAGAAACAGTTTGGCACATAACCGGACTAAGTTAGAAAGGCTGCCATTTTTGAGGAAATTTGAATGCATTAGCAATGCTGATTGAAATGCGTTTTTGTCTTTCTTGGATTACTTTAATGTAGGATATCCCACGCTAATATGAACTGACGGATGTGAAGAGAAAACACGCGTATGCAGGCAGAATAACAAAAGACGTCACATCTGTTTTACTGCTTTTCTCCAACACATGCCAGTTCCGGTTTGTGACTTTGAAAATAAGCGGGCCAAAAAAATGTTGAATTCTCCCATGAGCGAGCGGATGTACTTATTAGAAATTCAGATTCAGTCTGTTGCATGCCAGATTTTATGCCACATATTCACGTAGTGCACATCATGTGAATGCACGCATGTGGCTTTTCACACAAAACATCAGATCAGAGTAAAATGAGCTGCAGTGTGAGTTCACGGTCCAGGTGGAGCCGAGTGTGGACTCAGACATATTTACAGAGACCCCACTGACAAGACGCACTCAACACAATTATTTACTAAATGATAAAAGATTCAGTGGGTGCCAAACGCACTCAGGCAGGAGGCAGCCGATACATACACTCCCCTTTTCCCCCATCACCATATGAATAATTAACAGCACATTTTCTCTTGTTCTGCCTCATTTGGCACATTAGCTGCACACACACACACACACACACACACACACACACACACACACGGATGCTAACAGTTCAAACCGGGTTGTAAGCTGCAACATTTTCCCCTCGTGTAAAACATTTTTAATGTAACGGTGAGCTTAATTAATCCTGACTGAAGGTTCACACCTGCACTCTCAGGTGAGTCTCAGGTCTGGCCTCCATTAAAGGATAAGCCTGGTGTTGTTCTGTTTGTCTTGCTGTCCCATGAAAATACCAAAATCAACAACGTCTTAGTCCGTGTCTCAATACTGTCTGACTTCCTGTCTGTGGCTCCAATTCATGCATTCATTGTGGGGGTCACAGCAAGTCATCTATGCAATGCTAAAGCAAAAAATGGTAAACTTTAGTTTTCAAAGAAGACGAACGCTGGCTTTGTTTTCCTCATGTGGTCATTCCACCATGAATTGGAGGCCTGAGGGCATTTGGTCTGGGACCTGCAGGAATCTAAATCAAATAAGATAAAGGCATGACCGACTTTCTGTAGGGCAGAAGGAGATAAGGAAATCCAAACATTCTTATCGGCTCGAATAAACAGACTGCTCACAGTTACATCATCACAACTGTTAGAAAGTTTTAATGAAAAAAAAACAACATTTTGTGCAGTCTGAACAAACTTTTCTTCTGACGTAAATCTCTAACAGAAACATGAGTGATGTCTCTACAATAACTAGAGCAAGGATAGGATTAGCTTAGCTTAGCACAAAGACTGGAAACAGGGGGAAACGACTAGCCTGGCTCTGTCCAAAGTTTAGCTCTCTCTACTGACACACTTTATGCTAAGCTAAGCTAATATGTTTAAATTTAGCAGAGCCGGGAAAGATCCAGGCTAGCTGTTTCCCTCTACTTACAGTTTTTATGCTAAGCTAAGCTAAGCTAAGCTAATATGTTTAAATTTAGCAGAGCCGGGACAGATCCAGGCTATAGCTGATTCCTTCTACTTACAGTCTTTATGCTAAGCTAAGCTAAGCTAAGCTAAGCTAAGCTAAGCTAATAGGTTTAAATGTAGCAGAGCCGGGAAAACTCAAAGGCTAGCTTTTTCCCTCTACTTACCATCTTTATGCTAAGCTAAGCTAATCGCCTACATGTTCTAGTTTAATATTTAAACAGACAGATCGGAGAGTGGTATTGATCTTTTCATTTAACTCTCTGTAGGAAAGCCCACATGCGTCTTTCCGAAAAAAGTTGAATTATTCCTTTCCCATCACAATATTATTGATTAATACTGAACTGAGTATACGTGTAATTTAACTTTTATTTTAGTTGTATTTTTGTATGTTATTATAATATATGTTGTCATGTGTTTACGTTGTTTGTACATGTGTAAATGTAACAATTCCGTTTTTATTGTATTTTAGTGGAGGCAGAAATGTCAGTAACAGATATCTCACAACCTGGACCAATAAAACTATCTGCATGGATAGACACCACTGAAGTTTGGTGAACTGACCCATCATCCGTGATAAAAAATAATAAATCATTAAAAGCGCGGCTTCAGAAACACTCCCCGATGATGTTATTAATCAAAACCTCTGTGTCTTCGGGCTCCAGGCTCGGCACCCTGCTGGGCTGCAAGCTGAGTCGTCTAAACCGTGAAGGCACCACAGTGAAAATGTAAAGACGCCCACTGTTGTGTTCAAACGCTTTCCCCCGGCTCAATGCAAAGGGTTATCAGTTATTCAAACACAGTTTAACAGCAAGACGAGGGAGCCTGCTGGGCTAGTAGGACAGGTCCAACTTTCTTTGTTCTTGCCTCTTTCCTTATTAATTTGCTTCTTCATTTGCCTTTGTTTGCTTTCTTTATGCAATTTACAGCCTCAGGGACTGTATGATACACCAGTGTCCTATTTCCCTGCGTTACACCAGTGCGTAAGAGGGATTTATTAGCAGTAATGAAATATAATATTAATAAGTATGTTTTCTTTAGTGCATAATCACCAGAAACTAAGAATCGTTGTGTTTTCGTTAGCTTAGAATGAGACGTTTATATCTACATAGGTCCTCTTCACGGAGTCCACCATGTTTCTACAGTAACTCTGATAACTGTTCCTGCTTGAGCCGGAGTCGATAACGTTACTCGCTCCCGTCGCCGCCACTCTCTCTCTCTCTTGCTTCACCACTCACTTCCCACGTACGCACACACACTTGGCTCCAAATGGCTCTAGAGAGGGACATTTGCATTTTCGCGTCGGCCACCGTAGCTATCCAAAAAGGCTGTGTTCAGACCTGGGTATTATTACCATGCGTCCTCAGTGATCCGATCACAAGTGGACAGTTCTAAGTACGTCTGTTCACATCTGGCGTTAGAATGCATCTCCACATGCGTCTTGAGTGACCGCAAATAAACACGTAGTAAACACACGGCTAATACAGCAGACGTTGTGACGTAATATTACAGGAATGTCAGCAGTAGTATCCTTCATATTTGTGAGTTCGGGTGCATCTTATCAACATCAAAATATGGGGTTATTGTACCGGCGGTCCCCGTGGACCTCAGCGCCGCAGCTGGCGTCAGGCATTTCGCGTGCCTAGTCTGATAGTCCGTAGATATGTAGCCTATAGATAAGATATATTTTAATAAAATACAGTTGTACCGACAGGATGCAGTAGAGCGCAGAGGCCGTTAACCAAGCAAACAAGCGCTCGTGTCTTCCGATGGTGGTCTTCCCAGACCACCTCTGAATGAGGTCTGAAATATCGGATCTCTGACTGACTTCCAGCGTTGCCGCTCACTCTGCCTCCAAAATTGCTTTCAGACGTTTAACAGACGGCGTGATCTGTTCTATTGGATTCTACAGTGAGAAGAAGGTCGTGTCTGGTTACATCTTAGACTTTCATTTGTTTTTTATCAATCAGAGGTTTGTTTCAGGGGTGCAGGCGATGTGCAGACGACCCACAGTGAGCTCATTAACATTCTCCTTACATCCTGCCTTTATTTCCCAGCAGCCATCGCTGTTTGTTTCTCTAAATTACTTTGAGATGTTGTGTTGGTCTCAGATTAGCGAGTACTTAGAGCTGCTTCAGGTGGGTGAGATAAATTTCCTGTCAGAAAATTATCTGATCTAAAAGTTTCTGTATTTTATTGTTTTCTTCAAGTCATGATCCAAACCTAAAAGGCAAAATCAGGATAAGAGCGCATTCGTACCCGATCATAATCGAAGGAAACGGTGCTGGTACCGCCGGGGCTCGAGACTAACGTCGTCCCCGGGGAAGATAGAAAATGTGTTTGGGACACAGTAAACATCCAGGTGACTGCTAGCTGTTAGCTCCGTGCAGGATTGTGTTGCTTACCGGGTGCTAACGGCTAACTAGCTCTCGTTCTGTCGATTTCAGGGAGATTCCATGATTTGCATTATGATGCGTTCAGGCTCTATTCAGTAAAAATGAGTATTGGGCGAAGGTAAATTATAACGTTATCATAATGTGTTCTAATATGATCTCGTCAAATGCATCTTTTGGTGAGAAACTTGTCCAGTTGTCTGAAGATGTTTTCACAGCAAAATAAAATAGATAATAGAGGGAATTATGACCTGATTAACCTCCACATGGGATTTATTGTTTTACTTTCACTGGTTTTGGTGTTGACTACTAAATTTTTGATATGGTATCGTGACATCCCTAATGTCTGACAGCTTTATTTGGGATTTTTCTGACTCCAAAAATCAAACAATGCAGCTTTAAATACTAGATAGTGGTTTGCATTTACATCTTAGCAATGGTTGCAGTTGTCCATAGAGTCAAACAGTAGCACGTTTCCACACAAGGCAGAAAAAATAAGCTGAGGGAAGCTACAGACAGAGCTGAGGCCGCGGCCCGGTTCAACCTCTCAACGTTGGGCTAATGTAAAGTGACAGGCTGTGTTGTTCCCGCAGAACTCGGGACCTCTGCTCTCCTTTGGGATGCTGTTCTACTTAATAAACACACAACATCAAAACAACTGAGCCATGCTGCTGAGAAACTTAGAGGCCCCCATCAAATGAAAAATGCATGTTGTAATCTTGTGTCCTGGGGCACATTGTTGCCAACTGTTACGCTATCTATCTACCACGATGTACAAAATGACATTTTCCCATATTTTTACATCAGAAATGAACCATTTTCTCTTCTTGCACAGTATCATTTAATGGATGACATTGTTGGATCCAGACACTTTGGTCCAGACCAAAATATCTCAACAACTACCTCATGGATTACTATGAAATTTGGTGCAAACATTCATGGTCCCCAGAGGTAAAAGTCTAATGACTTTGGCCATACCTGGACTCTTCCTCTGGCGGCACCATGAGGTTGACATTTGTGGTTTTGAGTGAAATGTCTCAACAACCGTTAGGAACTTTGGTTCAGACATTTATGGTCTCCAGAGGATAAAGCCTAATAACTGTGGTGATCTATCTAACTTTTCATCTAGCGGGAAAACTCGCTAGAAATCGGCGATAGAATCCTTTCCCATTGCGAGTATGCCGAATCGCTGCACTGGCCTTTCTGCACCGGCCGGCACCGGAAGTAGGGTTATCAAACGTGAAAAATGTCCTGAAGGTCACTTCTTATTTTTTTATATCTGTTACTTACGGTGTTCAGTCTCTTTCAAACTCACAAACCAGAGTTGGTGATTGTTAGACTAACAAAGACGGTTTTGACGAGTCTTATTTTGTTTCTGTCAAGTTTGAAGGAAGTGTCTTTTACAACAATCAGTGAGGTAAAATAACTGTTTTTGTCAAAGGAGTCTGGTGGCTTTTAGGAGAGCATATAACGGCTGTTTCTTTTCACATCTAACTCAGTAAATTAAGGATTTATTTCGACCAAACCAGAGTTGGTGATTGTTGGAACAGTGGAAAGACTAACAAAGACGGTTTTGACGAGTCTTATTCTGTTTCTGTTGAATTTTAATGAAGTATTTTCCGATGATCAGCGAGGTAAAATTACTTTTTCTGTCAAGGGAGTCTGGTGGCTTTGAGGAGAGCATATTCATTGTATGTTTTGTACAGTAATACATTATAATAGTCCAAATCTCTGTTGATTATATTTATTATATATTCACTAGCGTTACCCCATGACTACTGTCATTTGTCCTGGAAGACAAAAGCCAGATGTTAGTAGGTGTTAATGGGTGTTTTTGGTCTAGAGCATTGGTTGTCCTGCTCCATACAGAAGCAACAATGAAATATTGGTCAGTGTTGTTGTGTTTGCTGTTGACCAATTAAGATTAACAGCACTACGGCAACCCCTGGAAGTACCTGGAACTTGCATTTGGTATCACCTCCTGCAACAAAGCTCCTTGAGTGGAAATTGGCTAAAAAAATGATATGATTTAATGATGATTTACTGAATATCAATAAGTGGAATTTTCTCGGTTTGTCTGGCTAAAGATGTTCTTGATACACAGGATGATGGAAGGAAGATGCTCAGTAACTTTAATATTTTATTGACTTGTTTGAGCAAAGCTTTTGCAACATTACATTTTAAATGTAGTGTTTTTGAGTAAATAAATTGAGATATGTCAAAAGATTATGTTCCATCTGCGAGCGTTACCCTTCAGACCGTTCATAATTGATGAGCTCAGCAAATTCCAGAGTTTGTTTCCAAATCCCACGATGCTTTCTGAAATCATTAAATGTTCCCCAGACTGTAACTCCCCCTCCAGTGTCACAACAATGTAGGAGATGGGGTTTTTGTTTTGTACTGAACTTTCGACCTGTGTGGGGAATTAACTCTTCTCACAGGATGAATGTTCGGGCTGAATAGTGGGTTTAATGTAAAAAAGAAATGCTCATAGATTATTCAGGACTAGTCTTTGAACTCTGACCACGCGTGCTGACTTTGTGTCACCTTTCCAAGTTGTAAACAATGTTTCTGTTATTTATTTATTTTCTCCTTGTAAGATACCATTTTTGTTCTTCAGCTCTGCTGTTCTTTTCAACAGTGTTAATAATTCACAAACCTCGCAGTTTTGAACATTATAATCTGGATAAATAACAGCTAGATGCCAGGGTGAGGAAATATGTTGTTTTTTTTATAATATGTGTGACCCAGTCCTTTAAAATAGTTTGAGTTTTCGTGTTCTAATATCAACAAATTGCTTCCTGGAAGGTAAGAAATTCATCTAAAACAATGTGGCTGGCTTTGTGCAGTTTAAAAGTTCTCTATACGAGATCAGAGCATAAATATATCATCAACAACTATTGTCTATGTAAAGATATAGAGGAGTAATGTCTACCTGAGTAGAGAATGAAGTAGCATTACAGGAGAGTAATGCTAAATCAGTGAAGTAAACACAAGATTGATTTTGATCTTCTCATCTCACTCTCGGAGATAAAGCTGTATTTTCCAAAGTGTTAAAGAGCTGATCATCTCCATGTTTCTACCTTTTTAAGGGATAAATTGGAGCTATGAGTCTACACACACTGACACGGGAGTGACCCAGTTCGCTGGACGCTGCGAGGTCATCTAATGAAGCGGAGCCGCCGTCAAATAGATTGTGGAAAAGGCTGTTAACCGCAGACTTTCAGCAGCGACTGGACGAGAAACTCTCCTGTCTGACTTCCTGCTGCTACTCTCTCTGTCTCTCTCTCTGCCATTAAGGCGTCCGCTGGGAGCGTGGATTGAAGCAAGAAAAGATGAGTACAAATTGACTTCCTGTCACGAGATTACACGCGAAAACATGCAGGCAGATGCACATTCACACACCACATTGACTTCAAATGGCAGTACAAGCTCACACACACCATCACATTTTCCACACACACACACACACACACTGACAAAACACAAACTCAATCTAACTGTCACACACACACACACACACACACACACACACACACATGGTAACAGGCAGAGTGTGGTTTGGGTGGCTGAACATTAAAAATGCATCAGAAGCCAATTAGCATCCGTCCGAGGCTCTGCGAGAGGGAGAAGAGGAAAACAAGTGGAGAGGAAAGAAAGAGGAGGATGGAGAGAACAGAAGAAATATGAGCACGAAGGAGGAAGGAGCTAAACATGCTAAACATTAGCTGTGGAAGATAGCATGTTATCATGTACATACAAATGATTTAATAGCAAATTAATTGACCATTTTTTATTTTTTCAAAATTTACTGTTATGTAATGTAATCCTCTTATCAACATGGGAGTGGGCAAATATGCTGCTTTATGTAAATGTATGTATATATTTATTATTATAAATCAATTAACAACACGAAACAATGACAGATATTGTCCAGAAACCCTCTCAGGTTCTGCATTTAGCATAAAACAATATGCTCAAATCATAACATGGCAAACTGCAGCCCAACAGGCAACAACAGCTGTCAGTGCGTCAGTGTGCTGACTTGACTATGACTTGCCCCAAACTGCATGTGATTTTAGTCACGGATGAGCCCCCTACTTTATGTTACACCCCTGCAGGAGTCCTCCCCCCAAAAAATTTGAGCGTCAAACACTTAACTTCTTGCATTCTGGTGAATTTTTATGCACCAATTTCTGCCTTTTCTGCATCAAGTTATGGTGGAAATGTCAGGCGTCAAATGGCAATTCAAATGTTAACAATAATATTATGGAATATTAAATAATAATTTCAAGATTGCTTAGTGAGCCCAGTAGGGAGAAATATTCAAATACACCATTTTTAGAATTGGCGAAAATAACACGTTTATACTGCATGCAAAAACCTGCATGTTTTTTTGCCCCAAATTGCATGGGATCAGCATAAAAGCGGGTATGTCTGTAAAGGGGAGACTCGTGGGTACCCATAGAACCCATTTTCGTTCACATATCTGGAGGTCAGAGGTCAAGGGACCCCTTTGAAAATGGCCATGACAGTTTTTCCTCGCCAAAATTTAGCGCAAGTTTGGAGCGTTATTTAACCTCTACCTCTCAAGCTAGTATGACGTGGTTAGTACCGATGGATTCATTAGGTTTTATAGTTTAAGATGATACCAGTATCTTCACTCCAGCTTTAAAACCGAGCCGCTACAACCTAAAAATCGCAAGATGTGTTAATTTATTAAAGAAATTAGTGGCGTTAAGACTTAAGTGCTAACTGGCCGTCAGCTGTTGTCTTTGCGGTGTGTTCAAATGCAAATTGTCGGCCAGGACGAAGGCGATGTGACGCGACACAACAGTCGTCGCCGCTAGTTCTTTGATGTCAGCTTGTTGTGTCTAGGCCTTAAAGTCGCGTTTACCGGCGTGAAAATAGACACCATACGACACAAGCTTACCAAAATGCTTTTCATACAGAACACACATTCAGAAGGGCTCGTTGTGCTGGTGGAAAAATTGCACGAGAAAATATGATGAATAGTGTTTTTGCATTGAAGTATTGAGGTGTCCCTACTCTCTCTCTCTCTAGGGTGAGCGAACCGTGAAAGAAGGTAAGATGGAGGAGAGGAACCTTTGAGCTCTTGAGGGCGTTCATCTCATGATCTGAAGACTGATTTCCTGCCGGGACTTCATTTCCCTGCAGACATGTTGCCGTCTCTCCTCGGCTGAACTCTCCTGGGTTTCACCAGAACACACAAACCACCGCCAGGCAACTTGTGTGCAGATGCTGACCTGCGAGTGTGAGTGTGTGTGTGTGTGTGTGTGTGTGTGTGTGTGTGTGTACCTGAGGTATTAACTTGTAAAAGGGTTTTGATGATGGAGGAGAGGATGTAAACCTCTGTAATCTTGCAGGGCACCAGCGGCGGAGAAAGCTGTGTGCTAAATGTTCAGAGGGGAGTATGTGAAGTTGAGGTCAAAATGTTGAACTGAGCTGAATTTAAACATCTCCGTTTTGATGGAAGAGTGTAATTTCTTTGACTTTGCGACCACAAATAAGTAATTAAATAATAAGATAAAATAGTAGACGTGGGGCACGGTGACTTTTTTCATCTTTCACAATAAAAGAAAGTTTCAATTGTTAATTTCTCTTCTCTTTCAGTCTCCGGAGGCGACCAGCCCGTCGCGGACAGACCCAGACCCGGCTTCGCTGAGAATACTTGAGTACATTTAATATCTGAAAATTACTTTTGATACTTAAGTACAGTAAATATCAGATACATTAAGATTTTTAATCAAGTAATATTCTAATAGGTTACTTTAACTTCTACTTAAGTCATTTTCTGGTTAGATATTTGTACCTTTACTCAAGTATGGCTTTCAGGTATGGAGGACGAAACCTGACAAAATAAATAAATAAAAATAAATAAATAAGTGTGTCATTAATTGCAGCAAAAATAATATTAGAAATAAATGTAGCCATTAATTAATTGATAAAATGTGACATAAATGGATATTTCTGTTTTAATTTAAAATAAAAAAATGTATACAAATTAAACAGAAGAGTAAATGATTAAGGGAATTAATTCAAAGATACGTAAATAACGAAGCAAATTGAAACAGAAATTTCACATTTTATCAATTAATTAATGGCTACATTTATTTCTGATATTATTTTTGCTATATTTAATGACTTATTTATTTATTTATTTATTTTTTTATTTTGGCAGGTTCCGTCCTCCATATTCAGGTACTTCGTCCTCCTCGGCTGTCGGCTCTGATAATGACAAACTTGTTCTTTGCAATAATGAAACACAGATGAATCAGAATTGATCTACTTTAGTAAGTTAGTGAGATTTGAGTCAAAGTTTGATGTGTTTGATTTCACCCATCAGTTCCACGTAGCCACCAAACACGGGGAATACACAGATGCTCCTCGCCGTTTGTGCCGCAGCCAGCTGGCTGAGTGAATCTGTGGATCAGTTTGCTTAAAGTGTAACCAGGAGGCCAACGGGAGCTTCCTTGTGTCTGAAATCAACATGTTTTCTGTAAAAGATGAACTCAAACAAACTGGAGCTGTGACTAAAACATCATCCTCTTTAATTGACACGCAGGAGATTTGTCAAAGTGTTTGGTGTTCACACCGCTGGGGAATGTTCTCCACACAGGAAGTAATCAATCCACAACGCAGCATCATCATCATCATCAGAACAATTTACTATTGTTACAGATTCTCCTAAAGAAGGTGTTTTTTGTCTGTCGACGGCAGAGAAAAGAGAAGGATTTGCTTTTTTTCTCTGTTTAAACTGAATATTTTTAAGGTTTTAGACTGTTGGTCAAACAAAAGAAGACATTCTTTGGATTCTTTTCATTCTTTTCTATCCTTTACAACAACAAACGAAATCCGAAACGTTAATGAAAATCTCGGGTCTCAGTTACCCTTCAATATTGCTCATTAAAAATGTAAATATAAAAAAGTAAACTCACACAAGTGTTTCACATACACTATAAAAAAAAAAAAAAAAAAATATTCTGTATTTTTTCACAGATTTTTCCCATTAAATAATGAAATGTTTGTAGATTTACAGATATTTGTTTTAATTTAAAGGTTTACCCTTATAATTACAGGTAATTGACTCTAATTTATTTATTAATTTAATTTAAATTTAATTTATTCATTTTTGATTACATTGATATTCTGTTTTTTTTAATGACAATTTATTGTATTTGTAGAGATTTTAAATCTACATTAAATGTGAGGTAGTATTTTACAGATTTGTTCTCATAAAAGAATGAAATGCTACTCTTCTGTTTAATTTTCCCTTTTATTTGTTCATGAATTTATTTTTATCAATTTTTAAATGTATTTATTTAGTTTTGCATTTATTTTTATGTATTAATTTATTTTTATATTTATTTGGTATTTATTTATTTATTTTATATTTATTTTTAAATATGTGTTTTTATTTATTTATTTATTTAGTTATGCAAAATTTTTCCTTTGCATTTCACTCCTTATGCATGTCCTTGTGACATCATGGGGTCAAATAAAAAAATACATTTAAAAAATGTATACAAATAATAGATAAATAAATAAATAAATGGGAAGACTAAATGGATAAGGGAATTAATTCAAAGATACATACTGTAAATAAAGAAGCAAAATAAAACAGAAATATCCATTTATGTCACATTTTATCAACTAATTAATGGCTACATTTATTTTTAACATTATTTTTGCTATATTTAATGACTTATTTATTGAGTCATTTATTCATTAATTTTTCATTTTGGCAGATTCCGTCCTCCATATTAAATCAGTGGCATTAAAACGAATTGACGTCAACGCGTTATTATCGCGTTAACTTTGACAAACCTACTGTAACTTCATTCAATTGTTATTTATTAATAAAATAATAAATCCAGCCACTTGGTAAAAAATCTTCAAAATTAACAGGAATTACACTTCAAGTGTAAATCTTTATAATGCAGCAACAAATGGAATTGAGCCAGAAAATCGTCTTCCAGACCTGCAGCAGCTGGGAGGGTTAAAGACATCCTGGTGTGGCCTGTTCCAGCTATTCTACATTATACATCCATCCATTATGTATGAGAAAAGAAGAGTCTTTGAATTCAGAATGATTAAGTTATTAATTGAGGCTCGCAAACCAACAACATCAGTAAGAGAGTTACTTCAAAGGGAGACTTCAAATATGTCTGTCTTCAAAAGAGCCAGTTATCAAAGCATCCAGCCTGTGGATCTGTGTGTGTGTGTGTGTATGTGTGTTTGTGTGTTTGTGTGTGTGTGGTGTATCGATTGTTCAAGTCTTTATCTGCTATCAGCCCGAGGACCCGCAGAGTGTCTTTTCTTTCCGATGCTCAGCATCTATTTCAGTCTTCTTTTTATCTCATCACAGAGTATTTGTGTCACAGCGGGCTGTTACGCTGCATCGCCACGACGACGAACGCATGCTTTATTTAAACGCTGTGTGTGTTGACGCTCCACCTAAACAAATTCCTGCACATTACAAACCCAAACAGACTTTCCTCACTCTGATTTCTCATGTTTACTATATAGATACAATAACACGTTAACGCAAATTAATTTTAACGCCACTAATTTCTTTAATGCATGAACGCAAGTTTGGATTTTTAGGTTGTAGCAGCTCAGCTTTAAAGCTAGAGTGAAGATACTGGTATCATATGAAACTAGAAAAACCTAAAGAATCCATTGGTACCAACCATGTTATACTAGCTTGTCATGAAGGAGGTTATATAACGCTCCGAAGTGACGCTCAATTTTGGTGAGGAAAAACTGGCATGGCCATTTTCAAAGGGGTCCCTTGACCTCTGACCTCCAGATATGTGAATGAAAATGGGATCAATGGGTACCCACGAGTCTCCCCTTTACAGACATGCCCACTTTATGATAATATATACTAAATACTATAATATATATATTTATTATAGAAATGTTATAATGCCTGCAACAATAAACTGTTTACCCATTTTTCAAGCAGAAATACTGAAACACTAATTGTAAACTAAATATTTTTTGGTGTTTGGTCGAACAACACAACATCTGAAGACGTCACGTCTGGATCTGTGAAGTTGTGAAGGCCATTTTCTGAAAAGTTTTTTTAACGTTTTTTAGATCAAACTATTATTATTAATTGAAAACAAAATATCGGCAGATTAATCGATAATGAAACTAATTATAGCTGCAGCCCTACAAAATATAAATTAACTAATAAGTTATGATATATTGTTATAGGTTAAGCTATCCTTATAACATTTATAAATAATGTATATAAAAATACAATAAAGATATATAAATAATTAAAATGAACCCCAGCTGCAACATTAAAGTGATGAACACATTAATGAATCAATAATTATAACACAATAATATGATATAGATTATTCTGCATAATGAAGACTTTTTTGGTATATTTTGATGTGAATACTTTTGTACTTTCACTTAAGTAAAATTTTGAATGCAGGACTTTTACTTGTAACAGAGTATTTCTACACTGTAGTATTTTCTGAGTACTTCTTCCACCACTGATTACAATGCATTAATTTGAACTGTAAAGAGACACAAACTGATCACGTGGCTCCATCTAGTGGTCCATCTTGCTTGTGCAGTTTGTTTAATTTTATTTTATTGTTCTTTCTTGTCTTTGCATGTCCATGCTCCATATTTCCAAATCCAATCCAAATTTATTTATAAAACACCTGTAAAAATAACAGTTGTACAAACAAAAAAGTAGCATAAACCATAAAAACAACACAGTAAAAACACAAACAACATGCAATGCATAGTGAGTTAAAGGCCAGAGAATAAAAAAACTGTGTTTTAAGATGTGATTTAAAAACTATATAAACTAAATATTTGGACAATATTCTTACGTGTATGTTGTTTTATAACACAATAAAAACAAAACAAAAACAAATCATGAAGTAATATTGGTGGGAAGAATTAATATTTAAAAAGACATTTAGTAAAAGATCTCTTAAAATACCTTACGACTTCATTCATGAATCCATACGTGCACATTTTATATGTCACAATATCACAGTAGTCTATTAGCGATACTCCATTAAGTAAAAAAAGTACTTGTTATACAAACTGGCCCCATTTAGAGTATTATCTGTATTCTAAATATTATAAAATGTGAGCTTCATTTTAACAGAGCAAATAAACACAACTTTATGTACTGTTGGGTATTTTAATCTATAACACTGCATCATATTTATGTAAAATATATTTAAAAAATAAATAAATAAAATAAAATGCAGTTACCACTAAAAACAGTCAATTAAAACCATTTAATGCAAAAATAAAATCAACAGTATCAGTAAAGATAAAATGATGTCAGAAAAAATAAAAATGTATGAAAGTACATTTACTCAAATACAGTACTTAAATTCATTTTTGAGGTACTTTACTTAAGTATTTCCATTTTATGCTACTTTATACTTCTACTGTACTACATCTCAGAGGCAAATATTATACTTTTTATTGCACTACATTTATTTGATAACTTTAGTAAGATTAATAATAGAAAATATAATCAACAAATACATTGTGATGTATTCTTATGGATTAAACTACCCAGCAGTATATAAACACCTTTACCAGCTGCAACATTAAAGTGATAAACACATTAATGCATCAATAAATATAATAATAAAATATTCATTATTCTGAAATAAACATTATGCATAATGACCACTTTTACTTTTCTTATTTTAAATACATTTTGATGTTAATGCATCTGTACTTTTACTTAAATAACATTTTGAAAGCAGGATGTTTACTTGTAACAGAGTATTTCTTCACTGTGGTAGTTCTACTTTTACTTTAGTAAAATATCTGAGTACTTCTGATAAAAAAAATAAATTCCATTTAAAGTGTTTTTAACGAACTAAATTAAAACCTGTACAAAGTTTTGGGCGAAACGCGTAATGTTTTATTTTTGTCCTAAACGAGATGCCGTCTCCTTGCAAACAAGCGACACGGTGATTGGCGCAAAACAAACCCCGCCTCCTCGTCGCTTTCTCGCAGCCCATTGGTTGATAACCACGTCCTGCAAATGAACCCGGAAGGAAATAAGCACACTCGACAGTGTGCAGTATAATGTTTGATAATTCATCAACTGCTTCTCTTTTTGTGCATTTTGTTCGTTTTCATCCCGCTTTTTAGGAATTTCATTGTCACTATGAAAAGGCAGAGAACCAGTTTGACAAGTAGAAAGTCTAAAAACACGAGTAGACGTTATATTAATGTCCAAATGAACCGGAGATACAGTTTAGCTCACAGTTTATCTCGGGTAAACCCTGGACTTTAACAGTTAACCTGCCTGTGGTGAGTTCTGAATATGTCTCTCTCTCTGTGTGTGTAGTTACAGTTAGCCTCACTCCCATCAGGGAACAACTTAACCGGGGATTGGGTGATAGAGCTAAAGTTAGCTCCAGTTTGAAGCTCTAACGTGAGAGAGAGGCTCAAACTGGAGCTAAAGCTAAAGTTAGCATCACAGACACGTTATCAGACAACCGAGTACATGTAACGTTACTGAAGTAACGTTACATGTACTTGCTTCTACTTCATTAAGTACAATTTCGCGGTACTTGTACTTTACTTGAGTAACGTTATTTCCCTTTTGTGCCTTTTTATACGTATGTATATATATATATATGTATATATATATATATATATATGTATATATATGTATATATATATATATATATATATATATATGTATATATATATATATATATATATATATATATATATGTGTATATATATATATATATGTACTTTACTTGAGTAACGTTATTTCCCTTTTGTGCCTTTTTATACGTATGTATATATATATATATATATATATACACGCACGTGTGTGTATATATATATATATATATACACGCACGTGTGTATATGTATAAATATATATATATATATATACACTTGTGTGTATAAATATATGTATATATATATATATATATATACACACACGTGTGTATATATATATACATGTGTGTATATATATATATATACATATACAGGTGTATATATATATATGTATATATATATATATATGTCGAGATTATTTGTTGATTATTTCACATCGAGAAAATAATCAACAGATTAATCGACAATGAAAATAATGATTAGTTGCAGCCCTGTACTGAAGTCAGTCTTGGTTGTGGGTAATAATAATACACTTATATAGCATTTTAAAAAACATTTGTTAGAATAAAAACAAGATGAAATGAGGCAAAGATAAACGCTATTAAAATAGCAGAAAGTAAAAACAATATTTAATGAAAAGATAATGAAATAAAATCTCACCTCTGTCTTGCTCATGTGATTTGTGGTCCTTCAGGTCGACTGAGACCTTCATGGCGTCCCCCAGCGGTCCGTCTCCGCTGGGCTTCAAGCAGCTGTCGGTCTGCCTGGTGGACTGTTTGAAGACTCCTGCAGACCTGAGACCAGCCGTGAGGCCGGAAGGTGAGCAGCTGACAGGTCTTTACCTCCTGTTATATGATCTGTGCTCTCAAACGTCTTTAATTTTTTAGTTACATCTAGTTCTCCATCACATGGGGTTGTGTGAGGGCAGTTTCTTTATTTTATCATGTTAGTTATGTGGTGGTTTATCAGGGTTTTTGTTATCTGCAGATATATTTTATAGGGCTGTTAATCAATTAAAATATTTAATCATGATTAATCGCAAATTAACATGCTTTTTTTATCAGTTCAAAATGAACCTTAAAGGGAGATTTGTCAAGTGTTTCATCCTCTTATCAACATGGGATTGGACAAATATGCTGCTTAATTCAAATGTATGTATATATTTATTATTGGAAATCAATTAACAACACAAAACAATGACAGAAATTGTCCAGAAACCCTCAAAAGTAAAAAAAAAAAAAAAAGTTCGAAAAATGTCCCAAAAATGTTAAAAAAGAACAAAATAAAAGTCTGAAAAATGTCAAAGAAATGTAAAAAAATAATTAAAAAAAACGCTTGAATAATGTCAAATTTTTGTAAAAATATTGTCCGAAAAATCTGAAAAAAAGAATGTGAAAAAAAAATCGAAAAAAGTCCCACAAAAGGTCTGAAAAATGTAAAAAAAAAAAAAAAAATGTTGAAATAAAGGCTGAAATAAGTCCAAAACTGTAAAAAAATAAATAAAAAAAAAAAATGTAAAAAAATGTCCAAAAAAAAATAAAAACAAAGTCTGAAAAATGGCTGCAACAAATTCTGAAAAATATCAAAATATGTCCCTAAAAAAGTCTGAGAAATGTAAAAAATTTCAAGACAGATATTGTCCAGAAACCCTCACAGGTTCTGCATTTAGCATAAAACAATATGCTCAAATCATAACATCTGATCTGGGTTCTGATTGGCCTCCCGAGAAGCTCCGGGGTTCCCACGGTGATCCTTCCGAGTTGCTGTCACGGTGCTTTGATTTTTCCCCCGACCTTTGACCTCTCTTCTGTCGGTCGCTGGTGATGCTCCTGTTCTAGGAACTGAGGCTGCGTTCAAATAAAGTTGGAGAATTTCAAATGCAGCTAGAAATTTCTACTTTCTCCTCGTTTGCTTGAATGTTGTCAACAACAGCTGTCAGTGTGTCAGTGTGCTGACTTGACCATGACTTGGTCCAAACTGCATGTGATTATGATTCAAATGTAAAAAAAAAAAAAAGAATATCTGAAAAATGTCAAAAAAAAAAAAAAAAGTTTGAAAAATTTATAAAAAAAAAAAAAAGTTCGAAAAATGTCAAAAAAGTTCTGACAAATGTGAAAAAATGTAAAAAAAAAAAAATCTGAAAAATTAAAAAAAAAAATTTAAATTTTGCCAATAATGTCAAAAAAAAGTATGAAAAATGTAAAAAAAAAATTGAAAATCTGAAAAATATATATAAAAAAAAAAAAAATCTGAAAAATGTAAAAAAAAAAAAGTTTGAAAAATATATAAAGAAAAAAAAAAAAAAAGTTCGAAAAATGTCCCCAAAAAAAGTCTATCAAATGTCAAAAAATGTAAAAAAAAATTTAAATTTTGCCAATAATGGCAAAAAAAAGTATGAAAAATGTCAAAAAAAATTGAATATCTGAAAAATGTCAAAAAAAAAAAAATCTGAAAAATGTAAAAAAAAAAAAGTTTGAAAAATGTATAAAAAAAAAAAAAAAAAAAAGTTCGAAAAATGTCCCCAAAAGAAGTCTATCATATGTCAAAAAATGTAAAAAAAAAGAAAATCTGACAAATTTAAAAAATGTTTTTAAATTTTGCCAATAATGGCAAAAAAAAGTTTGAAAAATGTCAAAAAAAACTGAATATCTGAAAAATGTAAAAAAAAAAACCCAAAAACTGAAAAATGCCCAAAAAATGAAAAAAAAAAAAAAAGTTTGAAAAAAGTCTGACAAATGTCAAAAAATGTAAAAAAAAAAAAAAACTGAAAAAAAAAAAAAAGTTTGAATAATGTTGAAAACAAATTGAAAAATATCCCAAAAATGTAAAAAAAATCCCCCCCAAAAAAGTCCCAAAAAAGTCAGAATAATGTCAAAAAAAATGTCAAGAAACATATAGTCCAGAAACCCTCACAGGTACTGCATTTAGCATAAAACAATATGCTCAGATCATAACATGGCAAACTGCAGCCCAACAGGCAACAACAGCTGTCAGTGTGTCAGTGTGCTGACTTGACTATGACTTGCCCCAAACTGCATGTGATTATCATAAAGTTGGCATGTCTGTAAAGGGGAGACTCGTGGGTACCCATAGAACCCATTTACATTCACATATCAGAGGTCAAGGGGACCCCTTTGGAAATGGCCATGACAGTTTTTCATCGCCGTGTCTCTGTCTTGGATGCAGTTTTCCCTCTCGCTCTGACGGAGCCGTCTGTCTGCTTGGTGGACTGCATGAAAACTCCAGGACTGAAAGGGCAGGCGGTCCACGCGGCAGCAGAGCAGAGTCACGCCGGCGTCCAGGTCGAGGTAAAGAAGGAGGAGGACGAGCAGTCGGAGGCAGGCGACCACTTTGAGAATCCTCAGCAGATGAACCAGGACCCAGACGGGTGTGACGCTGACGACGGAGCAGAGATCGATTTATATAAAGAAGAAGAAGACGAGGAGTTTGATTGTGAGGACAAAGACCCCGACTGGGAAGACGACGGCGGCGGCTCAGACGGCGACACGTGGCTCATTGAGAACTACAAACTATCCCATAAAACAGCAACGCTCTGTGATGCAGAGGATGAAGAAGCCTCTGAGCCGGGAGGTGGAGGTAAACGTTTTTATAAAGTAGAAAATGTATGCTAGTTTTATTAGACTTTTTCTTATTCATCTTATTTGAGGTTCAGTTTTAAAGCCAGAGTGAAGATACTGGTATCATATGAAACTAGAAAACCTGATGAAACCATTGGTACCAACCAGGTCATACTGGCTTCTTTCTGGACAATATCTGTCATTGTTTTGTTTTGATAAGAGTATTAAATACTTGACAAATCTCCCTTTAAGGTTCATTTTGAGCAGATAAAAAATGTGTGATTATTTATCATCTATCTAAATATTTTCATGGATTGACAGCACTAATAAAAAGTACATTGTGTTGTAAAAATGATCTTAAACAGAAACGGTGACTGTGTATTTCTTCCTTTCTCTCTCTTGACTCGACCAATGAAAACAGCGGAGAAGAACCAGCAGGACGGTGCATCCAAACCCCGACCTCACCGCTGTGAGGATTGTGGGAAATCCTTCGCAAAGCGGAGCAACCTCACCAGACACCAGTGTCGCAGCTGCAGCGCGACCAGAGGTACGCCGAGCCAGCCGGCGTCAGAACGGGCGGCGCAGCAGGAGACGTATTCATGTAACGAATGCAGCCTGACTTTCCGCACCAAACGCCACTTAAAGCTGCATGTGCGCAATGAAAATCACGACGGTAAAGAGATTTCCGAAGTGGCTCCACGACAGAGATGTCACGCCTGCAAGCAATGCAGTAAGAGCTTCTACATGTTGCGCACCCTCCGGCAGCACCTCCTCACCCACAAGGGACAGAAATGTTACCGCTGCGAGGTGTGCGGGAAGCAGTTTGGGAGGGAGGGCTCTCTGAAGCAGCACCGGCTGACCCATACGGGGGAGAAACCGTTCACATGCGAGCAATGTGGCAAGAACTGCGCCAGGAAGGGAGACCTCAAAACACACATGCTCAGTCACTCTGAGGAGCGGCCGCACGGCTGCAGCTACTGCTCCAAAAGCTTCAAGCAGCTGACAAAACTGAAGCAGCACGAACGGGTTCACACGGGCGAGAAGCCGTACCAGTGCAAGTTGTGTCCAAAGCGGTTTAGGATCCCGGCCTCGCTGGCGGCGCACCAGTACACCCACTCGGGAGAGAAACCCTTCAAGTGCTCCCTTTGCTCCCAGGCCTTCAGCGTCAGGAGCAATCTGAAGAAGCATCAGATGATACACACCGGGGAGAAACCCTACCGCTGCTCATTTTGCGGTAAAGGCTGCCGACTCCTGCAGCACCTGATCATCCACGAGCGCAGCCACACGGGCGAGACACCGTACACCTGCGACAAGTGCGGGAAAGGATTCGCCAATCAGTCGGCTCTGAAAACACACCGGACTGCTCACGAGGAGAAACCACCACGCTGCTCCCTGTGCGGGCTCACGGAGCTGGCAGGTCACGAGTGCAGCGAGGCGGCGGAGAAAGCGCACCGCTGCTCCCAGTGCGGCAAGCGCTTTACCCAGGCTGTGAGCTTGAAGACGCACCAGATGATCCATTCGGGGGAAAAACCCTACGACTGTAAAGAGTGCGGGAAGCAATTCAACCACAAGAGCAACCTCACCAAACACATGCGCATTCACACGGGCGAGAAGCCGTTTGAGTGTGAACACTGTCAGAGAGGCTTCAGGCTCCAACAGCACCTCACAAGCCACCGGTCAACACACAACAAGAAACATGAGACACTTAGACTGGGTGTCGGTACTCGAGTACCGAAACAAACAATGTAAGGTGGTCACGCACATCCGAAACCGTAGTAGGCCGGTGCTGGACCTGTAGAAGAAGTTCTGCATACTGTAGCTCCCTTTAAGTGACGTTTCGAGCACCAGCTCTTCTTCAGACTTGTCTGAAACCACCCGGTACCAAGTAGTATCGAAACTTCTCCAGTCAAACGATTCCTGCAATCGATCCTTTTTGTGCCCAGAACTAGAAAAAATTACTCTTTTGCTTGCAGCCAATCACCACGAGCGTTCTTTGATTTTGATGCGACGTGTGATTGGTCCTCTACCGCAGCAGCTGCAACTAGGGATGCGACGGTGAGGACATTTTCCCACCGGTTAATAAACTTGTGACAACGCCGGTGTTACCGATTCCATCGGACATTTTACAAGAAAAGTTGACGGTCAATATGTGTAGCGCGCTTACTTTGATTTTTTATGTCAGATGGCGGTGTGTCTGGCCTCTCCAGTCGAGCTTTCGCTGCGAGGCCGCTGGTTTTTACCCGGCGCGGTTCCCTTTGTAAAACAAAAAAGCGGTGGCGGCGGTGGGTACGTGATGTATTCGGTGTGTGCCCGACCACCGTGTAACACCAGCTACTGCTACTGCAGCCCATACAGCCGGATCACCTTCCTGCACGCAGCTCTGAACACTCAACACATGTCCTGTAGTAACCCAGCAAAGACACAGTACAACAAACATTGATCAGTGTTGACATCAGAGGTTACTGAACTCTAAACTGACCCGACAGACGTTTCTTGATGAGTCACAGATTCGTCAGACTGAACCAGGAGGCTTCTAATGACCCGACGGCAGCGTTAGAGAAGCATTCTGTCTTCACACAGAGGGAGGACGACAGAAACAAAGATGGAGCGACTCAGCTTACTCATCTGTCTCGGTTTGATTACTGTGGCTTCAACTCTGGTGAGTCACATCACATCATGATGACAGTTCTAATACAATAAAAACAATTTACAAACTGACAGAAATCAGACGTCTTGTTGAAATGATGGGAGCTATTATTGTAATTCTTTTTTATGTTTTAGAATTTTATATTAATACTTACTTTGTGTTACTTGATTTAATTGTTTTTTGCCCCGGTTAGCTATTTTTTATGGATAATGGAGCTTGCCAAAATAATAAATAAATAAATAAATGACTCATTAAATAAATTAATATTCCATTAAATGTGCCAAAAATAATATTAAAAATAGATGTATTAATTGATAAAATGACAAAAATTTAAATTTCTATTTTAATTCTTTTTTTTATTTTTTTTTTTACCTTTGTATTATTGTCGTATTTATCTACTCTTCAATTTAATTTTCTCCTTTATTTATTAATTTATTTATTTTTATTAACTTTTATTTTTTTTTTACTTTTAACTTTGTATTATTCAATTTCAACAGATGTAAACATAAACCCTACAAAAAGCAAAAAATATATGAATATAATTTATATACATACTAAATATAATGGTGTTTAAATGATATTTATACATACATATTATGCTTTTACTAGCATGTAAAATCTCCAGCTGCTACAATCCAGGTGAGAGATGAGATGAGTTGATAACAATATTTATATGATCTTTTACAGGTAAAAACAAATAATTTAATGTGTTTTTATTCACTGTTATTACTCTCCCAAAACATGCTAGGATTGAACCTCAATTATCATTATGATTTGTTAATTAAATGCAGGAAATAGCACCACCAACTCCAACTATAAACAATTCATACCTATATTTTTTTGGTCACGGTACTCCAAAACTGAACTAAACTAAATTAGAACAAAATGTGTCTGTTGTTGCCTATAAAGGATGTGTGCACTTGTACTTATTTTTATTAATTAGGAGACGTAAACTCTCCGTCTCTGTCTGTCTCCAGGACCCCAGAGGAGCCCGGCCGGTGGAGCAAGGCACCAGATCTGATAAATGTGACACTCAGAAGGAGTGGCCTTTCTGCACAGACGACCAATGGGTAAAGCTTGTTCCTGCTTTATCACTTCATCCCATCAGTTGTTCTTCTAGAGCCCAAATTTTATCCTCATGATTTCTTTCTTTCATCTTATCAGCAGCCGAAAACACAAATTATTAGATTTTTTTTCATTTAAGCTGTACCTTAAGATGCAGATGTTTGAATCCTACTTGAAGCATAAACTAAGTAAAGAGCCAAAGCTCGTCTTTCTCCCACCCACCATCCGTCTCTTGTCCTCCTTCAGGGCTCTAAATGCCCGTCAGGCTGCAGGATTCAGGGTTTGATAGATAAATACGACCACAGTGCGCTGAAGCAGATCGAGAAGATCCGCAACCTCCTGAACCAGAACCAGGCCAAGCATCGCTCCGCCGACCAGGTATCCAAACAGACCTACGACTACCTGAAGGACAAACTCACCACCGACGCTGGTTAGTGTTTAGATACTTAGATTTTATCCATAGCTACCAACAACTTTTCTTTCTGCTATTTACTCCATCAACCATGGAAGAAATAACCACTGTTGCTGATTTGTACATGTTGGTGAAGTCCCAGATATATCAGAAAACCAAACGCAATCGTGTCTGGGTTCATAACATCACCCGGCGGCGAGCTGTATTCACATACAGTGTTATTGCACTGACTGTATCTATCAAGCTCCACGTTGCTTCTGCAGTATGAACCCAAAATAAACAGACTGTGCTGTGATTTAATATCGATAAACAGATCAAAATGATGCTGAAATAACTACATGATAATGCAGATTTGTAAAAAGTCTGAATTCATGCTTTGTCAGGCCAAGACGACAAGCACACAACTTTTAAATTGCTTGTTTTCTGAATGGAGTTTGGATTGATCTGTGTCGCTCTTGGTGTGAATGCACTATAACAGGAAAGGGAAGGATTTAAATGTGAAAAACACTATGAAGGCTTAAAGTGTTGTCAGTAACTAAATGTCTCAAATTTCTTAGAATAAATCAATTCTCAATTCTGTACTTGTTTATAAGTACAGCTTGACGTCTACCCCTGTGGAAGACTAGTGGTGTTGAATGTAATCACTTTTGGCTAGTTTAGCAGTGGAATCGTAAATGTTGATTTTGACCAAATATTACGCTGAAGTTTAATATTATAACAATAATATGCCTCACACAGGGCACCAGTATGTTAATATGCCTCACACGGGGCACCAGTATGTTGGGGACGCAAGTAGGAGCTGGTCTAGTTATTAGAAAATGTTAAAGATAATTATTAATATAAATAAAATGTATACTAAAAAATATCAATATATATTAATAATAATGGAACACCAAATTGTGTTGGTACATAAGCTCAAAAAGGCATTAAAATGGCTATCAAAAGTAATAAATAATTCAGAAAATATTGATGAATTATACTGAATAATATGATTTAATTTATATTGTTTGAATCAACAGCAAATCACAAAAACAGGGAGGCATCTTACTAAAATATATGTTAATTTAATATCCAGTTCTCATCAAAGTCTCAGTCAGTCTGCCTGTCTGTATTTCATTCTGTCCATCTATTCATCCTCCCTTCCTCCACCAGATTATGATAACAGCTACTACGACCTGGCCCAGAGTCTGCGTCAGAGAATCACAGACATGAAGATTAAGATCGACCGACAGCTGAGTTCCCTGGCCGCCCTGAAGGACCGGGTCAAGGACCAAGTCGTTGAGATGCAGAGGCTGGAGGTACGGAGACCCAACAGGGACAAAAATACACAAATACATTGATTTTTACACAGGGGTACAGCTAACAATAGTTATGTAAACGTAGATGATGCATTGGTCTTTGGATTGTACGTCAACATCACAGGCGCCGCCATATTAGGGAAGTCAGGACTGGCCTGTAAACACATACAAGTGAATAGGGGATCTGCCATTTTTCTGGATAAAAAGCAGTATAACGTTTACATTTCTCAACCAATTTTTTTTATATTTAAGCGTTTATAATCTACATAGTGTACTTTAGGTTAGATTCCCCCTACAAAAAATACTTTTGAAGAAAACCGGTGGACCAGGTCATCAGATAAGAGCTAGCTAAACAGGAAGCATGTTATTTCCAACTCTTTGTCTCCTCTGTCAGATTGATATCGATATTAAGCTCCGTTCCTGCAAAGGATCCTGCGAAAGCTACACCCAGTACCAGGTGGACCAGGAGAGCTACGTAGCTCTGGAGAAACAGGTAAGGACCTTAACACACCCCACACCCAGGACCATTTAAGAATGCTTCACATCCCGTATCCCACTGGTTTCATCAAGAAATGCATGTTTTCAAAATAAAACTTTAAAAAAATACATTTCTCTTTGGGTGACAAAATTTTATGCACAAACCTGCCAAATAGAAATTGAGGGATGTGATAAAAGCTTGTTGTGTAACCCTATTAAAAAAGTCAGAATATATACTTGACAGGTTTTATCCAATTATGTCTCACTCGGTTTTAATATAACTTGTAATACAAAACATGTTTTGCATTGTTCGGTTTGGTAAGAAGCTGCTGTCTCTTTCTGTCCCAGGTCAACCAGCTGGACTCCCGGTCGGCTCAGAGCATTGAGGCTGTGGGGACGCTGTACGTGATGAAGAGCAGGGGGATGACGGAAGCCGTTGTGGACTCCATCTACAAGTCCGGGGACAGCAGTGGGGCGGGACAGCAGACAGAAGACATGTTCCCTACTGTGAGTGTCTCTTTATGTTGGTTTGGGTTAAAATCTTTAAAAACACAAATATATAGTTTCCTCAGTAATTTCCTAAAACAGCTGCTCACTGGAGTTTTTATCAAACAAACAGGAGGAAATAGTGCATTTGTTGGGGACTATTTTCTGCCGATTCAACATGCTGAATCCACCGAAAAACCTCAGACATGGGCAGACTAGAGCCGACGGTGCGGGACACACCGCAAAAACTGGACCGGCAGACGCTCACCGACGGGCCCAAACTGTCCGATTGTTTCTGTTGCTTCCGACTGTGAAGTTTTGGGAAATTGAACTGCCTCAAAGCAGACATAGTCAAAGTCCCACATCACTTAGCTAACGCTACGCTAACTTAGTCTGTTATTGCTATCTCAAGCCACTTCTCCAGGTCGTCCTCCCATCCTCCCATCCCCTAACTCTCGCAGATGCTGTCCAGCCCATAATTCACACAAGATATCATGGGGAGAAATAACATGGATTTCATCATTTCTATTAATTGTGTTACATTGTCTTTTCTAGAGCCACACTCATGCTTAAGCTCTTCTTCCTTTTCGTTCTCAGGTGCCGACGCGCCAGTTGATACTAGAGGAGGAAGGCTCTGAAACATCCCCAGCAACCATCTCCAAGGTACCAGGTACTTCCTTCTCTGCATCTACATCCTTATCACCCTCCTCCTCCTCGGCCTCCTCCTCCTCCTCCATGTCATCTCGATCCATCACTGAGCTCGGAGGCGACGGTAATTTCTTTGGTACGGGTGGAGGGCTCGGAGACCTCAGCCACTCCGGTACAAGCCACACGTCCACCAAAAGCGTCACCTGCACCAAGAGCATCAGGACGACCGTCGTCCAAACGAAAGGCGGGCCGGTGGAAAAGACGGAGGAGTTCATGGGGGGAGGCCCTGAGTGCCAGAACATGACAGACCTCACCAAGGGAGGGATGATCTCTCTCCTTCTCTACCCTGACTTCACATCCTCATCATCATCTTCTTCTGGGACCAAGACCGTCGACACTGGTGGCACCAAGGGAAGCCTCTTCGATGCCAAAACTGGGTTTGCGGATCCATTTGACGTTGGGCTCGATCTCGACCGGTTCCTGACGGACGCAGGAGACGATGACTTTCCTGATTTCAGCGCCCGGAGTGTGAAGACCATGCGTACTGAGCGGCACGCTGATTATATAGGAAAAGGTACCAAAACATCAGAAGTTGAGTGAAATCTGCACAATCCGCTAGACAGCATGCGTTAGCATCAGCCAGCTTGCTAGCGAGCCGTATGCACCAAAAATATGAAATGACAGCATTAGCCATTTTGCAGGGAAAGTGACGGTCTTTATCACTGCAGTAGATTTCAGCCAGCCGAGCCAAAGCCAAACTAACTCACGGTCTGCGGTGTGCCCCCCTCTCTGTTCGCAGATTGTGTCGCAGCACACCAGAACCACCTGAACGGGGAAACGAACGGACTGTTTAAGATCAAACCCGGAGGCACGGACTCCACGCAGGTAGTGGACGTTTACTGCCAGCAGGAGGGGCTAATGAGTGGGTGGTTGTTAGTCCAGCAAAGAGAGAGCGGCGCGCTCAGCTTCAACCGCACCTGGGCAGAATACCGTAACGGTTTCGGCTCGGTAGACGCAAAGGGCAAGGGGGAGTTCTGGCTAGGCAACCAGAACCTCCACCTGTTGAGTAAGCAGGGCGAGACCATGCTGAAGGTTGAGCTGGAGGATTGGGAAGGGGGCGTAGCCAGTGCTGAGTACACTGTCAGGGTTGGGACGGAGGAGGAGGGGTACCTGCTGCATGTGTCCGGTTACATCGGGGATGCCGGGGACGCTCTGGTGATGCCCAAGTCTGACATGGCGTCTTACCTGTCCCACAACGGGATGAAATTTAGCACCTTCGACAAAGACAACGACAAGTGGGAGGAGAGTTGCGCGGAGATGTACGGGGGCGGGTGGTGGTACAACAACTGCCAGTCGGCTAACTTAAATGGGATTTATTATAAAGGCACGTACGACCCGGAGAAAAACACGCCGTATGAGATTGAAAACGGAGTCGTGTGGGTGACGTATAAACCGGCCAATTACAGCCTGAAAACTGTTAGGATGTTTATCCGACTGGCTGCTTTTTAATAAGACACGGAGAAAATGTGATCAGATAATATAGAATAAACACATTTATTTAAACCCAAAGAAACAACAAGGCACAAAGAAACAAGCGCCTGAAATAAGACCTAATGATTTAACGGCACACTGAAGCTGCAGGTAAATATTTGAGGCCAGAAATCAAAGTTTCCTCATTCTGAGATTTCAAAATCATGTCAAACAGCGTCGGATCATTGACCTGTTTATCTCACCAGTGTTCTTGGAACGAGACCTGATGTTCCCAAAGTGTGTACTGAACTCTGCTCAATCAATAAAGATTCAATGTTCACTTCAGCTACTTTGCTTTGTGGTGTTCTTTAAGTCCAAATAACAAATCACCAAAAAGAAAAGGTTGAAATCTTTTCCAACATACCACTGAAATGATTATTTTTAACAAAACATATTAGAAAATCATCTTCCTACTAATTTGTCTTTGACTCAATCTTATTTAATGTAGAGTGCCATTGAAAGTTTCTTGTTTTATACAATGAAAAATAAAAATGTGGCTTTTGTGATCATCAGAAAAAAAGCACTTTATCATCAGCGTAAAAACGGATCTCTTCAAAGTGATCTGAGTTAAAATAGAGATTACCTCATTTTGCTTTTATTTCTTTTATTGTGAAACACTTCGTGACATTTAAATCAACTTTTAATTTGACATATTCAGCTTTTACACAGAAAATGTACAAATGCACAGTGTTTGTCACTGTTTGCTTTGAGAAAATATACTGGATCAAATGCCAGTAAGTCCTGTAGTAACTGAGCAAAGGCACACAGTACAACAAACATTGATCAGTGTTGACATCAGAGGTTACTGAACTCTGATCTGACCCGACAGACGTTTCCTGATGAGTCACAGATTCGTCAGACTGAACCAGGAGGCTTCAAATGACCCGACGGCAGCGTTAGAGAAGCATTCAGTCTTCGCACAGAGGGAGAACAACAGCAACAAAGATGGAGCGACTCAACTTACTCGTCTGTCTCGGTTTGATTACTGTGGCTTCAACTCTGGTGAGTCGCATCACATCATGATGACAGTTTTAATACAATAAAACATTTTACAAACTGACAGAAACCAGACATGTCTTGTTGAAGTAATGGGACCTTTATTCACGAAAATATCTTTCAAAATATTTTTTTTACAAGTAGTTTTTAAAGCTCTTATTGTAATTATTTTTATGTTTAAGAATTTTATTTTAATACTTCATTTATGTTACTTGCTTTAATCATTTTCTGCCCCAGTTAGCTGTTTTTATGGAGGACGGAATGTGCCAAAACCAAACATAGATAAATAAATGACTCAATAAATAGACTAATGTCATTAAATGTGTCCAAAATTGTAATTTCTGTTTTAATTTGCTTCTTTTATTTACCTTTGTATTAATTCCCCTTATTATCTACTCTTTAAATTATTTTTTCCTTTTATTTATTTATCTCTATTTACTTTTAAGTTTATTTATTTATTTTTTATTTATTTAAATTGTTTTATTGTATGTATTATTTGTTATTTGTATTATTTATTATATAAATAGTGTTTAAATGTATTCATTCATTATTAAATTTATTTTTTATTTCTGCAATAATTTATTACATACAAGCCATACTTTTTAACCAGGGTCTTACTATATTATAATATAATTATAATGGTTGTTATTATATTATTACATAACTAGAGTTTAGCATCTGTAGCTAACTCGTATGATTCAATTTCAACAGACGTAATCAAAGATAGGTTTAGCCACCCTCCAGAAAAAAGAAAAAAAAAATATATGAACATTATTTATATACATACTAAATATAATGCTGTTTAAATTATATTTATATCAAATAAAAGACATCTGTACTTATTTAGGAGACTTAATCTGTCCATCTCTGTCTGTCTCCAGGACCCAAGAGGAGCCCGTCCGGTGGAGCAAGGCACCAGATCTGATAAATGTGACACTCAGAAGGAGTGGCCTTTCTGCACAGACGACCAATGGGTACAGCTTGTTCCTGCTTTATCACTTCATCCCATCAGTTGTTTTTCTACAGCCCAAATTTTATCCTCATGATTTCTTTCTTGCTCCTATCAGCAACCGAAAACACAAATTATTAATTTTTTTCTTTTAAGCTGTACCTTAAGATGCAGATGTTTGAATCCTCCTTGAAGCATGAAGTAAGTAAAGAGCCAAAGCTCGTCTTTCTCCCACCCACCATCCGTCTCTTGTCCTCCTTCAGGGCTCTAAATGCCCGTCGGGCTGCAGGATTCAGGGTTTGATAGATAAATACGACCACAGTGCGCTGAAGCAGATCGAGAAGATCCGCAGCCTCCTGAACCAGAACCAGGCCAAGCACCGCTCCGCCGACCAGGTGTCCAAAACGACCTACGACTACCTGAAGGACAAACTCACCACCGACGCTAGTTAGTGTTTGTTTGTGTACTTCCTTTTCAAGTTAAACTTTAATAGGGCTGGGACGATACACCTATATCTCGATTCGATACTTGATACCAGTATGTTGGGGACGCAAGTAGGAGCTCGTTATTAGGAAACGTTAAAGATAATTATTAATATAAATAAAATGTATATTCAAAATTATTTGGAGTTTGGATTGATCTGTGTCGCTCTTGGTGTGAATGCACTATAACAGGAAAGGGAAGGATTTAAATGTGAAAAACACTATGAAGGCTTAAAGTGTTGTCAGTAACTAAATGTCTCAAATTGCTTAGAATAAATCAATTCTCAATTCTGTACTTGTTTATAAGTACAGCTGGACGTCTACCCCTGAGGAAGACTAGTGGTGTTGAATGTAAACACTTTTGGCTAGTTTAGCAGTGGAATCAAAAATGTTGATTTTGACCAAATATTATGCTGAAGTTTAATATTATAACAATAATATGCCTCACACGGGGCACCAGTATGTTGGGGACGCAAGTAGGAGCTGGTCTAGTTATTAGAAAATGTTAAAGATAATTATTAATATAAATAAAATGTATACTAAAAAATATTGATATATATATTAATAATAATGGGGCACCAAATTATGTTGGTACATAAGCTCAAAAAGGCATTAAAATGGCTATCAAAAGTAATAAATAATTCAGAAAATAATGATGATTTATACTGAATAATATGATTTAATTTATATTGTTTGATTCAACAGCACAACAGAAAACAGGGAGGCTAATAACTAAAATCGATGTTAATTTAATATGAAGCTCTCATCAAAGTCTCAGTCAGTCTGTCATTCTGTCCATCTATTCATCCTCCCTTCCTCCACCAGATTATGATAACAGCTACTACGGCCTGGCCCAGAGTCTGCGTCAGAGAATCACAGACATGAAGATTAAGATCGACCGACAGCTGAGTACCCTGGCCGCCCTGAAGGACCGAGTCAAGGAGCAGGTTGTCGAGATGCAGAGGCTGGAGGTACGGAGACCCAACAGGGATAAAAATACAAGTTTTGATTGATTTATACTCAGGGGTACAGCTAATGATAGTTATAAAAAGAAAAAAAAAGTAGATGCCGCCATACTGGAGAGGTCAGGACTGGCCTGTAAACATACAAGTGAACGGGAGATCTGCCATTTTTCTGGATAAAAAGCATTGTAATTGACATTTCTCAAACGATTTCAATGAGTCGGCTGCACGATTCGAAAAAATATCTAATTGCGATTATTTTGACTGATATTGCAATTGCGATATGATTTGCGATATTGGAGGGGAATAATGATTTTACGTCATTATTCTCATTTTCATTGAAAAACATCAAAATGATTATCGTTGCAGGGATCTGTGCCAAACAAAGATGTTTTCTTAAATCTGTAGAATATGATGTGTAGGCCAGGACGTCTCTGTAACATAACAATATTTAATTTAAAATGGTATTTTGACACACACTTCGCCTTTAACAAATATTGAGATTTTAACAAATACTGCGATTTCAAAATTGCAGTAGGCCATATTGCAATTTTTATGAAATTGATTAATTGTGCAGCCCTAATTTAAATGAGCTCCACCTTTAGCAGCTACCACATTAATGTGACAAACACACAAATGCATCAATAATTCTAATTCAATAATATAATATACATGTATCTTGTGCACAATGAGTACTTTTAGTTTTGGTACTTTAAGTATATTTTTATACTAATACTTGTACTTTTACTTAAGATTTTGAATGCAGGACTTTTAACTTACTTATCAAGTGAATATTTTTACACTGTGGTGATACTACTATTACTGAAGTAAAAGATCTGATTACTTCTTCTACCGTTGCTCATTTGCTAAACAGGAAGCATGTTATTTCCAACTCTTTTTCTCCTCTGTCAGATTGATATCGATATTAAGCTCCGCTCCTGCAAAGGATCCTGCGAAAGCTACACCGAGTACAAGGTGGACCAGGAGAGCTACGTTGCTCTGGAGAAACAGGTAAGGACCTTAACATACCCCGAACCCAGGACCATTTCAGGAACGGTGTGTTGCATGATCGTCATGATGAAACACGTGGTGGCGTCAGCGTATTGCCCTGTAATGGCTGCAGGAGATCGTTGTTTGCATGATCATGTTTAAATCAATGTAACGTAAAAAACACAATAGCTAGAGCATTCATTGTTTTTGCAGCGGAAAGCTAAGGCTAATGTCTTTCACGCCATCACATCTTACATTCCTGATGATGTCATTGCGTTACGTTGCATGCGGAACGTAACAGAGCTATCAAAACACTCTTTCTGCTTGTAAAAATGAGCATATCTCAAAAACAAAAACAAAAAATGTACATAGTTCACATAACTGTGTGTTGAGAAATATTTTGTTCCCGTTCCTACATTTTAGAAATAAAAAAGATGTTAGTTTAGTGTTTATTTAGAAACATTTTGTGAAATAAATGTCTTATTCGGCGTTCGGTTGCACTTAGCTCCACCCTCCTCTGTAAATTCTGGTTGCAAAAATCCAAGATGGTGACAGCCAAAAGCCATGATGGTGACGGGCAAAAACCAAGTTGGCGACGGCCAAAATGCTTAACCTGAGGCTTTAAAATGGTAGTCCTCAAACTAATGTGTGACATCACGGTGACTACGTCCACTTCTTATATACAGGCTGTAGTTTCAGTCCAATTGTGCCGGCCAGAATATTTAAAGGAATAGTTCAACATTTTGTGTGATCAGATGATTCACATCCCGTATCCCACTAGTTTCCACAAGAAAAACATCACACTAAGAAAGTAAAAATGGCATTTCACTGTCCCCTTTCAAAATAAAACTTTAAAAATTAAATTTTTCTTCAGGGGACAGAATGTTATGCACAAACCTGCCAAATAGAATCACAATCACAAGCCAGTTTTAATACAACTTGTAATACAAATCATGTTTTGCATTGTTCGGTTTGGTAAGAAGCTGCTGTCTCTTTCTGTCCCAGGTCAACCAGCTGGACTCCCGGTCGGCTCAGAGCATTGAGGCTGTGGGGACGCTGTACGTGATGAAGAGCAAGTCGTTGAGTGACGCCGTTGTGGACTCCATCTACAAGTCCGGGGACAGCAGTGGGGCGGGACAGCAGACGGAAGACATGTTCCCTAATGTGAGTGTCTCTTTATGTTGGTTTGGGTTAAAATCTTTAAAAACACAAATATATAGTTTCCTCAGTAATTTCCTAAAACAGCTGCTCACTGGAGTTTTTATCGAACAAACAGGAGGAAATAGTGCATTTGTTGGGAGCTATTTTCTGCCGATTCAACATGCTGAATCCACCGAAAAACCTCAGACATGGGCAGACTAGAGCCGACGGTGCGGGACAAACCGCAAAAACTGGACCAGCAGACGCTCACCGACGGCCCCAAACTGTCCGATTGTTTCTGTTGCTTCCGACTGTGAAGTTTTGGGAAATTGAACTGCCTCAAAGCAGACATAGTCAAAGTCCCACATCACTTAGCTAACGCTACGCTAACTTAGTCTGTTATTGCTATCTCAAGCCACTTCTCCAGGTCGTCCTCCCATCCTCCCATCCCCTAACTCTCGCAGATGCTGTCCAGCCCATAATTCACACAAGATATCATGGGGAGAAATAACATGGATTTCATCATTTCTTTTAATTGTGTTACATTGTCTTTTCTAGAGCCACACTCATGCTTAAGCTCTTCTTCCTTTTCGTTCTCAGGTGCCGACGCGCCAGTTGATACTAGAGGAGGAAGGCTCTGAAACATCCCCAGCAACCATCTCCAAGGTACAAGGTACTTCCTTCTCTGCAACTCCATCACCCTCTTCCTCCTCCTCCTCATCTCATTCCATCACTGAGTTGGGAGGCGACAGTGATTTCTTTGGTACGGGTGGAGGGCTCGGAGACCCCAGCGACTCCAGTACAAGCCACACGTCCACCAAAGGCGGGACCAAGACAGTCTTCACATTCACCAAGACCATCCACACCAGTGGCACCAAGGGAAGCCTCTCCGATTCCAAAACAGGCGATACATTTGGGTTCGACCTCAGCCGGTTCGGGACGGACCCAGGACAAGATGACTTTTCCGATTCTAGATAATCGGGAAGGTCTAGATGAAGGTCCCAAATCAGGAGTAAAACCTTCACGGCCCAGAAGGGCACATTCAGCTAGACAGCATGCGTTAGCATCAGCCAGCTAGCTAGCCTTATGCACCGAAAATACGAAGTGAACACAGTAATTGTTATTGTTTATTGCTAGAGCTTAAAGGTATTTAATTAGAAGTATTTTGGGTCATTGTGTAATGCGATGATGAACTTTAGGGCTGTTTTTTCTTTGTAACAACACAAATATTTCAAACTGTGGAGAGTAATTCTCAGTCCGACTGATATTTCAAATGCAGATTGACAAAAACAGAGTATATTGGGACAAGCATTAGCCATTTTGCAGTGAAAGTGACTGTTGGCACACTTATGACTTCAGCACATTGAAGCTAGCTGAGACAAAGGGCCATAGCCAAAATGTTAGAGGTCGCGCTTAGGGACTTTGAGATCAATGTTTTTTGCGCATGATCCTTGACAAATACATTTAATAAAGGTGACATTTAAACAAGTCGAAATTCACCCAACAGAACCCCACTCACCAAAAACATTAAGTAGCCACCAACCAATCTGCATTTGAAGCATCCTGCTGATGCTCCAAATGCAGATTGACAATGGGTTGGGCAAGTATTAGCCATTTTGCAGGGAAAGTGACCGTCTTTATCACTGCAGTAAGTTTCAGCCAGCCGAGCCAAAGCCAAACTCACTCACACTCTGCAGTGTGCCCCTCTCTGTTCGCAGATTGTGTCGCAGCACACCAGAACCACCTGAACGGGGAAATGAACGGCCTGTTTAAGATCAAACCCGGAGGCACGGACTCCACGCAGGTAGTGGACGTTTAAACTGCCAGCAGGAGGGGCTAATGGGTGGGTGGTTGTTAGTCCAGCAAAGAGAGAGCAGCTTCAACCGCACCTGGGCAGAATACCGTAACGGGTTCGGCTCGGTAGACGCAAAGGGCAAGGGGGAGTTCTGGCTAGGCAACCAGAACCTCCACCTGTTGAGTAACCAGGGCGAGACCATGCTGAAGGTTGAGCTGGAGGATTGGGAAGGGGGCGTAGCCAGTGCGTTGCGCGGAGATGTACGGGGGCGGGTGGTGGTACAACAACTGCCAGTCGGCTAACTTAAATGGGATTTATTATAAAGGCACGAACGACCCGAAGAAAAACACGCCGTATGAGATTGAAAACGGAGTCGTGTGGGTGACGTATAAACCGGCCAATTACAGCCTGAAAACTGTTAGGATGTTTATCCGACTGGCTGCTTTTTAATAAGACACGGAGAAAATGTGATCAGGTAATATAGAATATACACATTTATTTAAACCCAAAGAAACAACGAGGCACAAAGAAACAAGCGCCTGAAATAAGACGTAATGATTTAACGGCACACTGAAGCTGAAATATTTTTGGCCAAAAATCAAAGTTTCAGACCTTCAGACTGTTGATCTGTTCGTAAATCATTCTGAGATTTCAAAATCATGTCAAACAGCGTCGGATCATTGACCTGTTTATCTCACCAGTGTTCTTGGAACAAGACCTGATGTTCCCAAAGTGTGTACTGAACTCTGCTCAATCAATAAAGATTCAATGTTCACTTCAGCTACTCTGCTTTGTGGTGTTATTTAAGTCCAAATAACAAATCGCCAAAAAAAAGGTTGAAATCTTTTTTTACATACCAGTAAAAAAAATATTATTATAAAGTAGCAAGACATTAAATACAAAAAAAATATTTTATAGATGTCTTCTAACTACAAATAGTCTCTATCAATCATATTTAATGTAAAGTAACATTGAAAGTTTCATGTTTTATACAAGGAAAAAGAAAAATATTTGGCTATGTTTCAGGGCTACAAGGCATTTCGTGGGCTACAAACCCACGTCAAACACGTCAGCAGATGTTTTAGTGAAGTTTGACCCTTCACATACTTATTGTAGCTCAATTATAGCTGGAAGTTTACATCATGTTATCAATAAATGTCCACCTTAATCATTTTAACAAATTTGAGTTATTTTCCAGTGATTAGAAATATAAAAAGAAATCAAAAGCATCACATTGAAATAAACCGTTGATGTAAGTTGTGAATTATCTCGCCTACAAATGTCTTTAGAATCAATTGTATTCCATGTGTCATATTTAACATCAAACATTATTTTTTATTCAGCAGCCACTTAACTTCAATACAAATACATCTTACATGAAACACAACTTTTACACTTGTGAAAATTCACAAAATTTGTCCCAACATGGAAAAACAGTCCATTATATCACCAGTAAAAGTTACATTTTAACATATTTACACGGAGTGTTTTAGGTCGTAGGTACATTTGGAAGCAAGCAATGAAATTGATTCCACTGCAGCTGCATGTTTGGTTTGTTGTCTGGTTGAATGTTTTAGTTTTTTTATGAATGTGATGCACATTTCAGAGAAATCTGAGCCCACTCGGGGGCTCGAGTTATAACAGCGACTGCTCCTGTGAGGATAAAAGGCTATAAAATTAAATACAAATCACAAGTAGAAGGAAGATTTATCCCATTTTGATGAGAACAGATCATTAAAAGCAGTTGAAGAGCAAGAGGTCAATGACTTTTTAAGTCCAAAACGTATTCATGTTGGATTCAATTTGAGTTTGTTAAATCAAATTGTTTTGAGGTGTTTGTGTTAGAAAACCAATAAATCACAATGTTTTCAAGCTCTAAAACATTTACATGAGATCTTTGTCCTCTTACAACACAACTGTCATATGACATTTTATCTTTGCAAGTTGAGGGTGAACTGACCACAGTCCTGTTTTTGTTTGTTTGCAGTTTGTACGAGGCTGAAGCAGCAGAATCAAGATGGCCGACAGCCCTCCAGTCACACCCAGATATACAGGAAGCAACACTGTCGAGCGACATCAGACGTCGCTCTGTGTTCAGACGATGACTGGGTGAGAAACACACACACGGCTGCACTATGTGAAACACTCTCTGTAACAAACACACAATCATTTAGTTTTATAACTCTGTTTTCTCGGGATGTGGAAGTAATTTCAGAATATGTGAAGGGGGCATTTTCAAGCTACAACCAAGTGTTAAGTTGCTCTGCCAGTAAATGAAGAATGAATCTACTAAAAACGTGAAATAACTGAAAGCTGAACACATGAAGTTATAGTAGATAAAATAAAATCAATCACCTTTGATTTGAGAACAAAGGTGAGTTTGTGTCAAGGATATTTTAGTTCAAGAAGAGTGTCTAAAAAGTCTAAAAGACTGGGGGAGAGTAACTCTACAGAGTCTCCTACAAACAACTGGAATTATTCAAGTTTCTCGCCAAAAACTTAATTTTACGAGATTACATTTGAACACATCATGATAACGTAACGCCCAATAGTCATTTTACTGAGCAGAGCTTGAGCGCCTCATAATAATAACTCAATGGCACCTCCGTTGACGTTAGTAGCGCCGTTATTTAACCAATCAGGACTGCGCTGCTAACAGCTAACGTTACTAACTGTTGACTTTAACACAGATTTGTTGTTCACAGTGTCGCATTATCAGGGAAAAATAGGGTGCGCCCCTCAGGTTTACAAATAATAGCGCCATGCTTTCGAGTGCTTTTTTTTCTCTCCGCCATGTCCCCGGTCCAAAAAAAACTGAAACATGATACAGCGTGCGTCTGCATCATTGTGCATGCGTAACTGTCGGAAAGCATCAATACAGAGGAATCGATAGTCACGGAGGCATGAGATGCCAAGAAATCGGACAACTAGGAACCGGGTTTCTATTCCCATCACTGGCGTTTTCCCTGTCTGCCAAAGTGACGGATGATCTTACGATTTCACCCGCCACGGTCCACAATTTACCTGCATTTGGCAGGTGGCGGGTGCTAATTTCAGACCCTGCTTTATACCCTATGATATCACACATTTTAGTTTTAGCACTCTAGGTTTTAGGATTTGGGAGAGAGTTGTTAATTGTTACTAATATATTTGGAATGTCTTGGACCATGGGAGTCTTGTCTAAATTTTAAAAATGGTCGTAGTTCCCCTTTAACTTTCACAACGTGGTAGGTGCAGTTTGTCCCGTCTGAAGCATTAGAATGGTAGTGATATATATATATATATGTGCACCCACTCTCTCAGATACACTAGTAAACCCTGGTGTTCCTCTCCAAAGGTTTCTAAGTGCCCCTCTGGCTGCAGACTCCAGGGTTTGATCTCGCAGATGGAGCGCAAGGTGGAGAGCAAACTGAGGACGGTGTGTAAGAAAATAAACATGTACGATGACGCGGCTGAGAAGTCCATGACGGCGATGACACACATCTACAGCTACAACCGGAGAGTCATCGTCACCAGACACAGTAAGACTGAACGTTTGTTTTGGTATTCTGGACACAATAAAGTAAAGCTGGCTGAGTATAAACCGTTGGAGGGTCGTCGTGGTTACGACCTGCACCCTCCCATGTTAAATCCAAAGTGGTAAACACTACACATCCAGTAAAGGATGGAAACACTTTGGGTTTCACACATTGCAGGAAAAGCAGAGCTAGACATCACGGCTAAAGCTGCATGCTAACTCTGTCACGGACAGGAAACGTTATCGTATGGCGGTAACGTGCGGTCGAGCCGGCTGTCGCTCTCATCTCCGTGGTCAAATGGGCCGACGCTACAACTGTAGAGCACCCATATACTGACATTTATGTTAAATGCATTGAAACGGCCCCGATGGAGCTGACCATGGATGGATAAAGAGAACGGAGCTGACGGGAGAGCTAGAGACGGCCTTGGAGAAGTTAGAGGAAGTAGACACGTGGGACTACGTCCGCTTTTCAAAATAAAGTGTTAACAAAGGGAACTGTAAATACAAAATACATCTATGGAAATAAGATTGATGGATTATATTCACCAGAAGTATAAAACATTACATGTCCCTTATAAATTAAAAAGAAAATACCACTAATTTGTGAGGGATTTTTGGGTTGATGTGGAAAAAAATCGCAATAAATCGTAATATCGATTCGCAATACTTAAATATAGCAATACATATGGAATCGGCACCCAAGTGTGGTGATGGTATCGAATCGGGAGATAGGTGTATCATCTCAGCCCTAATTAACGCTTTATTTGTCTCCAGTGTCAGAGCTGAAGTTCGTGGAACACGCCGAAGGATTGGCCAGGAACCTCACGTCGCTACGGAATCGGTCGTCCCGGCTGTCGCTGCAACTCGAGGAGCTGCGCGCCGACGTCCAGAAACAAATGGAGGACTTGTATCGGACAGAGGTGAGACCTGACGAGAGGCTGTTTACAGCTTCAGAAGAACTCCTCTTTCAGAATCTGCAGTATGTTAATGCTTTTAAATTAAATAATCACAATGTTTATATTATCAATGGATCAAAACAACTACATGTTATCATATGTTGTAGAGAATTATCACCTGACTCTGCAGGTACCCCCTTACAAAACAGTAGTATACTTCAAGATTATTTTATGAAGTAAAATTCTTCTTTAAGTTTAGGCAACAAAACTACAACTTCTTTAGGTTTAGGCAACAAAACTACAACTTCTTTAAGTTTAGGCAACAAAACTACAACTTCTTTAGGTTTAGGCAACAAAACTACAACTTCTTTATGTTTAGACAACAAAACTACAACTTCTTTAGGTTTCGACAATAAAACTACAACTTCTTTAGGTTTAGGCAACAAAACTACAACTTCTTTAGGTTTAGGCAACAAAACTACAACTTCTTTATGTTTAGGCAACAAAACTACAACTTCTTTATGTTTAGCTAACAAAACTACAACTTCTTTAGGTTTAGGCAACAAAACTACAACTTCTTTATGTTTAGGCAACAAAACTACAACTTCTTTAGGTTTAGACAACAAAACTACAACTTCTTTAGGTTTAGGCAACAAAACTACAACTTCTTTAGGTTTAGGCAATAAAACAACAACTTCTTTAGGTTTAGGCAATAAAACCACTTGGTTAAATTTAGGGGAAAACATTGTGTTTAGACTTGAAAGGCGCTATATGAATGAAAGTCCATTTACAATTTCCTGTATATCCTTTTTTCTAATAGTAAAGAAGTCCACCACTTTAACTTTATAGGGCAATAATACGAGTGTTGTTTTACGCCACCAGGTGGACGTTGACATGAAGCTGCGAGCCTGCTACGGGTCCTGCCGGTCGGTTTCACCGTTCAGCGTCGATCATCTCGGCTATCAAGCGCTTCAAGCTGACATGGAGCAGATGGACAAGAAGGCCGCCACGCCTCCTGAAGACGTCCCACATGTGAAGCTGCAGCCTGGTGACGTAGGCCCGGCACCGGCACCGGACGCAGAGTATAAGACCATCCCGACGGTCCAGAGAGAACTGTTGACCCAGTTTGAGGACATTGGACAGAACCGGGTCGTTCTGGAGGAGCTCGATCCTGCAGAGCTGGAGTGAAAGGGCTCGACTGAGGCAGGTGTGACTGGTCACAGAGAATGGGTGTTTCTTTTCCATTTCAACAGCACTTTGTCACTTGGTTCTGAATGGGTCTGTTCAAAGGTGTTTCTGCAGCTAAGCTCACTTTTAACTCTGAAAAATCAACCTCTATGAATTTTAATTTGAACCATCAGAGTATGTAATACATATAAATAGGAACATTACATGTAGTTGTTAACATTTTAATCTGTACCATGTTTAGTTTTCATCACTTGTTTTTACTAAGGATGCACTGATCTGACTTTTTCTCAGAAAAGTGGTGTTTGGACCCATAAAATGCTTCATAAATTTTATTAAAACGACATTATTTAGTAATTATTTTTTTGTCAAGATAATAAAAATAACACTGTGTATATATTTAACAAGCATTGCACTGCACATTTTTAACATAAATTGCAGAAACGCCATCAAATAAACACAATCACTGCTTTTATTTTTGTTTATTTTTTATCACCGTGCTCTCTTTTAACGTGCATGCTGTTAAAACGTCAGTTTGTCCAGTGGGTGAAATGCAACAGTTTGCAATTAACATTTTAATTTAATGCAAAAAATCTACGTCTCAAACTGTATTTTCCCCATTTTTAGATGTTTTAGAAGCCTGTGAGTATAATAATCTTGTATTTCTCTCATTCTGAATGTTGGTCTCATCACTCTCTACTATTATACCATACTTACTTTTTATTTCATAGTATACTATAGTAGTATTATTACTTTTAATATATATTATACTCTACCATATTACATTTGATATTCTGTCGTACTGCTGCACTACACTATATCGTATACCTCATACTGTGCTATATCATACTATATTATCTTATATTAACCACATCATATACTATATTATAATTCTATTTTGCTATATTAGTACAGACTAAGTATCATTACTTAATCACATTATATATTATTCTGGTTTACACTGTTTACATAAATAACTCTAGTTTTATTTATTCTTATTTTTACTTCTCTATTTACCTGCACTTTCTGTCTTTGTCTTTGGGGATCAATAAAGGTTTATCATCGCACACATTTAAATATTAATGCACGGAGAACACACTCCTCTTTTTTTCCTCTGTTATATTATTTATGTCACTGTCTCCACAATTAGGCACTCTGAGCACTCTGTACAGGCATTTCTGTATTTGTATATATTCACAGATCAGTCAATAAAACACAGTTTTGCACAATTCTGTTACCTTTGCACGGTTTAATCCTATTTTTCATGTGTTTCTTATCAAATAAGTTTCTCTCGTCACCAGGTTTGTGAATGAATATTAAAGGGATAGTTCGGGTGTTTTGAAGTGTGGTTGTATGACGCTATATTTAGAATATTTTCACCGCTTTCCCTCGCCGTCAGACAGCCCTCTCT